>CP045892.1:7140565-7673240 GCA_013387185.1 Caligus rogercresseyi | reverse complement strand
ACACTTTGATATTAAACATTGTGGATTAATTGCTTTCAGCCGCAAAGTATTTCCATTAGAATGCACATTTTTATTCATCATCAAATTAATCATAGTTTATCCTATATCTATATGAAGTAACAACCTGGAATTTTCACTATTTTCAGTGTTTTAATTTCATATAAAGTCCCTTTGAATCTCTCTCTCTTTCTGTTGGAAGTGTGTGCATAAAACAACAACTTCCCCACAAATATCCCGTGCCGTCAATTACCTTCCTAAACCAAAGCACCTCCCAAAAGCAAGCAAATGAAAAGTACCAAAATGAGTAGAGTAAATGGTGTGTTCATTCATGATATATACGTGCACAAAGGCAGGAGTTCTTTACAACATAATATATCAAATGCTAATATACTTTTTTTGCTCCTTTCTTTTATTTGCGTACATACAGACAAAAAACCTATAATACACTCTGCATCACTGTCCTTTGGGCACAGAATCTCACAAATTTTTGTCTTCCAAAAAAAGAAAAAGTATTGTACGAGCAGTAAATTTTACCTTTATTCGAGACGACTTTTTCCCCATTTGCAATATTATTTTGCATCATGTATTCAGATGGGATTACTCTAGCCAGTGTGTGTTAAATAATTAGCTAAAAAGGATGGATAATTTTTGTTTATTTGCTTAGATTTTTGTAACGTATAAAAATAAGAAATTATAATTCATAGGTTTGACTGTACTTGATAACTTCGGAATTATATCCAGACCTGATCAGATTTTTAATGAGTGTCAATCTTTGAAATTTAAAATATCTCAAGTAAATATCTATAAATAACTATCTGTTACAATGGACGGTCAAAAATTCTAAGGTAATTTTCCAATAGTAACAATGATAAAGTATATTTAAAAAGTTCTGGCGTAGCCTTTTAAGCAGGCAGTCGTGGCCGAGCGGTTAAGGCGTCTGACTAGAAATCAGATTCCCTCTGGGAGCGTAGGTTCGAATCCTACCGACTGCGAAAAAGTATTTATTTTTGTGTCTTGGTTACACGTAACTAAATGTATGCAAAAGTTTATTTCTAGCAACTATAATGATACGAACGACCACGAAGTTTTTATATACATAACAAGCATGAAATTCTTACTAGGATTCACTTCAGTTCTCAACCAATGAAATAAAAATGAAAAGAAATCTCCTCGGACATGATGAGTTATTTTATCTGGGTAAATGTTCTTAACAGTTGATAGGATGCGAACCTTCACTGATTACGAGTTCGCACCTTAACATCTCGTCCACAAATCCTTGTTGAGAGAAGGAGAAATGGAATAATATTTTCATTCGTGCTATCTTTCAGAATACACAAAAAAATATAAATATTCTAAAGGTTTGTTAAAATTATTTGAATGTAATTTTTTAATGGGCCCTAAAGTCGTACTAGTTGTCCAACATCAATCATACTTTGGTTATAAGTTGATCTCTACTCAACGATTAAACGATTTTTTGAATAAAGCTAATTCAATATGCATCCCTAAATGTTCATAATTTAAGTTAAATACCTATTTGTTAAGGTCAAATATGGTGCTAACTATTCATCTTGAAGCTTCCTCTATTCATTCAAATTTTACTTTATCCTTATATAAACATCATGTGATAGAAACAAATTCTCGAAAAACATACATATTAAAGTGCACTGTACGACTCATCAACATATATAGGCAATGTTTTTGCTCTATTCCCACATTTTCAAGGTCATATATATCTGTTTTTGTTCTTCAAGGAAAAAGAATCTATAATCTTATTCCCTTCTTTGTTACATACAAGCAGTCGTGGCCGAGTGGTTAAGGCGTCTGACTAGAAATCAGATTCCCTCTGGGAGCGTAGGTTCGAATCCTACCGACTGCGAAGTAATATATTTTTGGTATGTGATAACAGCTATGAGGAGTCAACATCAATTCAATGATTAGAGTATTACAGTATTCACCGCATAATCGGGACAGGCTGGGAGTAGCAATAACGGCCCCTTTAAGCGGGGTGCCCGATTTCGCGATGAGCTCTCGCCACACACTCACGGCATCATCAGTTGTATTTAAAAAAGTATTATGAATAAAATATTAAAACAACTGTGAGGCAAAGATTGACATCCAATGGACCCTATTAACATTTGACTGCATCCTACATCATGATCATGGCAACTTTTTTCATTTTGTTGTTTGCATCCCTCACATTAAATGTATTAGGCCAGTTATTGTACTTAATAAAATGTCAGATTCACTTTGGGGTAAAGAACGATTCTATAGTACGTTGTTTTTTAGCATTTGCCACTTGCGTATACACGACTGATTCAATTTTGGAGACCATCGGTAGAAGTTCATGAAGACCATTTTCCTGAGTGAACTGACGGAGAAGATCCATCATTAGCACCTTCTCCCGGCTTGTTATTGGTCGTATCTCCTCAGGCTCAACTTCGTCAACCTGGTCAGTAGAACACCCTGCACTGTTCTCTCGTAGGCACTTCCAACAGTTCTTCATTAGAGAGCTCTCCACTTGTTTGGAGATCGTCGTCCATGCCGATGAACTCTTGAAATTCTTCATTTCACTCAGTGACTGACACATTTCGTGTATAAATCTAAGATCACTTGAAAAAAATGTGTCCCGTTTATCAGAGGCTTGCGCCCGATTATCCAGTAAAAATGACGTGCACTGGAAGTGTTTCTGGAAGCGTATGCCATTTAAGCGAGGTAACCGATTATCAGGTGCCCGATTATGCGGTGAATACTGTACTTTTGAAAATACGAATTGCCTCTTCTTCATTGGTATTCATCCAAGTCATTGTCCAATCCTTGAAGGACTCCCCCGTTCCACTCATTGATATTAAATATACGTATTCAAGGAAAATATAATGTTTAGTTTGCTTGTTCATTTTATGTAAATTTCTGCCTCTGATTAAGTAATTGTTTTGGTAAAATATGTTTTCATTAAAATAAGGTCCTATTAATTTTCTATGATCTATGTTTCATTTAAGTGTTTTTCAAAAAGTGTTAATTATAAATATGACTATATTTTTGTAACTCTTATCAAAATTTATAACATAAGAGGATATTAGTGACGTCACACTCCCATTTTGTGCTAGTATGTTGAACTCTTTCTCTCTGATATACCTTATCTCTATGTAAAAGAGTGTACTCAAATGAAAAAATCCTTATTTTGTTATCACGATATACGAATACAGCAAGTGGAAATTCTTAAACCATTTTAATTGATAATAAATGTAATAATATTGATCCAATAAATTCAGATATATCCTTAGAATACATATCTAAAATAAAAATGGTGTGCTCTTGAATCGAATCGAAAAACATTTCATGTAGGAAAATGGAGCGAAGAGTAGAAAATGAACATCAATAATAAGTTTGAATTACCTCAAGTAATTCAAACTTATTTTAAGAGTCATATTTGTTATTTGAACTCTGAATTGGGATAATAAAAAATTCAAATTAAATGATATAATATAATTCAATCATACTTCTTATCGTATTGTGATTTTTTTAAGGTGATGAGATGTAACACAAACGTAATTAATTAAGATGAAAATTATCCTTGGCTCATGGAAGGATTCGAACCTACATCATAAAAAGAAAGATAAAACAAATATTAAATTTTTGGAGCGTTTTAATTTAATCAACTTCAAACATTATCCGTAAAGTCATTTTTCTGTCAAGATTCTAGAATCCTAATAATTGAGTTTAATAAAAATAATAAAATAGCTAACATATCACACTTAGGTAACTTTATCGCTATATATATTTATAATTATCGTTATTAGGTGTGAAGAATAAAATATTACTTCGCAGTCGGTAGGATTCGAACCTACGCTCCCAGAGGGAATCTGATTTCTAGTCAGACGCCTTAACCACTCGGCCACGACTGCTTTTGTTCAAATTGGGAAGAGATAATATATTATATATCTTTTTTTTCTTCTCACAAAAACAAAAAAAGGAAGAATATTTAACCTTGAAAAGGATACAGTTAGCAAAAAAGCTCTCAATGTTTATTGGGCGTTGAGTTGCCATATTTATGTGTTCGTGTATTTAAATAGTCTTTTAAAGTTTTTTAATCGTAATACTTTAGATTGTGAAGAAATATTTATAAAGTTTGTATAGGAGGCATCTTCATATTGTAACAGCACTCATAAAGTTTTCCTCTTTTCTTATAAACGTCTGCTATATTGAGGAATCAGTTTTTATTTTAAATGAAAAAGATGTTGACATTAAGCAATAACCGTATTTCATTATAATTTTTTAATGTTATTTTTTATTATACTTTTTCCAGTATTTCAGTTCTTATATAATAGTCGAAGTAATTTTTTATTTCATAAAAACAAAGTATCTAGTTTGTTTTGGAATTAGGCAATACAAAGTGCAAAAAAAACCATTAATTGTTACATGCATTCATCCAGACAAATAAAAAATTTCCCCATACACGACTTCAAATAGATTTGCTATTGACTTTCAAGTTCGATAAGAAGGTAATGTTTGAATTTTTTCATTTTTTTTGCTAATTTAATGTCTAACGTGATTTGATACTCTCTATATTTTTGTTTATCAAATTAAATATATAATTAGGCTATGTTTTGTACTTTTGTATTGTGCTATAGTTAAACTCATGCAATGGTATGATGCGAATAACCCAATTGCAAAACATTTAACTTTGCAGTCGGTAGGATTCGAACCTACGCTCCCAGAGGAATCTGATTTCTAGTCAGACGACTTAACCACTCAGCATCGACTGCTTGTTGAGATAGGCAAAATATTTTAGTTATAATTTTTATTGATGACTGCTGTCTAATGCTTGAGAAGAATAATGATATTTAATTATTTTCTTAAGTGAGGTAAACTAAGAAGAAAATAATAACTATTTAAATGGCAATATATATCCTAGAAAAAAAACCATAAAAGCCTCTTTGAATGTGTTGAACGTAGAGTTGAGACACACTCACACATATAGGTATATATATATATATATATTTTGTTTTTTTTATTCCAAAATACTTGTTGAAGTTTTATTAGAATAGAAAAAGATTAGTCTTTAATGGGATGTATTTTTATAACTAGTTATTACTTATAACATATCAAAATATATTTATTTTGTTATTGTAGTCATAATAGTTAGACCGTTTTTTAACTAATATAAACGTATTAGCTTAACTCTGATATATCTAAGAATCAGTTTTAAGGGATAGGAATATGACATTAACATTAAATATTAAATATATACTTCAAAATTGTCGTTCAAGTCACATATGAAATAAATAAAATAACAATTATTAATCCTGCTTTAGTTATTTGAGCGTGGTTTCATGATATTTTTATGGAACAAATATATATCTCTTATTATGGTATACTTTTTTATATTATCACAAAAACAACATACTAATTGTAAAACAATGATGAACAACAAAAGCTATTCTTCAAATATGAACAAAGGCCAAAAATGTAACAAATGTAAAAGGAATTTCTAAAAATGATTGCCACTATTATGCAGACATGGAATCATTATGTATTTACCAGGAAACGATCGGGACCCTTTTTTTCGCCGTGAGCCGGGCCGGGACTTTAATATATTCGTTCCTTCGTCATTCTGAAAGTGACGACGTTTTTTTTAGAAAATAATTGTTCCTTTGAATTTTTTTAAATTAAAAATTATGTTCTGAAAAGAAATTGATGACGTTTTTTAGAATAGTTTTTATGTACATTCAAAATTGAACAAGATATATTAATATTTTAAAATAGTAGTTTTTTGAGTATTTTCC
The DNA here is from genome assembly GCA_013387185.1 of Caligus rogercresseyi. Taxonomy (NCBI): domain Eukaryota; kingdom Metazoa; phylum Arthropoda; class Copepoda; order Siphonostomatoida; family Caligidae; genus Caligus; species Caligus rogercresseyi. The sequence continues at coordinate 7,667,457 of CP045892.1, read as the reverse complement.
ATAAAAACGTCAATTTCCAAACTTTCATATTTCGTTTCATTTGGAAGTACAATATACATAAAGACTAATTTAAAATCTTTTGCAATCACACCTACATTTTGCAGCAAATTGTTTGAAAGTAGCACAATTAATGAAGATATTAGAGGTGATCGAATGTTGAAAAAAAAATTACTACATAAGTTTACTACATACTTTTGGGTCCGTTGAAGAGACACTTCCAATTATTCGATTTCGTTCAAAATTTCCCAAGATGATCTCAATGCATTCAGGTAAAACCCTAGGGGGAGTCAAACATAAATAAATATTGTAGTTTAATTTTTTTTGCTCTGGGGATATAACATATCCAATAAAATATCATAAAAATATTGAACACAAAAATACCACATTACAACCAAATCACAATCAACTAAACATCTATTAAATAATTTAAAACTCTATACATAAATGTGAAAAAGCATGTCACAGAAGTATGCTGAAAGATATAAAAATTAGTATCGTTGAGCTGTTCTTAAAAACTCCAAAATTATTAAGATTATTTATATGCATATTTTGGATCATTATGGGAAATAATCCAATTCAGGCTAGAGGTCACGAATCGTAATATTAACTTCAGATCCAACGCTGTGATTCGTGCCGCTGCTGTAATGAGAGTCGTCCTAAGTTCTGCCAGTAGTATTGGAGTATGCAAGGTTATCCCTTCCGCTATAAGTGTAAATATGAATTTTAAAACTAAATGATGTGATATGCATCTCTTAAAAGAAAGTTTATATATATGAGGAGGGGGCAGCAATATCAAGAAAAAAAACACATTATGCCCCATTGATTTTATACCAATCCTTGTTTGTCTCCTCTAGTGCCTCTCCCATTTCACATATATATTATGTGCATTTTAGTAAGATATAAATATATATTTTCTAGCTAGGAAACTATTACGACTTACATAGTTGACATAAAGAGAAACGAGAGGATCAAAAACTTGAAAAAGCTTTCACAAAATGTAATATATTATTTTATTTCTTATAAAATATTTGTTATTACCTCCGCCGAAGGAGATATTGTTACCTCCGCCGAAGGAGGTATTGTTTTCACTGGCGTTTGTTGGTTTGTTTATTTGTTTGTCAGCAGGATAACTCAAAAAGTACTGAACGGATTCAAATGAAACTTTGTGGAGTTGTTGGAAATGCCAAAAAGAACAAGTGATTAAATTTTGGCATCTCTAAGTGCTTTTTTAATATGTAAAATGAGCAAAATACTAAATGAAATGGGGTCTCTATTCAGGGAGTAGGAAAGAACAAACGCTAAAAAAATATTCATTGACGTATTATTGTTGATATATCAGCTCAGGACTATGTTAACCCAGTGACGTAGCTTAAACTTCTTCCTCTTCCCGTCTCTGAGTGCTTTTTTAATATGCAAAATGAGCTAACAGAGAGGAAACAATGATTAGAGATAGAAAATCGGGCGTGTGAAAGGGAGAATGTTTGAATGGGAATGTTGTGGGGATCGGCGGAGGTACACACTCTCTGAGTGTATACATGCCTCTAGTTTTCACTGGCGTTGGTTTGTTGGTTTGTTTGTCAGCAGGATAACTCAAAAAGTACGGAACGGATTCGGATGAAACTTTGTGGAGTTGTTGTAAATGCAAAAGGAACAAGTGATTAAATTTGGCATCTCTGAGTGCAGAATTAAGATGCAAAATGAGCTAAATACGAATAATATTTCAAGTTAGCCTACTCTGCCAATAGATGTCGCTGTGCTGTAAAATTGGGTGCCGGGAGCGTCTTCCTCTCGGAATTTCCATCGAGGGGAACCATCCCCCATCCCTCTACGCCGCCCCAGTCGTGAAAAATCCGCCTCGGAAGGCTCATAAGGACCCCGTGACGGCGGAGGTTTGCACTCTCTGAGTGTATATATGCCTCTAGTTCAATCTATAATTAAAGTGTATTTTGCATACCAATTGCTTGTAAGAGTATTCTATGATTCAAAAGATCAATAGTTGAATTCCTTAACTCTTTAATTCACTATTAACATATCGTAATGATAGCGAGTCATGCGTTTATTCTATTGGGTTATATCATTTGTTTTTATACTATTCTTTCTTCAAGATCATGTTTATATATTATACTTATAAAATTGTTAAAATCCTCAAACTATTCTAATTATATTAGTATTTTTTTATAAGCCGTTTAAAGAGTGTGGAAAAAACTAAATGATAAATGTATGTCTCTCCTATTTTTTGCAGTCATAACGGTCAGTAAAAAAATATATTTTCCCCGTAAACTGTTGATGGTAAATCTGAGTCACTTTTAGAGGGATGTGACCAACACAACGCTAAAAAAAGTTTGTTTGCTATTAACTAAGAAAGCTAAGACATTTTATTTTTAGATCCACAGACTACAAGTGACTCTATACTTTTTTTAGTCAATAACTTTAGAAATGCTGATTAAAACGTCCTTATTGGAGTTTATGGAGTAGCAATTTTACTCTTAAGTGTTCTACTAAATATTAAAAACAATAAAAATGTCAAACACTCGATCTTTAATTCTTTTAATGTAAATATTCTAAGGAAAATATATTTGGATCTCTCAGTTTAATAGCTGTTGTACTTACAAAATTGTATATTTTATACGTTGCCGGCTGATACCGGATTAAGTTCCGATGGGGTGGGGTTTACCTAGGAGAACACAATGCAAACAAACGTGCATTAAATATAAATATGTTAGTATTATAAATATGTACTGACATTGGAGGGTGGCTGAAGAATGCACTATCCCTACATCACGTTAAGGACGGATTGCAGTAGGAGACCCAATTGGCCAACTATTGCGAGGGTACAACAAGTTTAAATTATTTTTTACATGTGCCCGTACTGAATATATGTCAATACTGTGTATAAATGTTATTTTATGAGTAGCAATAAATTATATATATATATAGTATATCTTAATTAAATAGCCCTTGTACAGACAAAAAAATTAATATTGTAATACGTTACTTAAATATAAATATGTTAACTATCCATGTAATGAATATGGACTGAAAAAATAATTATTTATATACAGTTGAAAGCTGATCCTTTCTTTAAATAATTTTCGGATCTTTATATTGCCCTTAATTTGTTTATATTTATGACCCTTCATGCCCGAATCAGGTCGCAGGTGTTGAGTTACTTATTATTATTATTATAATATATATATATATATATATATATATATATATATATATATATATATATATTATATATATATATATATATATATATATATATATATAGATATATATATATATATATATATATATATATATATATATATATATATATATATATATATATATACTGATTATCTGGACTCTTGTTAAAAGAAGGAATTATTTTATTTCCTAATTAAAAACATGGACAATGGCATCAATTAGAAGAAAAAAAAAACAGAGTTGACCATTCCTGGGAAGAAGATATAGAGCTTGAATGAGGGCAAAGTAACAGTTTTACAAACTGTCCAAGGATCTATTGAGACGGAAAAATATAGTATAATATAATGATTAGTCATATCCTACTGAATACTCTATTTCATTGAAGTATTAATATAGAAGAATATGAATTGGACGATTTTCAACGTTAGAATCTTAAAAAGGCGCGAAAGCAATTATTATCATTTATAAATATTGATAATGAAAACCCCGGATTCCTTACATTATTAAAATATTACATAATCAAAATCAAAATATTGTACTTCATTTTACGACAACAATGGTCAATACGTACTATTGTAATAGATGGAGAATCCCTAAGTCCCCTTTAGATGTAATGAGATCATGGGACTTTTTTATTTATTTTGCAAAGCAATGCTCAAAACGTAAGAGGGAATTCCTTGCATTAAAAGATATCGCCTTCCACAGAAGTGCATTTTGCTTCACTGAAGACGTAAATCTCTCCACGCCCAAAAAATTAAGAGGGATAATACTGTGTATGTGTATAAGTGGATGTTGATGGAATTAAAGTTATCAAATGTGTAAGCCCGAAAAAATTGTAAAAAAGATGATCGTAGATAAATGTATCCTCGAAGGAACGAATTTTTCTTTTTTTATAAATTAGTCTATCGTCTGTGAGCGTAGAGTCTTAAGTTCACTTGTATGTTTCAAAAATGTATCATATTTCTTTGTGGAAAAAAATGTAAACTAGAGGCATATATACACTCAGAAAGTGCAAACCTCCGCCGTCACAGGGTCCTTATGAGCCTTCCGAGGTGGATTTTTCACGACTGGTGGCGTAGAGGGAAGGGGGAGGGTTCCCCTCGACGGAAATTCCGAGAGGAAGACGCTCTTGGCACCCGATTTCACAGCTCAGCGACATCTATTGGCAAAGTAGGCTAACTTGAAATATTTATTAGTATTTAGCTCGTTTTGCATCTTAATTCTGCATTCAGAGATGGCAAATTTAATCACTTGTTCGTTTTGGCATTTCCAACAACTCCACAAAGTTTCATCCGAATCCGTTCCGTACTTTTTGAGTTATCCTGCTGACAAACAACCAACAAATCAACCAACAAACCAACGCCAGTGAAAACAATACCTCCTTCGGCGGAGGTAATAACTCATAACTGCAAATTACATGTTAAAAATATTAGCGATCATAATCAAATTAACCAATAGTTATATTTTTGAATGGCTCCAGAAGGGACCCAATATTTTTCAATATAGTATTTAATTCAGATCAAATAAAGAAGCCCTTCACATGATTTTATAAGAATTATCGATAATATTTTTTTCAGTGTCCATTTTTAGTTAATAGGAGAATGTGTTATATGACTTGAAATTAATGTTCTACATTGTACAAAAATATAAATGCATGTAAAACTGTTTTTATTATTCTTATTATGAATATTAACAGCTATATTTTATGTTAATAATCAAATGTAAATATATTTAACAAAATAAATATACAAATAAATAGACGAAAATTAGCTTATTCCCTTCTACAAGGATCAAAGTAATCATAAGCGCAGTTTATTGAAAAATATATATCACACGTAGAGCTTTTGTTCATTTACTGTCGCAACAAATGACAAAACCATGGTTTTGTATAACATAAAAGGGTATTTATTTTGGATTATCTTAGTTTTAATGTTTTTCTTAATAAAGTAAATAAAAAAATACTTTTAACAAAACCTTTGTTTGAAAAAAATAAAATAGAATGCTGTGCTTACATGCTTGATATAATTTGATTCCTTAATAATGTGAATGGCTTATAAACGGGACCCCAAAAATTATGCCACGTCATGGAGCAAATAATTTTTACTTAACACAATATAAAATGTAGATCAAAATATGTACAAGCCTTAGTTAAATATAAGTGATCAAAATCATACCATGAAACTGAATACTCTTCGATCCGTCTGGCTTATTAGCAATTAATGTCCAAAATTATTTTGATATTCTGTTAAATTGATATGATAATTTTAAGAAACTTAATAAAATATCTACAAAAATAAGCTTTTCCCTGAGTTCCATCGAAGGGAGCTAAACCTCTACAAAAATAAATCTAGACCTTATTCCACATGTCATCTAAAGGAACGTAACATAACCTACAAAAATATAACATAACTTTTTTTCTGTGCTCCAATGCATCATCTTAAGAAACTGAAAATATTTTCTTTGTTATATACAAAAACAAACGTCTTCAATTCATGAGAAAATCAAATATCAAAGTAATTAAAAAAAAGTTAAATGTTGGGGATAAGCATATCCTAGATTTTAGAAAAATGACAACAGGGTAATTTGATTTAAATCCTACTCAATCTAAATATAATATTGAGCCTTTATTCTCTCCCAATTTCAAGGATTTGGTAGTCATTTCAAAGAATGGTTGTATTTATATGATAGGCATTACTCTTCAGAAAAGAAGATCCTTTGGGAAAGGAGTACTAAGAAAAACAACTCTCTATACTTATGCTGAAACTGGATTTATTAAGAAAAAGTCTAAGATAAATTGAAGCACTGAAATGATTGTCGTTTTACCTACATTCTAAATATTTAACCGTAATATTCGTTGTTGTGGTTTTTGTCCTGGAAGTAATGTTTATAAGAAATATATACAAAAATATAAGATAACATTTTTTTGACAACATTTGGTTCTCGTTATAAGGATCTATTTGAACTGTATTACTTTGTAGTATTTATTATCATAGGCAATACAATCATCCACTAATTCATTGAAGAAAAAACCTTTTATAATAAAAAATATTTTTTTCTTGTAAAGAGCAATTCTATGAACGTAGTTTAAAAAACACCTTTAATATTTATATTGTCAGACCATTTTTTCGAAATATCGTTGGTATTTATACCTAATCACATTTGTAAAGAAAATGTTTTTGCGATAATCATAGTAATGCACCTTTTATAGATGAGCCTTAGAGAATAGAAAGGAAATTATTTCACAGCTATAGAGCTGTTTGGATTATACAACGGAAACTAATTTTCGAATGTAGACGCGAAAAGAGTCATAACTTATGAGTTTAAGACAGTTTTATTATCAACTGGGAGTAGTCATGCCAGTTTGGATATGAATTGCTTTCCCCTCGTTGACAGTTCATGGGGAATGACGTCAATGGAAATTAAAAATTATTTATGTTTTCCTTAAGCCACATAAATGTATGAAATAAAGAGTGCCGTTTGGATTGTGACGTTAGAGTATGTGATGAATGTTTTGTTGCTCTCAGGTGAATGTATATTTGATAAAAGCATGTACGAGGCTTACTATTAAATGAATACACCTCTTTGACTCTTTATTCACTCACTTAAGGGCAACTTTAGCTTAAGTTTTCGCCGTATTCTGACGCCATTTTAAGTATATTCTGTACTGGGTATCCATATTAATTATAAATATATAGAAATATCTCAATAGCATCTTACTCGTAAATAAAATATACATGTTTAAAATATGCTCGTATATTTATAAGTTAGTATGTTCGATTTAGAGGTACATTTTTTACTACAATGTTTATATGTTATTTACGAATTTATCTCAGTAAAAAACATTTAATTTTAGCTGTGAGTATTTCAGAACATTCAATAAAACGTATTTTTTTCGTATGACAATCTTATATATTTAAAAATAAACCTAATAATTCAAATTGGATACGCCTTTCAAATTTTTATATTAAAGAATATGGATTAAATATTTAAAAAGAGACTTTATTGATAAAGGATATTACATATATTGCTCTCGTATATGCATATCACAAACTCTCTTGTCTTTTGTATTTGGTGAAAAAGACAGCCTCAAGTGCCATGGTATGGGCGGAAGATGATTCCCTGCTGCTCTATTTAATAATAAGAAGAAAAAAATCTCACTTAAACAGAGGCTCCCTGTGTAAATCGTCAACAGACAAAATTTTCCTCTGATAAAGCATTCTAGTTCTTTTGGCCCTGGAAGGTTTTTCGAATAAATCGCTTGTTCATATTTTGTCGAGCTATGTTAATCGTAAATGAAGATGAAAAAGCCTTGTCAAATTATACTTTGTATGGTTGCTATTAAAGAGAAAAATTCAATTTATTTTTCGTTCGTAGACTCCTTCCCATACTGAGTAAAAGTATGCTGAACTTGAAGAAAAGACAGTTTGCCATTCCTTGTCTTGATTAACGGATAAATCCACTGCCACTTTCTGAAATATTTTAGAAATTATTTTATAAAGCAATGATAGTCCTCCTCCGATATGTGACCTTGGCCTCTTCAAAGAGGTCAAATAACTCCTATGAAACAGCAAATTTAGCCATAAGCTTTCCTGTGGGATAGCTTTTTCTACAAGCCAAAGAAGAGATTATGCTTTATACAGGACGTAAGGAACGATGGAATAATTGTATACGGCAATCATTTATTGGAGACTGCGCTTAAATATTTATTTATCCATAGGTATGAAAGTATCAAAACCGATAATACTTTTAGGAGACTTTGTAAGGCTTAAAATTATTCTTATTTGATCACATAGATTGTATAACTGATTACATAAATATTAAAATTATATTATTAGATTCCACTATTTTATAAATGGTACCTACTAAACAAAAACTGATTTTTGAGTATATTTTATTCCCAAAATCTGATGCCCTTATATTAACACCTTATAATACAAAGAAGTTGTCTATCTTTTGAATAATAATTTCTCATTTTTGAACAAAGATATTTATTGATATCTATTTGTAAAGAAATAAACTTTGACGGAAAAAGTTTTTATTTATAGAGAGAAATGTTTCTTCATAAAAAAACTAAACAAAAATTGAGGAGAAAGGAATTGTTTTATCCATTAATTTCACTCTCTTTATCAGACTACTTTTGTAGGGTTGCCCAAAGAGACGAGGCGTAGATACATTCAATTTATCTAATTTAATTAGAGCAAAGGAAGAACAAAGGAACCCTTCTTTGTTATTCCGATATCATTTTTCAAACTTTATTTTTTTATTAGTTCGACTAGGAAGCATTGAATATATACAGTAGAAACTTAATTTAAGCTAGAGGCTAGAAGAGAAATTGTATCTGACAATTTATTTCATTTCAATGAAAAGGCTTCTTTGTTTTGTTTTTTCAAATATAATAATCCCATGCAAGCTTACTAATTGTCACAGCTGGGATTCGGTAGGAAAACAATTTGGCTGTATCGATATAAGTTAGTAAGTTGTGTCCAATCGGTAACAGCAGATCGGTAGATTACAAGAAATCAGATTCAGAACAAAACTATCTACTGAGGTGCAATTTATTTTCGAGAAATCGATATTCTAATTGAAAAGTTTTACCATCATTTTCAAAATTTACTACGACCAATTTACTCAAATAATGCGATCACCCACGGTATTCAGAAGTTTCATCAAAACGATCGGTATTGGTTGCAGAAATCTACAGCTGATAATAATGATCTAACTAAATACCGAATGCCTATTGGTTGTCTAAGTTATATGATTTTTTATTTTAATAAGGTTTTTAGGTAGTCAAACATCTTGACGCCAATAAAATGAAGAATAGTGGACATGGATATTCTAGTATTGGAGAACGTGTGAATGATATATTTTTCCTAAGTTATAGAAAATCATTCTTAAATGAGTAAAATTGTGACAAAAATAAATGTCGAGCCCCTTTTTTATTGGATTACTTTTAGAATATATTAACCCTTTACACGCCAACGTTCCACTTTTGGGAACATACTTTTGAAGTCTTCTGCATCGCGTCATATTCAATAAAAACAAAATTGAATGAGTTTATATTATAAATTAAGGCTTAGAAAACAAAATATTTTACGTGTAAATAAACGAAAAACTAATTTTAATACTAGTTTGAGTGCTTTGAAAAAACCGAGTTTATCAAGTTTTGAACTTATCTTTTGATAATAAGAAAAATAGGGTTAAAAACTGGTAGTATTACTATTTTATAACTATTTTGATAAGCAAATATACTAAAGATTTGCATTGAACAATTTTTTTAAATAATATTAATATTTTAGTAGACTAAAATCGACTTTTAAAATGATGTTCCCAAAAGGGGAACGTTGGCGCCTATTGGTACTCATTTTCATGCTCTACGTGTTTGCGTATAATTCTTTGTTTCCCTTTAGTTTACGTACGTTAGTACATATAAGTACATAAAACTAAAAGACAAATGTGTATTATAATTATTTTTATAATGGATGACCGAGTTGAATAGTAAGTTATTAATATTTATAATTTATTTCGATTAATTTTATGATTCAAATGATTTAGAGAATCTATTAAAATATCCCCCATGACTTCCTCAGTTGTGCTATAGAGGAGATCGAAAACATCAAAAGTAAGGAAATCGAGATTGTGGTTCTAGGTTTTCCAACGAATAGTGAGCGGGATATACCTAGTGACGAAGAAAATGACGACGAATATCAGTATCAAGACTCCATTCTTGTTGAAGTAACTGAACATTGACAATTATATGGCAACTCCCAATTAGAAAAATATGAAGTTTTGAAATCTTACCCTTGACATGGTAAAAGAAAATTGTTTCCAGTGTGGTGGATTTTACGAAAAACTTAGCGTGGATAATCCATGATCCTATATCGTGGATTACTAGGTGCAAAAAATTATATCAGGAACAAGTCAGTAAGATTTGGCTATAAAATTTGGATGATGTGTAGCTCCGATGGATATACATAGAATTTCGATATTTAATCCGGAAAACACAAAACCAGGAAGACAATTAGAGTGTATATTTCTGAAATGGGGGGTAAATATTTGCGACTAGTTATACATGCTCAAAAACGGTGGTGGAATCTTTTTATTCTTCCACTCAATTTGTCGGTTGTGGGAGTATTTAAATGTTATTATTTGGCCAACCAAAACGATAAAATGAGCCATCGACAATTTAGGAGGGATATTGACTCTGATACAACGTCAAAGTAATCGAATGCCTCTTGGAGGAAGTATTTCTAAGTCCACTAGAGTTATAAGACTTGACAGAATAAATATTTTTTTTGTAATCATGTACTCAAGAAAGGTGTGTCTTATATCAGAAAAATACTATAATTCAATGTACAAAGTGTATTAAAAGATTGTACAAGGTATGTAGTCCTATTTATTACAACAATTAAAAGTTCCATTGTCGATGAAAAATGTTGAAAAATACATATATAAAGGAAATAAAGAACAATATTAAAATGTACAAAATTGTAGTACTAGAAGCGCCAACGTTCCCAAAAGTGGAACATACCAAAAACATGACTTAGAATTTAGTCAGCTAAATTTCGTTTGGGGTACATTCAAATAAGGTTAAAGGATGATTATATTTCAAATTTGAAGAAAATCGGATAACAATTCACGGAGCCGCGTTTAAAGGGAAGAAAATACTAATGCAATAATGATAATTTCGAATCCAGTGTCTTACTAGATTAACTAGAAATAGTATATTGGAGTTTTATTAGGCCCCTCTATTGTTGAGTACTCTGAAACCAGTTATAATTTTATTGTAAACTGCATATGCATATATAGGTATATATATCAGACTTGTTGATTTATCGTTCATTTTTTGTCGTTCGCGAACGATGAACGACAAAGTTTTTGACGAACGACGAAAGATAAGGAAAATTCCTTATCGTTCGTCGTTCGTTTTTGGCGCAAAAAAAAGACACAGATTTTCATGGTACAAATTTCCTTTTCTAAAAAAAACGTCAACACATTTTTTCATAAATTTATTTCTTAAAAAACGTCTTCAATTTTTTTCAGAAATTTCTTTCTAAAAAAACGTCGTCAATTTTTTTTAGAATGGCGAACGACCAAACGAACGATGAACGACGAACGATTCAATTTAAAATCAACGACGAACGATAACTTTTGGCGAACGACAAACGAACGACAATTTTTTGCGAACATCAACAAGTCTGATATATATATACCTATATATATTATATTGGGTCTTTTATATTCTTGCCCCTAGAGTAATTGCTATTGTCAGAGTCACGGAGACAAAGTCTAATCTAGTCACCCATAATGTAATATTCTATATTTATAGACTATCGTAATTATTATTTAATTGAATTGGATTAAATTATATTGAATTTAGCTTCTCTGAAACGTTTTATACCTATCAAACTTGGAATTGTATGAGCGGTTACGCAACTCTTTTCGAGCATGAAATGATGTTAGTTGGAAGTGAAATGATGACTAATTTGAGGCTTCCTTTGATAATAGAGGTAAGAACTGGTCATGGGAGCAAATCTGGTTGTATATTTTACATGGCATATTGAATTGTGAAGTTAGCTAAGATGATAGATTGTGATGTATTTTATTTATTCTATTGTGGAATAGCACCTTACCGTGAAAAGCTGAATGATAAGGGAATTTAGTGCGTAGGATGTGTGTCTATTGAAACATTGGAGTTCTTTGCAAAAGGCCAGTATTTAAGAACTTTAATTTGTGAGTGTCAATTTCAATGAATGAGGTTCATACTATACTTATGGATATGAAAAAGGTAGTTCTCGGAAACTCACCATTAAACATGTTTTTTTCAGTTGGTAACATAAATTTATTTTATATATGTCTAATAGTCAGAGCGGTGAACCATTTATCGGCAGTTATGAGCAAACAAAATAAATATTTATTATTTTTTATTAGTAGGAGCAGCTGTTTTATTTAATTAATAATAATATTTAATATTAGGGGAGTTCATTTAGTATGCTGTACCAATGAATACTTAAACAATCAGGAAAGGTAAAGTCGCGCAACCTTTCAAAACAAAAATTCAAAGTGGGATGGACTAATTTATTTATTGCTGCGTGAATGAAGTAGTGGAAGTGTGTAGAGGAATCGTTTTAGAACTACCTATTTATCTTCAAACTAGACGACAATGGGGAAGGTTTGTGTTGCTCCGGGTTGCAAGAGTGGCTACAAAGCAAAGGACAATGAGGGGAAAAAGAGACGGTTTCATATGTTCCCCAAGGATGAGTCCCTACGCCAACTCTGGTCAAAGGCTGTTCCGCGAAAAAATTAGATACCTTCAAGACATTCTGTGTTGTGTGACGTACATTTCATGCCCTCCGATTACAAGCCAGAGTCTACTGACTCTAATCCATCACGTTCAGACAGATCTGGAAAAACTCTTTGTCATAAGATATTAAAAAAGATGCCGTCTCTTCCAATTTTCCAAATCTTCCTCACTACTATTCAAAAAAGCCTCCTCCAAAGCGTTCCTCCACCTCAACCTCCTCCTCACGACTCATTAATGAAAACGAGCGAATTTTAAAAAAGATTAAGGCTTTTGAAGAGGCCAACTCATTTTTTACACTCGAAGAGCTTCAAATTAAAATGGATAGGACTTGCCTTCCGAGCGGCGTTCAAGAACATTATCATGAAAAGGATAAAGAGCTGGTGTTCTTCAAGATAAACTTTAGTCATGGAGGACCGTCAATAGACTTCAGTCTAAAGATTAATGAAGAAATGTCAATCCATATACTGTAAGCCAAACTTCATTCCTTAACCTTCTTTATTTATATATTGTTTTTCACATATCAAAACTTGACTATTCCTCAGTATTTTCTTATTGATACTGATTCATACAACTACGATGACTTTATTCCCTGCTATATTGTATTTTTCAGGGTGAAAGATAGAAATCTCTCTTTAATCATCTCGAACATATCACCAAGAACAATCATATTACAAAATGTGACACCCTTCTTAAATTCATTGACATCAAACTCTCCACCAATCAACTATTGGTTTGGAAAATGAATTACACACAGCTTTAAATCATTTGACAAATATATTGCCCCATTTGGACGAAGCAAAAGAGAAGAAATTACACTTTTTGATTGAACAATTATCCTTGTTGTTTAAATGTCCACAACAACGGAGATACAGTCCTGCCTTGTACGCCTTATCTATGTCCTGGAAAGGTTTCTCAACGAGTCTTTATAGAGATCTACGTAAAGAAGTTCTCACATTACCTACAATACGTCGCCTTACGGAACTTTCTTCATCTTTGAATTTAGAAACTGGATTGGTTGACTCTACAATAACTTACCTAAAGGCTCCCTTCAAGGATCTAAGTCAAAATAGGGATAAAAATATTATTATAATTTTTGACGAAACACATTGTACAAAACGAGTTGAATATTTTGTTGGGAATTTTTATGGGGTGGATGATGATCAAGTAACTAAGACCCTATTTTGTGTCATGATTAAGAGCCTTCATTCAGTTTATCATGACATGATAGTTATGTAAGCTTTTAGATCAAATTAATCGAGGTGGGCTGACTCGTCCTTCTGATGTTCTTTTTTAACGTGTTCTTTTGTTTAGGCATTTTTTTAAGAAATTTAAAAAGTATATTCAAAGAGTTGATTTCTTCCCCATCTTCAAAAAATATTTTTGTTCTTTCGTTTATTAAACTTTTGGAAAATGATACTTACGCTTTGGAAATTATTTTAGCAGAATGCGAAGAAGACCATTCCTTTGAAAAATTTATTCCACAAATCGCTGCTAAAATTTTTAATTGTATGTCCAGAAATTATGTTTCGGAAATCAATGATCAAATTCACAAAAACAAAAGAAAAACAACCAGTCAAAATCTGACAAATAATTCTAAGTGATTGAAAAAACTTAAAGGAGAATAAACAAAATGTATGTATGTTATTATAATTTTGCAGAATGTCTTAAATGTATCTATGTTTATTTAATATATGTCCATAAAATTTGTAAATAGTAAAAAATATATATTTCGTTCTCAAAATCATAATTTGTTTATGAAATTAATAAGAATTAATAATGTACGCGTATTCTCCTTTTTCCTTTTTAGATCCTCATCGTATTTTCCTCACGAGCCTTCTTTTCCTTATTGTTTTAGTATTCATTGGCTGTACATATAACATGGATCAGGACTCAAGAAAAGAAAAAATGTATGATATTTTTCTCTCTTAATTGATGTTGTGTTCTCAACAGCTGGGAGTGAGGTAATGCTTTATTGTGTAATACCAACTGCTTTTATTATTATTCCCTTTCTTTTACTTTCTACCAATCACGACTCTAAGTTACCTCCAACTATTCGACTCTTATTCAATAGAAGAATGTTACTCATATATATCATAATTTAATTAAAGAAAAATGATTCATTCAATAAAACACAGATATTATCTTAAAATATTTTATTAAATTTATGAAAATATAGTTCCAAAGAGACAAAAAGACCCCAATTTCTGGATTTAATGTAAGTACAGGAACTTCATGTTTAATATAAGAAAAATATATGAGTTCTTTTTACTCTGACGAAAAATTTAATTATTTAGAAGAAACGTTATCATTAAATAGGGTTTTTTATTTGAGGAAACTTATCAAAGTATATTAGGTTTTTAAAGGCGGTTACAACTTATTTATACATGTATTTGAACAATTATTGTCAGGGTTTTTAAACTTTTCAATTGTGGGGTTCGACAATCTCTTTGGAGAGTTCCGGCTATAAAATTGACATTTAAGGAAAGTTATTGAAATATATAAACACAATAAATAAATATAAAAAATAATCAGAACCAAGCTTGGACACTACGACATTATTGGTGTCAACACTTATAAAGAAGTACATACAACAAATATTACAATTAATCGGCTTTAATTTTATGCATATATTATCAAATTTTGTACTTCAGGTATTGAGCTATATATCATATATTATTTAGACATTTTTCCTAGCTTTGAAAAAGTTATATATGATGTTATTTTATCAAAATAGATTAGTAATGCCCTCACTGTTAGAATGTGCTTCTCACTACTTTTTGTGATTACTTGTACAGCCATGGGACTACCACCCTCCAACGACATTTCCTTCTTTTGATGAAACGCTAATAATTATATTATCTTTGTATTCTCTCCATGGACATTCAAAAACCATTGAGGAAGAAGCTACTTCTTCCTTGTCAAGCCTTCGACAAGCAAGCAGGCAAGCTTCTTTGTTTAAACAAATTAAGCTTAATGATATGTTCTGTTGTTGTTTTTTTTGTTGTAAGAATCAACATATCTTTATCAGGCATGCATTCAAAGTTTTGCATTTTCAATTGTGTATCAGATTGTATCTAATCTGATTATGAAGGAACCTTCATGCCTAGGGAATATTTATTATAAATACGCTTATGAGTGCTTCAAATTATAATGTTTACAGCTAAATAAACACTCGGCACAAAATATTTATTTACGTATATACATATTGTGGTGATATAGCTCTTGTGAATTAGCAAGGTGAATCATTAATCATTATACTTTTAGTCCTATATCTCCATGTTTAGTCCTTTTACGAAATGTTAAATATGTTAACTAATAAATGTAATGACTTGACATAAAATAATTTAATTAAGGAAGGAAATAATTGTTTTGCAAAAAGATTGTTTGTTTGTTTGTTTAGCTCCTAGATCCCCCGCCACACTCGAACTCAATCCAGTATTCGCCGGTACTAAGCTGTCTGAGAACTAATCTTATTACAAAATAAATCAAATTCAAACAAAATTAAAATGGCTCTTAGAAGGTGTTCCTCCATGGATTTTTTTCCTTCTCGTCATGTCCTCGGCAGCAAGTTTGTCCATCTCCATCCTCGTTCGAGGACACGCGCAAGTAAGGTGGACGACTTACCTATCTTACCCAACGAAACTTATTTTATACCCATCTTGAAGATGGTTTTTTATTGATATTACTTTTTTAAAGAATAAATGTATTACTTTCACATCCTTAGATTTTTACATTCCGTGCTGTATTAAACTCTTTCATAGATTGGTGTATATGGGTTCTACGTCAAAACATGAATAAGGGAGAAATACATATAACGCTATTAAAGGATTGCTTTATATTTGTGGACATTGTCTTACGATAGAAATAGTAATGAATATAGATTAATTGTATATAAGTCAGAAATGTTTTTAAACCAGTCAACAAATATGAGAGGATATATATATAAAACACCAATAAATTAGAACATTTTACTTGAATTAATTAAACAACAATAGTAGTGCTTGAAAATTGGGATCACAAGCTTGGTAAATAGCGGGATATTTCGCCTTAACGAACAACTTGTTTAAATAACAAATCTGCAAAGCTGCGATTACCGAATATAATCGGTATTTAGAACTGAAAGCGTTACTTGATGTGAAGAAGTTGATCTTTGAAAAATAATTAACAGCTCCGGAGCTGAAAGCGCACTTAATATCGGACAACGTATAACAAAAGACAGTTAAGGAAATAATTTGTTTGCTATTGCCTTCAATTTCCTTCAAAATCCGATTGCATATATGATTTATTATTGCAAATAATCTCTAAAACAATTGTAACAAATTATGTACTTAATTGTCTGTCGTTATAAATTGTCCGATACTAAATGCATATGAAGAAGTCACAGAGTAGATACATAAATAAATTTCTCTTTCTGTCCTATCATCATTCAAGTATCACGATGGTTTGGAGCAAGGAGAATATATAAAGGTGTGTCAACAACGAACTCTCTAAGGCAGGCAGGTTGGCGTTAGCTGACTCAGCTGTTGTTTTCAACAATGACGTCATCGTCATTGTTGAAATTTGCATATTATTATTCATTCATTTAAAAAGGAATTATTTAAAAGGAACCATTCATTGCTATCAATTATTGAAAAATGCCTCCTCGACGGAGGATGTGCACTCCATGGGCTCCATTCACCGTTTTTCTTGAACAGACCAATTGACTTGAGGCTGTTCCTGGCACTCACACATCACTAGAGATAGAAAATAGAGGGATATTTGAGCGTGTGAAAGGGAGAATGTTTGAATGGTACAATTGAGTTCAGGCTCTTGTTATCACTATTCTCTTTCCTCTTTGAGGAGTATTTATTTCATTTATGAAGTAGGCCAAGTCGGCCGGAACGGAAGGTATTTATTTTATATTTGAATCTCTGTTTTTGCTTCTGTTCTGAGGAAAGAAAATAGTGATAACAAGAGCCTGAACTCAATTGTACCATTCAAACATTCTCCCTTTCACACGCCCAAAATATATCCCTCGCTTTTCTATCTCTACACATCACTCCAAAACAAAGCAATTCCTTTGAGAAATTGATTTTGTAAATATAAAATAAATAAACATATGACGTCAATGTTGAAAAACTAAGTCCAATAATAATAATAAAAAACACAACGTAAAGTTTCCTTGTTCACTCACCTTCTTTATATTCTCCTTGGTTGGAGTCATGATTAATACAATCGGCATGATTAAAAAAAAATATCAAAAGCGTGTCAAATGAGATGTCTTGGCCTTTACTTTATCTCAATTACTACAATATTAGAACACTTAAATATAATTTTTAGGATTTGTTTTATTTATTTTTACAATTAAAAAAATTAAGTGAAGTGTTAACGCGAAAATAGTTTGTTTACTAAATATTATATTATTACTTATTATAGACATGTATAAATTTCAGACAGTTACGCCCAAATAAATCCTTTATGAATTAATATAATGGTGATACCTATATTATCTTGTATTACATGGTTTACTTTGGTGCAACCATGGATTTGCTTTGTATTGTATTTAATGTTTGAAATCATAATAACACAAGTTTTTATAGTATGCGTAAGCCTTACAGACCTATTCTAACAACTAAATTACAATTTTTATATGTCTGATCACTGGTTACCGGAATGCCTAAATATAATCATCATATATTTTAGTAAAATAAAAATTTGGTCATCCGTAATCACGTTTCGATTTTGAGGCATGGATAATAGTGGTTTGCAATGGCGGTTTGATAATCAATATAGGGCCATTAGAAAGTTCTTAATCTTGTTTAAAAAACACATGATTGGTTTCCATTAAATAATTTAAAGTTATTTCTCATTATTCAATTTATATATATATAATTTAACACACCACTATTAATTTGCTTACTTTGCATTAAACCAAACTATTATACAGTTAGCGTAACATTTTTTCTCGTTTTATTGGATAAATTATATATAATGTCCCAAAGCAGATACACATTGTCAATCTTAAAAAACAAATCAAACTTAAAGCTAAGAAAAAATTGTATTGAAAAATAAAACTTGGATAATCTTGTATTATTTGTTAATCTTAAAGAAGTAACTTTAAAATAAAATTCAGCAATTTTGAATTAGCCTTTAAATTTCCCATCAGTATTTAGTATTTTTGGTAATTAATGGAATAAATCATTTGAATTCTGTTCGGGGAGAGTTTATTCTTTTAAATACCCATAGGATTCAAATATGATAATATTTAATGGCATATCTATTGAACAAGTCAACAGGCAAATGTATTATATCATCGTCTTTTTCTGGACTATTCATGTGTCATCAACCATGAGGTTCTGTTGACAAATGCTTCCCCTTTGTTCCGATAACCTATTTGTGTACGGTTACTTTGATCTCCTACCTGAGCTAGAAACAAAGAGAAAGCACACTTCAACACGGCCATCGTGCTAACATTCCTCACAAACCTCTCTATTATTGTACTTATTATAGAAGGATCTGGATCCGCGAGTCCCGTTGAACATATTCATGAGCCGAGTCAGTGCTAGGAGCGACCACATTGATGAAGGAGCTACCAAACGTCTAGTCTCCTCCTCCGATCATTGAGGAGGAGGATGAGACGGGGCAAATATAATGACTGGAATCATGCCACCCGTCCACTCCTAATCGAGAAATTTGATCCCAAGCAATGATGAATCAATGTAAACAATAACAATAATAAGAACAAGGCAGGAGCACTCTGGATGACGAATACTTTTTTTCCTTCTTCTTCTATAATAAGTACAAAATTAATTAATTAATTACTGACTCGGCTCATGAATATGTTCAACAGGACTCACGGATCCAGATCCTTCTATAATAAATACAATAATAGAGAGGTTTGTGAGGAATATTAGCACGATGGCCATGTTGAAGTGTGGTTTCTCTTTGTTTCTAGCTCAGGTAGGAGATCAAAGTAACCGTACCCCCCTATTTGAAATAAAATAAAAACATGAGGTTAATTAATGATGCTTCCATTAATTATACTGACATTCACAAACATTAAACAATACAAATATAGATTCTCACAGACAAATAACAACAAAGAAATAATAAACACAAGAATATAATATCAAGTATAAGTCATCAATTCTTTCGAGCAATACACGCAAAATTTCATCCCTGCAAACATCGATATATAGGTATGACCTTCAAGGTATTGTAAAGCTATTAAAAGCGATGCAGATAAAAAGAGGTTTTCTTTTTAATCCCTTCGTGGCTGATAAGTCTTGTATCCCTTTGCCAGATACAAAAATAAAAGCATGTCCGCAAACATGATTGCGCTAAAGACGAAGGATTCCATGGCCTAGAAAGAAATCAAAGTGTTTTTAATAGGAACATGAATATTTATTTTTATGGATAATATGCTTACTCTTGAAAACATAGAGTCGAAAATCCCAATGATCATGATGTCGATAAAGTTTCCAAAGGCTGTCGTGAGGAGATACAGTGCTTGAACCACAGTCTTCATGTTACTCGGAGCCTAAATAACAATGAACATGCAGGGTATAACATGTTATGTACAAAAGTATGATAATCTTCTTTACCTCCGTAAATACGAATTGCAGGGACGTAATGCTAAACATGACTTCTGCACACGTCAGAATGAAATACTGAGGGATAAGCCAGACCATGTGAATTGATCCAACTTCGCTATTGTTCAGCATTATTTCTAATGCCCCCGCAACGACAAATGCCAAGGCTAATAGCATACCTCCAAAAGCTATCCGTGAGAGAGAGCTGGTCAAAAAATGACAACGATCTAAGGGAGAAAATAGGAAACATCTAGACCGTGAATACCAGGCAGCGTATTTTTCTTACCAAAGAGAGGATATACAACCTTGTTGAAGACGGGAATGAGGATCAAAACGAAAAACGAGTTTAAGATGGGCATTTGATCCGGAAGAAGTGTAAATGTCTCCGTAATCTTTCCGTTCATTTTCATGGCTTGAATTGTCCATTGAGATCCCTTCAATATAAAAAATCAATATTATATTTAGTTATGCTTAAAGCTATGTTGAAATCTCTTTGAGATAATTTTAAATTATTTATCAAATGCGAAATATCTGTATGATTGTAAACCTTTGTTTAATTTTTTTTAAGTGACATGTGACAGTATTTTTATTGTTGTACAATTTCATCGATCATAACAAATTTAAGTTCTTATGATAGATTTTTATTTTTTGGTGTTTGTTGTTTTTATAAATGGGTTCAAGTCATTTTAATTAATTATTTATATTTTATTGTAAAAAATATTTACAATATTACTTCAAGGTGTTAATAAAAATTACGCAAAGAAGAAGGACAAAAGCAACAATGGCAGGCATTGGATGATCAAGATAAGCGAACAATGAAAATAGAGTATAGCACTAATGGTAAGTGGCACTCTATTAAATGTTCCATTCATCAATGGTTATTATTGCATTGCATAACAACTTTAACATTATACTTATAAAACGGCAGAAATCCTCTCTTTCACAAGTATTACACATGATTACATATATTTACTTCATACTTGCTGATCATAGAGGGTCCAGAAGATCGGGAAGGGAACCATAAGAACGCAGACCTTGAGGACAGCTATCACGTCTTGAATAAAACCCTGGAATACGTCGAGCCCTTCTGGGCTTTATACAACCACGAGAATCCATCCGCATTTTCCGGGATGTCTGGGAGATTATCAACGCTTTTTCTATTCTTAAACCCAAGCTAGAATAAGATTCATATTACATTAATAGTCGTTAATATTTTAATATCCACAATATAAATTATGCTTACCCAGAGGCAATGAAAGAAGTTGTAGACGATGTTAGTTTCGGGGATGGATCTCTTATACAGGGGTTTCCCAAGGGCAAATAGGACTGTGTATGTGAAACAAAAATATGGTATTGGTTATACAAGTATATCGGATAATTGGGCAAATACATATGATACAAAAATCTAAATAATATAAATAAAACGGAAATAACATGGGATGTCATTTTGAAAATGAAGCCATTTTTGTGATTTTTATTCAGTAATAATAATAACAGTAGTGTCCGGAAGAAACGGTTTAAGAAAGAATGCTCACGATATAAAATAAGAATAACGACATACGAAAAAAAAACGATCAAAATACATGGATATGCAAGTATTTGAGTGGAATACTTCCACATATTGTCCAAACATCTTTAAAAGCCAAAAAATAGTTTTTAACATCACTTAATTTAATTGATGAATAGTGTATGGACAATATTTTGAAATATTCCACTGAAATACTTGTTCGCCATGTATTTTGGCTATTTTTCCAGCTTTCATTCTTCTTGACCACTTTTTCTAATACCAATAATGACAGTAAATTACGATAGAATACATGTGTATGTTTTGTTGAGTGTTCAGGTCCAAGGTTTGAACACATACTTCCCCAACTCACCCACAGCTACAAACATAAGGATAGAAGGGACTCCGAAGGCTAAGGGAAAGCAATCAGATTCTCCGTAGCAGGATACGTTTCGAAGCATTGGCGTGAAGAAAGTTGATATGAGGGATCCCATATTAATAGATGCATAGAATACATCAAAAAATGTATCAAGTTCTCTCTGTTGTGCGGGCAATTTGAATTGATCAGCTCCGAAGGAAACCACGCAAGGCTTGATGCCTCCAGTTCCAAAGGCGATGAGGAGTAGGCCTGCATACGATATAATTCTGGTGCAAGTAAATTGAGAATCTTGGTCAGATAATTTAATAGTGAGTGAATACGAAGACCATAGAAAAAAGCCAATTGAAATTATCAGATAATAAATAAAGGATATTATTTCGAATATCAAAAAAGGAAAAGAATTCAAAAATGATATATGTTTGTTTATGTATTAATGCTGGATCAATTCTACTTTCGTACACCGCCTCTATATTTTAGGCACTCATGGTATATTTTTATTATTTTTGGAAGGGAATGGGAGTGGGAAAAAAGAAAAAGAAAGAAGGATAGTTAGAGAGATGGAATAAGAGAGAGACACAGAGAGAGAGAGAGTCACACAGATATAAACACACAGATAGAGAAAGGCACAGAGAGAGAGATAATTAACTTACTCCCATTTTGAAGAGTCTCAGGATCGAAAAAGTGACTTTACGCATAGAAGTGGAATCTTTGGGCACCTGGATAGTGGAAGGAGGAGATTCCTCATGACCTATTCCTACTCATTCTTGTTCAAATATCTACCTTCCCTCCATCCCCCTCTTCTGGATCTGTCTCGGATGACTACGGAGATTCCACCCATGAACCCTTCTTCTACACGTCTCTTGGACTCGAACGTCTAGAAGAAGAAGTCTCTCAGGCATTG
This sequence comes from Caligus rogercresseyi, assembly GCA_013387185.1. Lineage (NCBI taxonomy): Eukaryota > Metazoa > Arthropoda > Copepoda > Siphonostomatoida > Caligidae > Caligus > Caligus rogercresseyi. The sequence goes on along the minus strand of CP045892.1, from coordinate 7,644,609 downwards.
CTCTTCCTCAACAAGCAAATGAAGGAGTCCTTCTCACCCTTCAAGTCTCATCTCTAAAGGCTTGCAATTTGGAAATCAATGTCCGTGATATAATATTCTCCGGATAAATCCACCATATTAGTCTCGGAGTCGAAAACAATGGACTTCATGCATGGAAAGGGAAATTTTGGACCTCTAGAGTTAAAAAGGATGGATACTTCAAGGCTTCTTCCTTCCCCTTTCATTTGCCTTCCTGGATTGGAGCCATAATTTTGATAAATTCGATCATCTTAGAATTTGGTGACTTATTACCATACTTTACGTCGCGTTTCGACCCTAGAATCTTCAATTACACCAAGTTTTTCACATTTGAATCCATGAGAGTGAAATAAATTTCTTATTTTATTTCAAAATCTACAAATAATTTCAACGGAGTCCCTTTCCACTTGGGATATTTGTTTCATCCTTATTTTATATTTACCGCATATATTCATACAAATACTCTGATTGATACACCTGAAATATACACTTGATCACTCATTCGACATTTATTTTTATATCTACACTTTTAATATTTGTTATTATTAGTGCAAAACTCAGTGCCTTGCTTTTTCATGTATTTTCTTTGTTATATATCGAGTCACTGTGGGCTGCGTTGAAGAGGTTCATTCAGGGAAATGAGAGTAATAAACACAAAAGGAACTTTTTTCCTTTTACTTCGTGTGGTTAACTTGGAAATGGAAGTGGCCAGATTCAGATTCAGTGTTTAAAAATTATTTCAGAGCAGTATCTTGTTTAAGGACTTCATTCTAGTTCCTATAAGTGAAGTAAGACAAATTATGTTTAATATAAAAATCAAAACGCTTAATAATATAATTAAGTCATTAATACTTCTCTGCAGTTCCTAGGCTAGATGAGATTAGGTAGGACCTTAAGTGATGAATTAACATCAAGTATATTCATTATAAGGTCAATGATAACTATTTTCATTTCAGATTTTTATTAGTGGGCTATATTTTATTAGTAAATTTTAACTATAGTAGTAATAATCATTTCTTTCTTTAGGTGGCAGAAGTACAGATTATATCATAAAATATATTAACAAACACCTTACCTTCACTTAAGAATTGTGAAGATCAATACTCTGTTGTGTATTATTTAGAATAATTCTTTATATTCATATTACAAAATACTTTTACCATCATTACAAGAAATACAAGCTGATATCGTTAGAAAAATCAACAAAAGTTGTGAAGGTGTTTTTATTTCAATACAAGAATATAAAACCTATAAATTTGAAATAAGTCAGATCACACTTGAATTATGAAATATTTAAATATAAAGTGGTCGTTTGGGGTTCTTCCTTCAAACACGACGAAAAGGGAATAATATGTTTCACTTTATATAAATGTCAAAGAAGAGGAAAATCTTATGATAAAAAAAGAGTTTCTTCAGAGGGCTTCATTACAAAATATAAGGTCCCAAGGTAGAAGTGTATAGTATCCATTGAAGAATAATGATGCTCCTTATAAATACATGAAGCAATCTACATATTCCCAAGCCCAAAGATTCCACTTCTATGTGTAAAGTCACTATTTCTCGATCCCGAGACTTTTCAGGATGGGAATAAGTTAATTGTCTCTCTCTCTCTGTGTCTTTCTCTATCTGTGTGTCTATATCTGCGTGACTCTCTCTCTGTGTCTCTCTCTTTTTACATCTCTCTAACTCTCCACTTTCTTTTTTTCCTCTCGGATTCCCTTCCAAAATAAAAAAATATACCATGAGTCCCTAAAATATGGAGGCGGTGTACGAAAGTATACCCTAGCCTATATATATATATAAATGGAGGTTCATGAATAAAAAGGCATTAATCAAAATTATTGGAGCATTTTTGAAGGTACATTTTACTCTATAATAGATAAACTGTCATATTACTTTTTGTATAATTGCATAAAATTTAAAAAATAAGCATTATAGTTTCAAACTAATTAGTATGATTATAAGTAATCAAATACGGCCAAATATATAGATGTATATTGGAATATTTTAATTGTGCTGATAATATGAACAGATACTTATTAATTAAATTGAAAATACTGATGCAATATAATAAAAATGTTTAGTTTTATAACAAGTAAATAAATATTTAATCCTCCACTAAAATAAAAATTGTGACTTTTAAGTCTATGAACAAGTGTGCAATGGATAATAATACTTTTGCCATTCAGTTGAGTTAATATCTCGATGGGCTCTTTTTTTTTCTATGTGATAGCATTTTGAAGAAGTAAAAAGACTCACTCTCGAGGATGATTTCCCATCACAGATCCCTCAGGAACGGCTCCCAGGGTTAGAACGGTCTGTCCAATGGCATACACGATAGAGATATAAAATATAGTCTTGAATTTCCCCCAAAAGGAGTCCGCCAGGAAGGCTCCGATCAGTGCCGTGAAATAGGAGAGGAAAACGAAGGTATGATAAAGGGTCTTGGCCACGGAGTCCACGGACTCGCTGGAGTAACCCGCCATGGAATGGGAGGATAGGAGGTTTTGCAGATACAGGACCAAAACAGCTGGAAAGACAAAGGAGGCCTTAGAGACATGCTTAAATATATCTTCCATGCTCAAATAACAAACTTGCTTCTCATTCCATAATAGGAGAATCGTTCACAGGCTTCAGTAGATAGAATACAGAAGACGCTGTATGGATAGCGGGGCTTCCTATGATCCTCAATCCCGAGCTGATTGTCCCCTTCGGGGCTAAGGAGATTGGACTTTTCGTTGTCCTCATCATTACTGAATTAAGTATTAAGAGACATGCAGCGTTACAAAGTGACCTATAGTTGAATAATTTTATTTCATTGCTTTACCTGAAGCAGCCCATGGTTTCCCCCAAAAAACGTTGGTAGTTTTATTTTTAAAATGTGAAGATCCTTTTTAAAGTTTTTAAGAGTCTACCAGATGTGTTTAGAGTGAGAGAGAAGCAACAGACAACATGTACGTTCTTTTTTTCATATATATTATTTTACTTCCGAATGAGTTTTTTTTACTATTCTTTTTAAAGAGTGAGTAAAAGAAGAGAGGGATCCCATAGTGCTTGCAGCAGCTAAGCATACTCTAAGGCAGGCTCTGAAGAGGACTTGCCTTTCACTTCCATCCCCGCCTGCTCTTCTGTCAATTGTGCAACATGACTTTATGCTTCTATTTAGAAAAAGGTTGATAGGAGTGGGAATGAATAAAATAAGGATCAACGATAAAGCGGTAAATCCACAAAACATTTCATTTATTGGGGGGTTATTTCGTAGACAATATATAGTCCTTCGTATGTACTTTTTATTTTCTCCATGATTTACAGTAGAAAGTAACATAGAGATTTTTTCAGCTCAAGAAATACCTTATTGAGCCTATATATAACCAATTCATTGATATAGCATATATTTTTAAAATTATATTTGCCCTATTCATGTAGGGAATAAAAAGTGATTATCTGTATGTATTATATGAACTGTTACCCTCAATAAATGGAAGGTTTTATTGATATACATTTTGTCATCCGTCCCTATTTACCTAAATAAGATGCACTTATTATTATAATAATTAATATATTATTATGATGATGATGAGGAAAATGAACAAGTTATCAAGCAACATACAAATCAGAGATAGACTTTTAAAAATATAATATAAATAACGAAGGGGCCTCAGGAGGACTTGGTGGGGTGCTTGGATTTGGAGTGTTGTTTGGTTTCTATGAAAACGGAGGAGGACTTTTTGAAGCACTCATCTCTAGGCTGAGCTGCATGATGTAAAGAAGTACTGAAATCCTTTTCAAGGACAATCATGTGTCTAGGAAGGAGTCGTTCCAGGGTTTCATTCACATCATGTCCTTGAGCGAGTCGTAGGGACCGAAGGTTCAGCTTGGGGAGGGGCACTTTGGGTCCCGCCTTCAGGGGTTGGAGAACGTAGCTGAAGACGCGAGAGTCGTGTGGAATGATTTTGAAAGTGGCGGCCTTGTTCCCCGAGATGAGGAAGCTCTCGGAGGCCTCAATGCTGAGGGCGTACTCCTGAATCTTATCCGTGAGGTTTGAAAACTTGTAAGCAAAATTGAAGGGGGATCTCTTAAGAGCGAAGGGGGGAGAGGACGTGGATACGAAGAGAGATCCCAGGGAGAGTTTGGCGAGGGAGAGTTCGAACACGGAGTATGTCAGTGAGTCGCTCTCTTCCTCCCGCCGCCACTCCATGAAGTATTTCCCGATGGTGATATCCTGTGCGTCCAACTGATTGCTCAAGTCCTCCCTTCGGACCGTGAGGCAGAAGCAGTCGCGAGCACTGCCCTTTTGGTAGAGGACAGAGTTTTTGAGGCTGGAGTCTCCTCCCTCCTGCGCGGAGGATGGCTGGACGGGGAATCGGGGCTCCATGCGGCAGTCCAGGATGCGAATGGGCCCAGAGCAGAGGCTGCGGATCTCGGGAATGCAAAGGAAGGGTTCATCTGTATATATACGGGAAATGTTTCTCTGACGGACAGAGAGAAACTCCGTGGAAATAACAAAGGGCTCAATGCTTGGTAAGCTCAGTTGCTCTTCTAAGGTATACGTAAACTCTTCTCCAAGCTTGTATTTGACCCGTATCCCAAGGTTTCGAATGCCCGTAGTAGAGGCCTTGATGTAGACGCAGAGGGAGAGGGACTTGGAAGGTTCCAGCTTTCCGATAGATTTGACAATGGAAAAGGCCTCTACGTTCTCATCCGAAGGACTCTTGATGCTCTCTTCGGTCAGTCCGGGATCATAGCTGATGCAAGTTGTGTCACCAATGAGAGGGTCCTGAGAGTCCAAGAGAATGCTATTAAGCTCACAGTCCTGGATTTTGCTGGCTTCCTCATTGAAAAAGTCCAGCTTTATCTTGAACCACTCGCCGACGAGTATGGGACTCTTTTGACATATCTTCATTTGTAGAAGGGGATCTCTCTGTCGGACGGGGACGCTCAGTACACTGGGCTCCAAGTTTTTGAGCAGAGGAATGAGGAAGCTGTTCCGCTTGGTCTCCTCCTCTTCATCTTCGCAGAAGGAGCGGTTTAGCCTCAAAGAGTACTCAGTACCAAGTACGAGAGACACCCCGCGGATACAAAACTTCCCCAAATCGATATCGCTTTGTTGCAGCTTGAGCTCAAAGACTTCCTCCACGGTGGAAGAGGGCCCCACGAAGAGAGGCTCCGAAAGTCCCGCGTGACGGACCAGTCGTTGATGTTGAGCTCCATGCCTTGCACGGGAAGTGAGTGAAGGGTTCCATTGTTGAGGAGGCTCACGACGCAGACGCCAGGAGAGTTCACGGAGACAGGGACCTTGGGATTCTGAAATCGGACCCGGATGTCGAAGGAGCTGTGACTGATGCTTCCCAAATCGATGAGGGGGATCTCCTCCTTGGAGCTGGGAGCACTTAGTCTGGATGACCAGAGAGGGAATGCCTCCGTAACTGCGGCCCGCTCAGACTTAGAAGTGAGACCTGGCTCTGCCGAGGGACACTGGCATTGGAGGAGCTTGTTGAGGTTCCCGGATATTCGGTTTTTCTCTTCCTGTGAGACGTGTTGTATGTCAAAGGATCCCAGCTCCAGACAGAGAGCGGCATACTCTGGGATGGCACATATCAGGAAGGAGCATTTGAGGCTCAGACTGAGAACAGAGTTGAGGAGGAAGGACCATTTCTCCCGACGATAGGTCTGGATAACGGGCTTCAAGAGCTCGAGACTCTCCCGATATTGATGCTCCTTCCTAAGCTCCTCAGCCACTTCAACCGTTAAATGTGCCGTCATCCTAGAAATCAGAGATAGACAATATTTATAATTGAAATTTTGTTCTATGGTTATTATTGTATGAGACAATGGCATAGGAGCACTATTAACAGTGTGGTATAAACACAGTAAAGTGACTATTTTCTATTTTAACCTTTATATTTGTAACTTTGAAAATAAATTAGAGCTTTATATGATTATTTTTACAAGTATTAATTTTTGATATCCTAAAAATTAAGGAAAGTCATGACACTATTCATGAGCAGTCAAACACAATTCAAGTAGGGTTTTCTTGTCTAAATCCATTTGTCCCTCATCTTGAATGAGATTATTTTGTCCGTTCAAAAAAGTGGCCACTTCTTCAGATGTTGAAGGGGTAACACGACATTCCACACCGCGACACTTCATACCGCGACATTTCATACCGGTACATTTCATACCACGACATTTCATACCGCATAGTTTATATTAATAAACTATGCGGTATGAAATGTCCATTTACTACGACACTTCATCGCGTGTAAATATGATTTTATAACCAAAACAATAATATTGGCAGAAACAGTTGACAATCCTAATCATGACGTCATAAGAGGAAAACAGACGTATATATTTGTTATAATTGGAGATGGAAAGTTGATGGATATTTTGGGCGTGTGAAAGGGAGAAAGTTCTGTATCCCTGTAGCATATACATAGAACAGAAGCAAAAACAGATTCAAATATAAAATAAATACCTTCCGTTCTGGCCGACTTGGCCTGATTCATAAATGAAATAAATATTCCTCAAGAGAGGAGAGAGAATAGTGATAACAAGGAGCTTGAACTCAATTGCACCCTTCAGACATTCTCCCTTTCACACGCCCAAAATATCCCTCAACTTTCCATCTCTAATTATAACAAATATATACGTCTGTTTCTAATGTTTTCCTCTTATGACGTCATGATTAGGATTGTCAACTGTTTCTGCTAATATTATTGTTTTGGTTATAAAATCATATTTACACGCGATGAAATGTCGCGGTATGAAATGTCGTGGTATGAAGTGTCGAGGTATGAAGTGTCGCGGTGATAAATGTTACACACCCGTTGAAGGCTATAACTCAATGAGCATTCACTCTTATCAGTTGGGAACCTTAGTTGCTACCTAACAGCGTCATTAATTATTACTATCAGTCATAATTAGTCATATTTCGACAATGTTGACAGTATAAGTATATCCATAGACTAACATAAGCTTAAGTTCACATATTGGAAGTCAATCATTAAATTGGGGAATCATTCTTATTTAAAAAAGAGGGGTCAAACCCCAAACAAATGATCAGCTGTATTAATTAAATTGTTAAAATAACCTCATGCTGTAAATTTCGTTTTAATAGATAAATTAGTAATTACTAGAGAAGGGCGAAATAGTCCAAAATCTAGTCTAAAAAATATATTCAGTTGCTCCTGTTCTTTCCCTGCGTAAAACGTCATCAATCAGTCATCATTTACATACACAAGAAGGGAAACTCACTTAGTATCAATAAACAAAGAGAAATAATGTTTCCTTATTACTTATGAATCGAGTCATTAAGTATCGTGAAGTTATTCTGCCCTATGTGAGTCCATAACAATGTCGACGAGGATGAGATGTTGGGCAACGGACATGCCCGAGAGCCAAAATCACACTTCAAAGAACATATACCATGGATGGAGCTACTCATCCCTCCTGGACCTTACTTATCGTGTGTAGGACACCCTTCTTCCCTCTCGCGTGTGGGGGATCCATTGGTCATTCTCTTCTTTAATTAACCTGGAAGACCTCTGGAGTCCCCTCCAGGATTTCCCTTTCCCCGATGGATTCCCTGCCGTCACGTGATTGTGGACAGACGGGACGAGCAACACCTCTTTCTCTACAGAAGGATCCTTGGCAGTGGCGTTACTGATAATCCTGGAGCCCTCCTGCAAGGAGGAAAGTTAGGGTCCTTTCGTCACAGTGATGAGGCCCCCTCTCTGCTAAGGGCCTCTCGCATTGCATCACTTGCTTAGACTACAGAACGCCCCTGATCCTTGGTCTCCTCAAGGTGGCTTCCCGGTTGTGCCGGAGGACACAACAGTAAGTATTTGCCTCTGTCAATTCTAGGCCAATAATAATAGTTTGTTTCTTTTCCAAGAACCGATTCCTGATCATATCTGTTTGAGACACCATGGAACGCTTCTTCAACTTTAATACTTCTTGCAGGCCCGAGGACCACTTCATGATGATAATTCATACGTGGGAGGAAGCAACTATGCTGGCTGAGGACCGACGTTGATATAATCGTTCTTGTTGGAACCTAACTCTCCCTGGACGACATGATCACAATGACTTATCTCTCCGCCGACAGATGGCCCTCTTCGATAGAAATAAACTATATCATAAAATTTAAGTTATTTGACGCAGCAATAGTTTTTTAAAGATTACATATACTTATTTAGTCTTGCGTCAGGACAATAACATTCCACATTCAAAGTATATTTTTTATTTCATAAATTATCAATTAAATGAATACTACTATACCAACTAATAAATAATGTACATATTAAGATTTAACATCATCATATTACTTTTATTTAATAATTATCAATATATAAATAATATCAAGGGTTACGTAACAAGAAGGATTTGTCAAATTGTCTATATGCAAGGGAAGTTGTATTTTTTTAATGGAAGAAATATATTTTTGTGTAGAAGTAATTTATCAATAAATAATACAACAAAAGCCTGCTTTGGAATCTGAACAACTGTTTGGCACTGCAACAGTAACCCTGGCACAGTAAGGCCTCACTATCCTCATTTTTCCTCGAAACAGCCTCGCTATGCTCATATTTTATTCTTGAAACGGCTTCACTATGCTCTTTTTTTTAAACAGCCTCCAAGTAAAAGTGACGTCATAGGTGATCAATGACGTTACAATGAAGCAGTGCCGTAACCAGAAAAAAATAAGTAGGTGGGCATTTTATATTTAAAGGGGGCATTTTAATAATAGTGGTAAAGTAGTATATTACGGTTCAATCTGGACTGGGGGGGGGGCATTGCCCCCTAATGCCCCCCCGTGGTTATGGCACTGCAATGAAAAATACAACCCGCACAGGAGGATTTGCAGCACGCTCTTACTTTGATTTCAACAGCTGAAGTTTTTTTAAATATTTTTTGTATGTCAACTGCTAAGATAATACCATACTTCAAAGAATATTCTTCAGCAGTACAGTAAATTGTCGAGAATGCCTCTTTGCGCCGCATTTAATTGCAAATATAAGTCCGAGGATACCAGAAAACATTATTTTCCCAAGGATGAATCGCTTGCACGGTAAATTTATCAATTATTTTTCATCTTCTATTTCATTGTGCTATATTATAACTTATATTTTCTCATTATTTTATTAAGAGAGTAGGTACGGAACATGGGCAAGGCAAACTTTCGACATAATAAAGCATCTGTGTTATGTTCGAATCATTTTGAAACACAATGTTACAATATATCTTCCGATTCAAAGCGCCTTCACCTTAAAAAAGATGCACTTTCTACAATATTCCAAGGAATTCCGGATCATACAAGGAAATATATACAGCGACAGAGTTCCAAACGTCCTCCATCCAAATAAAGATAATTTTTTGAACCAATACAAAAATAAATTTATTAAGAATTTTTTTTTAATCGATCTGAAGATGAAATTAAATTTCTATCGATCTTATTTAACAACAAGAGTTTATTTAAATTAGGTTTGGTGATTTGGAAAAATATGTTGCGAAACTTTCAGTTTATGGTGCAAAAATGTTAGAAAAAACTTAAATCCTTTCTCTAACAATGATAATTTTTAGATTTGATGAATAGGAAAATAGAATGGCTGAAAGAAAATCTAAGAGGGAAAAGGAGGAACATAAAAAACAAGAATTGCAGCAAAATAGTCGAAAGAATATCCTCTTAGATCATTATTCTTTTGATGACGTGGATATTCTCAAAAGAAAATACATCGAAAAGTCGGAAAGAGTGGAGTATCTGGAAAAAAAGCTTAAGATCGAAAAAGTCAGATTATAATAGAAAGACAAATGTAAGTCAGTTGTTTTGTATCATTAATAGCTTTAAAAATCATGTCAGAAAATAAAATATAGAAATATATATGAACATCTCATTAAACCATCGTTTAGTTTATATAATAACAGGTAAAAAAGATAATATAAAAAAGATAATCATTCCAATAAAATATAGGGATAATTTAAATAAATAAAAAACTTCATAGAACGACTAATAAGAAAATTAAAGAAAAGACTATGTAAAATCAACCTTTTTAACTTCCGAAATTAGCTCATTGACATTGGGAAATTGAAAACGAACTAATTCTGCAACACAATGAATTCCATGTGCCAAGCAAGTGACGTGAATCATCTCTGGGAATGATGTCTTCAGAGACTTGGCAGCCTTAACACAATACGCAGCTCCATCAGTGACCAGTAGCTTAAAGCGTGATGGACTAAAATGGTCTCCCAAGACATTTTGAAGATTATCCACAACAGTCGTCACAATAGTTTTGCTGTTCGCTTCTTTGATATCCACGACGTTAATGAGGTAGGGACGGCTATCGAAACGACCATCCAGAGGACCAATAAGCACGGCTGTCATGGAACACCCTTTGGGATCCTTGCTCTCGTCTAGGAGAAGAAACAAATCTTCGTCTTTTATCTTCTCCTTGATATTATCGATGACATGCTGGCTCTCTTTTTCAATAATTTTGGTTATAACCCTTTGGGATGGAATAATTTTCTCCGTATGCTCCTCCATAAATTGAATAAATGCAGGATTTTCTATTTTAGTCACGGGTATGTTGCATGCAGCTAACATTCTGGCCAAACCAATGTTGAATGATGATTGACCTGAACAGTCCGTCGTTATATTGGAATTTTGTTCTCTAAGAAGAAGTCTTTTTTGATGTCTAGACATGTTGGATTCGTCGTTTATAAAGAATTGCCAAATTACAAACTTGACATTTTAAGATGTTCTTCGTTTGTTCGTAATTCCAAATATCCAAGCCTCCATGTTCTTCAATCCACAAGGCAGGGTTTTTGTTCGGCATAATGATGATATATTTGCTTGTCACGTACAACTATTATAAGTAACAATTGGAACTTCACAAAATACTCAGATAAGGAAAAATAAAAAAGATTCTTATTACGTACGTAAACAAACTCCTTAGCGACAAGGGTACCATACAAAAAATCATAGCTTGTTTAGCTACGGCTTATTTCGCCCTTCTCTAGTAATTACAGACGCCAAAGCTCATTTATTAAGACCTTACTGTATTTTATTGTACGTTTTAATTAAGGTTATACATGAGGAGAATTCACGCCGTGGTAACCCTCGTGAATATATATAAAAGGAAGGTCCCCATTTTTACATAAGAAAATTGTTGGCCTCAACAGGCATGACGTCATGGAAACGTCATTTTTCTGTTGTTGTTTTTTACTTGCGTAAAAGACGATTCCCATATGACTAAAAAGGCAATCAAATTATTTGATGACCCATGTTTCATATACAATTATGGGTTAAATTGAGTACCGTGTTACGTTTCAAATGTATACAGATAGTTCCTTTTAAAATGATGTATGTTTCTATATAATGCTTTTTAAACTTTGTTTATTTCCCTCTTCCATGAAATTGATGTATCCCTGTGGATATGAATAAGCATTATAGCATTAAATTTAATCCCTGAAAGAATATTTTCAATGAGTTTGATTAAACTTCTCTCGAATCTGCGCCCTCAACATTGAGAGTTGAAAAAGCTGAGCTAACTCTTATAGAGAACATCATACGAGAATTCGGCACTTCTCTATACGCACCTCCCTCTTTTATTTATGGCTGTGTTTCCTAAATGGATAAGTTGGACAGAAATATGAAAAAAAAATATGTGTAAAATGTCCGATGTTGTCGTCGTGTTTACGAGTCACTATACGAGGGCGTAATATCAATTAATTGAATAAATTCATGCAACAATCCATATAATAAAAAGGCCGTTGGTGCAGCACAAAAAAAAATGATTAAGTTATGGACAGTAACATTACATAAATATTGTTACTCCATGATATAGATATATTATACACCCTCCATTCCTAAAGAGCTTTTTTAAATAAAAAAATACATTTGGAACAAAACATTTTTATTTCATTCCCCTTTTCAATCGACAGACAAATTTTCACGCTTTAACAAGTTGTCAAACAAATTCACCGTGTCATTCATTGAAATGGTCTTGGGTCGACTCAATGCAGTTTAGGGAACAGATAAAAGTTGCACGGAGCCAGATCTGATGAATAGGACGAATGATGCAAAGGAATAACATGATTTATGACCCAAAATTCAATTACAATACACGAACGATGTGGATGTACATTTTGAACTTTGGTGAGTTTCTTTGTGGTACAAACCCCGAATTAACCTTCTTGGGACCAAACATCCACTTATGCACTTGTTTGAGGAATATATTAATCCATTTCAATATTTGTTTGGCCAACGATTTATTGCTATTTTTGATGAATTCACGCGATTTTTGCATCTTCTTCCAATAATTCGGTTCTGGTTAGGTTTGAACTTTTCTTCATTATCTAGCGTTTCTCCACCCGATTTGATACACCTGGACTACTCGTAAACTTGTGTACGGGATAGACAATTATACACATTTTACACCATTTGGTAAGTGTAAGTTTTACCAAGTGAAACACAGGAATCAATAGCAGCTATTTGTTTCAAACTCATTTTCCAACCGATGTACAATACACACATACATTTGAACCGTAATATATTTTGCCCTATGCATCCAAATGTCATGAAGCTAATAAAAACTGTCAATGAGGGACTACGGGTAAAATATTGCATTAGACGGTATTATTTTATTTAAAAAGTCCGGTGTCTTTTAGAATGGAGGCTGTAAATTTTAAACTCCTGTTTCCATTCCCTTGATGTCATAAGCACAAAGTATTCATGTTGTTAAAAGAGGTTAATTTATGGATATGATGGATGGGGAGAAGTAATAAATATTTAATATTCCTTTATCTTGCGGTTACTAGGAGCTCATATGTACGCGCTTGTTAAGTGATATACAAGCCAAATTACATATGTGAGTAACGATGACAATGAATTTTATTGCTTCCAAAAATAAAACTGAGAAAATGCTCCTTCCAAAGGAATACATATATTTAATATAAAATTATATGAAATACAATAATAATTATATTTTTAGAGCAGCAAAAACAGATTATTTATCAATATGTAGATTTAGGTAAAAGTAGAGAATGTATTATAATCACTCTTAGAAGACCCCCAAAAAATCATTATAAAATATTCTAACAAAGTTGAGCCTTTAACTCTGGATCAATAATGTGTTTTTTATCATCTACTTCATTTAATAGAATCCTTAAGGATATAACTTTCTCCATAAATGCCCCCACCACTTCCATATCGTACAGCAAATTTATATATTTTGAGTTCTTACTTTGAAATATGTTGATGAATTACTAACGTTTAACACTTACAAATTTGAAAATAAACGAAAAATATAAAATAATTTATAGTTTTAACATTCGTTTTTACGATAAAATATTGATGTAGATTAATATTCTAGAAAAAATTGGAAAAATATGATTATGAAAATTAAACAAGGGATGTAATGAACTTATCAAACATCAATCGCGGAATGTAAACATTTTAAATATAATGTAATCCTATATTATAAAAATAGTTTTTAAATTAGCCAGGATCAAGTTTAATTATAAATCAGTTAGAAGTAAATGAAGTTTGTCTGAAACATTTGAGCAACTATTTTATTTAATTCATTGCTCATTAAGTTCATAGAAAAAGGACAATAATTTTATTTTATAGTTAATAACTAGTTTTTTTAATTACATTATCTTTATTGCCCATTCATATTTATCTAGATACAGCTAGTTGTGACGGATGAAATTAATCAATTACAATCCAATCAATTGATTGCATAAATATCGTACTAAATATTTTAAATATAAATGGATAGTGTACATTTCCCTTCCCCATGATGCATGAAAAAAGAAATGGCGTTTTAAAAATTATAGTACACCATCTTCATTGAAATTGCCGAATTATTAAAGAACTGAGTGTTTGTATCACTGTGAATGTATGACATCATTTCTATGTTAATATGTAAATACAAAAGAAAACATTCTTACCTGGGAGACTTGAACATTTCAAAGATCCCAATGGCTTTTTTCAGGAGAGCAATGATGATTTGAGAGTAATTGACACCATTTTTCTCTTGATAAATGAGAGCTCGTATCCCTGCGTTTTCCTTTTCCATGTCTGGAGGCTCAAGAGTGACTTTACCTGGCCGCCAGGGTCTCTGCCCGAAGAACTCTAGACTCTCTGTGTTCTCCAAGAGACTCGTATCCACGTTATCCAAGTGGTTGGATTCCTCTGCTATGGCCTCCTCGCCCTGTTGCCGACGAGCTATGGCATGAGTAGCGGCTTGTTGATAATAGACACCTTGAAAATCGAAGGAATACATAATTTAAATATACATAAAATAGTCACCAAAGTAAATGGACATTAAAAAATATATATAATGATAAAAGTGTTATAAAAAATAGGGATTCTAGTCATAGGATTATTTGCCATGAAACTCCAACAGCATTTCCAGCTTCAGTACGCCTCTCAAAGTCAATGCAGCTATTGTTTATTTAATTGAGGATATTGAATCTAACTACTAGTTGACGATAGACTATAAAATTTCGGTATTTGTTTGGGAATTTGAATTATCATTATCTATTCATGTGGACATAAATATAAGTTCAAATGATTCATATTCTAGGCAAAATATCAGTCAAATTTATGTTTAGCATAATCCTTTGTATCTCTCCTTCCCCTTGCTAGAACTTTTTTCTATTTTAATTTATGTTATTATAAGGAACCTCAGGGCAGCTCCTTATTCCCAATTAAGAGTTCAATATATGTCCGATAATGCTATAATGCAAGCTGACTTTCCATTTCAGAAGTATGACAACTGATAACATCGTCAAAGAGTATTAAGAATTCATGCCATAAATATGTGTTGAGCTAACCTTATTTTTGATTGGCAACTCAGGGCCTGTTCCATAGCCAATAATCAAACTACTTACCCGGATGTTGAGCCTGTGTTGCAGCATTACTTCCATTTGAAGATGAAATGGTCCTCTCAAAGAGCTGAGCAAAGACCTGACACTGCATGGACTGCCAGGCTGAGTGCTCAAAGGCCAATCGATCGCTTCCAACCTTGTGGCGAAATACGTCCGCGTGCTTTCGGAACTGCGTAATGGCGTCTCGGTTCAAATTGAGGGAAAAGGCTAGGCGACATATCTTGTAGTTGATAAATCCAGCAACAGTTTTGACCTCCATGATGTTGGTATCTGTGGCTCGTACTTCCATTAAGAGGGAATAGGCTTGGCCATAGTGTTTGTAGGCAGACATGGGCTCCTGCTTGAGCTCATAAAGATAACCAATTTTGAACTAAAAAAAGAAAATAGATATTTCTTTAACTCGCCAAATTGCATATATAAGTATTAAATTTACTTGGAGATCCACTTAGTGCAAGCATATAATTATATACGCTTTATACACAAACAAAAAGTTGATCGATTAATCGGTTAAGTCGATTTATCAGCTTTGATAGGACATTTTACATATTCAGAGAATGGGTCTAACTTTGCCCCATTGTGGGGTTTTAAGAGCATCACGAACTGCCTATTCTTTACACTGCTCAATGTCTCTCTGGAGAGAATGCAGACAAGCTCTGTTTCCTTCCTGACAATACTTGGCTTCTCAACTGGGATAATTGGTTTTGAGGGAAAGAAATGGCTATCCCCTTCATGGACACTAAATTCCTTACAGTTTACAGTCACTACACTGTTCAATTCTAAATTTATTTATTGTTATTTAATGTTTGGATACAAGAGTCACTATTAAAGTAAGTGTTCATTTCCAATAATGTTAAATGACTTGATTGTGGAAGGGTGGGCATCAGTCAATTTATCGGCTTATGGACTTTTTTCTAGATTTAAACATATTTTATCAACCCTTAAAAATCAATATCGGTCAATAGCCTCTAGTACAACATACTCTCTGAAGTGACAAAGACGAGAGCAATGAATTACCACCATATTAATTTTCAGTAATGAGAGTCAGATGAACACATTCCAGTACACATCCTCCTAAATCTTACAAATACATAGTTCATACTCTTTTGAAAGCATGGATTGAAACTGTCATTATTATATAATATGAACACAGAGAATGATTGAGAAATTTGCCGAACATCATATCCATTAACTGCGAAAAACAAAAGTTCACACTATAATGAAACTGCTGATTTATGAACAAAACATGTTTCATTCGTTTAACACATTTTTCATATATCATTGGACATAAAAATCCATAATTTATTACATAAATAAATGTGGATATGGGGAGGTGATATGTAAAATGATATTTAAGGAGAATATTCATTTCGCTTGTGGTGGATTCGATGGGTCATTTCATTAGTCTATTTCTCACCTGATGCCGTACGAAGAGATATGCATGTGTTGTTTTATTCAGATGGTCCCTATGGGATTTAACGTTGCGGATCTCTTGATGATAGTAGTTTTGGGATAGCTCGTAGAAGGCGTTTTCCAGCTTGGAGGCGTAGCCTCGAAGAGACTCTGCAGACATGGGCAGAGCAAAAAGGGACCTCGGAGAGAGCTCACAGGCAGAGCAAAGGGATGATGCTCTCTCAGAGTCCTCATCCGAGGCAGCATATGGAAGCGGGGCCTCCTTTTGAATCAAAACCACGGCCAACTTGGTTCCCCGGCCACTCAACGTGGTTCTGTATAGAAGATAATATATTTGAAAGAAAAAGATTAATCTATGAAGTATGTCAGTCAGGGATATCCATGGGAGAAAGTGAGCCCCAACGGTTCGTAGCGTCATACCGACAAATGATTCAAGGCAAGAAAAGTACCTCTAAAGCCTTTATTCAATATTCAAATGAAGATCACTAAAAACGCAGATTTAATGTCCTAAATATAACTAAGATTTATTTTATTTATTAATATATAATTTATGTTCTTGGAACAATAAATATATGTTTGAACCATTTGAATAAATATAGAGTAACGTAAATAACTTTCAACCACTTTTAAAGCCTGGATATTTTAAGAAGAAATGATTATGGAGAGAAAAAAAAAGTAATAATAAAAAAAGAAAATAAATAAGATTTGAAAAAATGTTAAAAAGTGGAATTTGACGATAAAGCAATAGTATAAATCACAGCTTATTTAAATGAGTTTATTCAATTTTAATTAATTGCATTAAAAGTTAATTATCATCGTTGTTTTTTATCGAATATTTATGATGAAATGACCTTGATTGAATAACTTATGTCAGGTCTTTGAGATCATCAAATTCAGATCAATGTTATTAAATAACCACTAAATTTGTCTAAGCTTCCCTTACTGAAAGTATCTTCTAAGACTTTCTAAGTCCCTATCTTTATATTAATATTTATTTCCTTTACTGCTTTGCATTAACTTTTTTCAATCCTAAGTTTTGAATTTTTTAAATCTGTCTCATCATAATGTTGTAAAAATAAGTATTCTAAAACGAACACAAAACTCTTCTTTTATACATCAATTAACATGAATTAATTCATTGGTTTGCCCATTTTTATTATGTCATTTTCTTCCGTTGACTGAGACTCAGGATGTAGCAGCCTCCCTATTTCAGACTCCAGGGAGCTTTCCCTTTTCCCTTTTTTTTCACCTGACCGACTTGACTTTGGATGAGACCTCCAGTATTTTTTCCATCCAATTGGGATGCTTCCAATCCAATTGCACGAATAGGACGACAACGGATGGGATTTGGTTGAGATGCTTGCTCATCCAGTTCCGCTTAAGGATCCCTTTTGGAATGTACCAGTCGTAGTTGGATCGTCGTTCCTTGAGAGGCGGAAACTCCAGGTTCTCCATGTTGAGAAACCGGAGTCGATTGCTCAGGCTTTGAAAGGCCGACCAGATGTTGCCGCCCTCGGAGGGTGAGAGTCCAAGGAAGCCAATGAGGCCTGGGGGCT
Organism: Caligus rogercresseyi; assembly: GCA_013387185.1. Classification (NCBI taxonomy): domain Eukaryota; kingdom Metazoa; phylum Arthropoda; class Copepoda; order Siphonostomatoida; family Caligidae; genus Caligus; species Caligus rogercresseyi. The sequence goes on along the minus strand of CP045892.1, from coordinate 7,626,730 downwards.
CGCCGTAAGGCCTGAGGGAAGCCCCCCTCACCACCAACGAACGACTCCATGGACATCTAATACCAGCACTGAACCAGGGATCCAACACCCCCCCTCACCAGAAGGATGAATGTTTTGATTGGAACAATGACGTCATCACTCTGCAAGGGAATTATAAACGTCATACGTCATGCTATGACGGCAGAGATCATCAAAATTGATATGGGAATAATGAAAAAGACCAGTCACACTGCAACAAATATAGATATCAGATTTAAATGTATAATTTCAGAATTTAATTATTCATAAACATTCTTTTGTTTGCTTTAAATACTTTCACTTCTATATTGGCGAGCCATCCTTTTAATTATAAAATAATCAATCAGGATAACAAGAGAACAATCATTTAAAAATAGTGACGTCATTGGAATAAGGCTCAATCGTTCTCAGAGGGTTTTTTTCTTCTAAATGAATGGCTTTTGTCAATACATATTTTAAAAATACAAGTGTTAATGATATTTTAGAAAAAGAGATAATGTTATATCTAATAGGATTTCACTGACTACTTTTCCGTATTCTTGGAATGAAGGAATCGATAGCCTTTGACGTAAGTGTTCTATTTTTATTTCTACGCTCCTCCCTTTTGATCTCATGACAAAGTAATGCTTGTGATCATTCCGATTTTTCAACATATTTTTTGAGTTCCGTTTCGTAATCCAATAAAAAATATTGATTTTAAATGTGGGGAAAATTCAACATTTTTCATAAGTTATAGGCATAAGCGTAGGAGAGATGTTTGGTTTGTGGTGGGGGGGGGGGGGGGGGGGGGCAGCATTCAATTTGCCCGAATTTTAACAAAAACCGTTAAATCGGTGAAAAATAATCGAATGAAGAAAGCCATGTAGATTAATATTGTATTTATAATAATTACATACTATTCATTAAATTATATATAATTGGTTGTACTTAAAAATCCGGTTGCTTTTATAATTTCATATTTTTTTCTTCAACTTAAATGCCCGAATTTGATAACTCACTCGAATTTTTGGGGGGCAGTTGCCCCCCCCCCTGTCTCCTCCACCTATGCTTATAGGTTCTTGATTCTAGGAACTTTTGCCGATAGAGTTTTGGCCCGGATAATGGTACCGATAGAAATTGTAGCCGAGAGGAATTTTGACAATTTTTTGTTTTGAAAAACAAGCATTAATATCTCATACCCAAAGCACAAAATATCTTTTTTTCCCTCCTATATAGAATAGAAGTTTACAGTTGTGGTAGTAATACTATTTTTTTTTCTTCATCAACAAGGTATTTATTAAAACAAATTATATATAAAAAATATAATAAAAAAGTACACTATATGTAATATATAAAAGGAAAAATATAAAAGGAAAATTGGCTAAGGTTTGCAAAACTCTTAGGTCACGTGTCTTTTCTCCTATATAGTGTCATCGGTAGATTTAAACCCCGACTTATAATGTAAAAAAATAGCGCAGAAAATGCTTAACAAGAAAAAGATTCGTGACAAAAATGTGCTCGAGAAAAAGGCAAAGGAGGAAAAGGCTTCACTACAAAAAAGCTTCGTGACAAAATACCCACCACAAAAAGAAGAACTAGAAAATTAACTGACTATAAAAGAGCATGCGAGGTAAATACCCACGACAAAAAAACGGCTATAATAAAGTCCACAACAAATTTACGCGTGATAAAATTACTGGAAACCGTTTTTTTACGATGGAATTTTTTCTCTCAAAAATAGCTAAAACGATTTTTTTAAATACAAAAGAGACAACACAACCGGGCTATAAAGAGTCATTTTCCAATTTTGGCACCAGGGGATGACATTCATGAAGATATATTGAATAAGAACAAACCTGAAAGTTACTGTGTAATTTTTTAAACGAACGATATTTTTTTTTTCGTTCGCGAACGATTACAAAAACGACAAATCAACAAATCTGATTCAGTGAATTTAATTCAAACTTGAAATAGAAACAAATAAAATATTTGATATTTTTTCAACGAACGAACGAACACCTGAATGGAAGTTTTTCCAATCGAACGGGTGAACGGACGAACGCCCACAAGCCTGATTTTTGTATATAATGATAATCTTTAATAGAATAGTATCATCATTTATTATACTAGACATAATTATTTCTATGGTGACATCTTCGGATACTTTTTACTGTTGACCCTGGCCAGGGATAACCCCCCCCGAGATAAATTGCAAAACCTGTTTATTTTATATTTGAATCTCTGTTTTTGCTTCTGTTCTGTATACCTGTAGGAACTCAAAAGAGGAAAGAGAATAGTGATAACAAGAGCCTGAACTCAATGCTCCATTCACACATTCTCCATTTCACACGCCCAAAATATCTTTCGCTTTTCTATGTCTGCCCATGAGTAAGACATGGGCAGTATCAAGGTAGTTAAAAAACGCTTTAGTCAACTCTAAGAAGATGATTATATTACTATTTGGAAAATGGTACATCGATTCTAGGACAAAGATTACCGACGTGAATTGCAATACAGTGTGAAAACGCTTTAGTTAAAAGTAAGGTAGAGCCATTTTAACCAATGAAAGTAAAAAAATACACCGCCACGCAACCTACCTCATGAGCATGACGTCACATATGGCAAAAGAGGGTATATTGTATAAGTAAAATATAATCGAATTTAGCCTTTAATTAGATCATAGAAGAATTACTTATCACAATTCTATTAGAAAATGGAAAAATATTAAATTTTGTGAGTAATCATAAATTTTTGATGATTTAAAGTTGCTGAAATTATCCAAAATATTTAATGAAAAGCAAACTCTTCAATCATTATATGTTAAAGCTCATAAAAAACAACGAAATAAATTATTACAAATACTATTTATAATCATATATTATTACAAAGACATATTTAGAAAAAATATATAATTCATGAATTAATACAAAACAAATATGGTTATAATCAAGGTAGTTAAAAGTAAGGTAGAGCCATTTTAACCAATGAAAGTAAAAAAAATACACCGCCACGCAACCTACCTCATGAGCATGACGTCACATATGGCAAAAGAGGGTATATTGTATAAGTAAAATATGTTAAATATAATCGAATTTAGCCTTTAATTAGATCATAGAAGAATTACTTATCACAATTCTATTAGAAAATGGAAAATATTAAATTTTGTGAGTAATCATAAATTTTTGATGATTTAAAGTTGCTGAAATTATCCAAAATATTTAATGAAAAAGCAAACTCTTCAATCATTATATGTTAAAGCTCATAAAAAACAACGAAATAAATTATTACAAAATACTATTTATAATCATATATTATTACAAAGACATATTTAGAAAAAATATATAATTCATGAATTAATACAAAACAAAATATGGTTATAATCATATATTATATAAATATTATTAGAAATACATATTAAGAAAAAAATATATAATTTATAAATTATTACAAAACAAAATACTGTTTATAATCATATATTATATAAATATTATTAGAAATACATATTTAGGAAAAAGTAAATATTTTATTGGAGCATTTAATTAATCCACTGTTTCATTTTTCGCTTCTCTCTTAAACTTTTTCTATGTTTAGCTTTTTGCTCTTGAAGGCGTTTTTTTCAAATTTTATTTGGAGAGATACACGAATTTGAGCACATTTATTAAGAGCTTCCAATGGAACTGACGGCACCTTAGACATTGATTTTGAAGCTCTTTTATACAAGGTTGTCGTTCCTATCAATCCTTCCATTTACTATAAAATTATTTGAAAAAAATTGTTCACATTTTTTTTACTACTCCTTTCTTGAGTTTCTTTCTATTAGGAAGGTTAAGAAGCTCATGCATTAGATCTCTCTCATAGTCTTCTTCAGTGAAGTGCAGACTACACATAAAGGATGATGCAGGTTGAAATGTGGAATCTCCTCTTTTGCATGGGATGGTCCAAGCTTTTCTCTGTTTGATGTTGGTTGGAAACGAGTGGTACAATACATTGTGAGCATTGGGATCCAATGAAGGACAAACAGCAACTGCACACTGTCTTTTTTTATTAATTGAAGCCATTTTTTGTAAGAGTATGATGCACTAATGATAATTTGAGTAGAGATGTTATATATAGTAAAAGTTATTTGTTTATGTTTTCTGCCAGACGTGACGTCACACGAAAAATATTTCGGAACCTAAGTTTATACATTATGAAATGGCGGGGGGTTGTGCAGTATGAAATCGAAAAAAAGCTTCTTAAAATAGTACGAGATAATATGAAATATAAGACCAGAGGGATTGGGGTATATGATACTTAAAATTAGGGTCCCACTTATGCCTTCCTAGGTTGGCAATAGAGTTTGCACCCAAAAGAATAGCCTAAATCTGTGGGCGGGCCTGCAGGCTTAAGACCTACTTTCTCTGTTGATGGGTCCCTCATATACACAAAGGGGTTTGCGTTGGGTTTGGACCAAGGAATACTAGAAGCTAACTGGAAGGATGACGTCATTAACGGGCACTCCCTTTATGCTCAAGTAAGGGCCATCATTATTAGTTCAATTGTAATATTTATTTCAAAAAACGTGGTTGTGTAGTGTTATTTTAAGTTCTTTATATTCTGTGTTTCAAAGTGGTTTACAAGTTATCTGCTTTTGTTGTAAACAGGGATATAATAATATGCCAAAGAGGGACTACTCTTCCTCAAACGATCTCTTTGGGAAGCTCAAGAGTCACTTTGATATCCACAGCTTTCGCCTCAATCATCTGTCAGCCATTAATGCGGCCCTCTTGAACAATGTCGCCTCTGTCTTTATGCCCACGGAGGCAGAAAGAGTCTCTGCTATCAGTTACCCGCTGCAGTCCAGGGCAGAGTCACTGTAGTCCTATCTCTCCTTGCATCCCTCATATATGATAAAGCCACAAAGCTCAACGGTATGGGAATCCCTGTAGATCATCTCATCGGGGACGACTATGGCCGGCAGCGGAAAATATACGAAAAGCTCCGTCTCCTCACGCCCCAAGTCATATTCCTCTGCGTGACTCCCGAGAAGGTATCTGCCTCTCAGGAGCTCAATGGAATCTCTCGAAGCCTTTATTCGCGGGATCCCCTCAAGCGATTCGTTATTGATTAGGCCAACTGTGTGTCTCAGTAGGGACACGACTTTCACTCGTACTACTAGCTTCTCCATAGGTTACGAAGTGATTTTCCCAAGTCTATTTTATGGCACTAACGGCCACTGCGACGCCCTGCATCCGAACGGACATTCTACACCATCTAAAAATGAAGTCTCCGAAATGGTTTCTCTCTTCCTTCAACAGACAGAATTTGGCCTATGAGGTCCAACCAGAGAATCCATCCAAAACTGCTATGCTGCCCTTCCCGTGGACTGCTACCGTGAAATGGCTATTAAGCTGCCTTGCTCCAAGGGTGAAATAATGGACATTGTTCATATGAAGGAGCTTTAATACAAGAGCTACGAGGAGGAACTTATCCCAATTTGCCAGAGCTTTTTGGACCAACGGTTGAGTTATTTGGAAGATAAGGAATACGCTGCATTTCTTAATAGCGAAGAAGGCTCAGGGATTTTCCGTATTTTAGCTCGAGCATCGAGTCTATTGGTGGATGGATGTCCAAGTCAAAGTAAGAGTTTCTAACTATTCATCAAAAATAAAAGTACCCTTTTTTATCTTAAAGCAATTTAAAATATGAATGATTTTAACGATATATATATATATAATACTAATCATAACTTTTTCATTTTATGAAATAGATTTTTACTTTATCACAATATCAAGCCAATAAATAAATAAGTATTAACTAAAAATTAAATATATTGAGTACATTGTCCAATTTTAATAGTATCGTAGCTATACGTAGCTTTTATTCTGTTATTGACTTTGTTTTTTTTGTAATGAAATGCATATTGCATCATCTGTTTTTAATTAAATGATGTTATGGTAGTGATTAAACAGGATAGAGTTACGCTATGACGTTAAATTTAATATCACATAAATGTTTATAATTAATTCTTCATATTGTAATAGGGGCGGAAGAGGCAAATACTATCGGGGTCGCTGTGGCTAAATGTTATCTTTTCGTGGATGAAAAAAGTCTGGCTCGACCTCAAGCCGAACCGGAACGCCCTCAAACGCAACACCAGCCCCGCTAAAACCTCCTCAAGATCCTCTGATTTGAAACTCATGGCACCTCCGAAATTAGAAGTTTAATGAGGCTGTGTCGTTTCAGAGAAACAAAGATCGTCAGATATGAAATTTAATTTGAAAATATTTTTTTTAAAGTTACAGTCTATTTCACAATGAAAACATATAATATTGAATTACTTGTTTGTAACTGTTAAACTATGTATCGTTTGTAAATAATATTATATTTACTATTGTGGAAATTATTGTTGATAAATAAAAAGTATTAAAATATATATCACACTCGCTATTCATTTTTTTAAAATATAATATCTACTTGTTTGATCGTTGAATTATAAATTATTGACGTGAAAATGACTCATTTAGCTATAAAAATACATATAAAACTTAATTTATTGATATGTTAATCAACGTATCATGGCCTTAACTTGGAAGCTACAATTTTCCCTTTCCTTTCCAGTTAATTTCTAGTATTCCTTGGTTTGGACCTAAATAATCCCCTGACTTAGAAGGCGAGGACTGAGAGCTTTGGATTAATGAGAGTGATAAATACGGATATTTTATTTTTATATTTTATCCTCAGTCAGACTTAGGTAAAAAATTTCAAATATTAATAGGGTCTCTCTCATTCCTAATCAAGGTTGGCAGTAGGTTCCGACACCCAAAAATAGACTAAATCGACAGGTGGACACGAGGACTTGGGCTGAATTTGAATGAAAAATAGGGTCCCTAATAGTGTTTGGTCGTAGGTTTCAACACTTAATAATAGCCGTTATCGTCATGCGGAACCTGAGGGCTTGGGGTGTATAATATTGTAAATTAGGGTTCCTCTCATTTGTAATTAGGGATGGTGGTGGGTTTCAACCCTAAACAAAAGCTTATATCAGCAGGCGGGACCCGAGGGCTTGGGGTGTATGAGATTGAAAGTAAGGACTCCTTTCATACCTAGCCAAAGTTGGCGGTAGGTTTCAACCCTAAATAATTGCCTATAACGGCAGGCGGGACCTAAGGGCTTGGGGTGTATGATATTGAAAGTAACGACTCCTTTCATACCTAGCCAAAGTTGGTGGTAGGTTTCAACCCTAAATAATTGCCTATAACGGCAGGCGGGACCTGAGGGCTTGGTGTATATGAGATTGAAAGTAACGACTCCTATTATACCTTGCCAGAGTTGGCGGTGGGTTTCAACCCTAAATAATTGCCCATAACGGCAGGCGGGACCCGAGGGCTTGGGGTGTATGAGATTGAAGGTAAGGACTCCTTTTATACCTAGCCAGAGTTGGCGGTGGGTTTCAACCCTAAATAAAAGCCTATATCACATGCTGGACCCGAGGGCTTGGGGGTGTATAATATTGCAAATTAGCGTTCCTCTTATTCTTAATTAGGGTTGGCGGTGGGTTTCAACCCTAAAGGCCTCAATCGACAATTGGGGCCCGAGGGCTTGGGTTGGATAATTAAACTTATGCCTCTCATAATGTCAAAAGTCATTTATTCAGTCCTTGAATTCACCGACTTTATCATGTTTGAGCCATGTGCTCACTTTATAATATCGCAATAACATAAATAGGATTATTTTTAAACCAGGTTTGGTGAGGATTTTTACAATTCCTGTTTGAATTGCCTTTACTTATTGTTTCGGAATGCTCAAAAAAGTAGTATATTACTCAAGGCTGTGGATGATTTTAATACCGACTTGACATAGAAAGAGAAAAAGACTGAAAACATAGAGACATCTTTCTGGCCGCTCTTTTATTATAGTATTAAACCTCACAAACCTCTCTCTTTTTCATAGCAAAGCTGTTACTATTATTATTGCATTACATTAAACAGCTTGAGTTATTTAACTCTAGAGGAGGAACCTTGATACGGAGTTCCCCCCTGTGTCCGGAGTCACTTATTCGACAGGGTTCCTGGACGAGAGGAACTCCATCGTCTCTTGTCGGGACTGACTTGTTTTTATGGTAAGTAGTTCAATGCCTCCCTCGTCACGGAAGGCTCTCTTGGCTTCCTTTCAAAGCTTATTAATTATCTTAACATTTTTCTGGCCGATTTGACGACGAAAGTGAAGTAGGAAGACAGTAAGACAGTAAGACCGCCCCTCATAATTCATCTAGAAGATAAAAGAAACAACGCTTCAAAATTATTATTTTTTGTAATAAATGTAAAAAATAATAAAATAATTAGTAAAAAATCTGTTAAAATATTTTTTTTTAAAGGGAGAGGTTTGTGAGGTTTAATACTATAATAAAAGAGAGGTCAGAGAGATGTCTCTATGTTTTCAGTTTTTTTCTCTTTCTATGTCAAGTCGGTATTAAAATCATCCACAGCCATTACTCAAAGTAGTATATTACTTTTGTGAAGTAATAACTAATATTTAAAAAAAAATTACTACGTAGTAAGAAGTAGTATATTACTTATTACTTTCAAAGTAATATTCGACCAACACTGCTCATGAGAGATAACATCACCAACGGGCCAAAATTATAGAATCCTTATGTGGAAATCGGTGGAAACTAACATCAGAGTCCTTAATGCTATTATTATAGCCTTGTCTACAGCCAGGAGCACTACACTTGAAGACCATGATGAATTAGATAGACCCCACTCAATCCGACACAAGCGCAAAGAACACGTTTTCATAACAAACTGAAGAGGAAGAAAGGCCATCTTTTGTGGCAAAAGAGGGCGATGAAATTCTCCACTCATTTCCAGTAAGTTCAGCATTCTTTGCATAGAGCAATGAATACTAAAACAACAAGGAAAAGAAGGCTCGCGAGGAAAATACGATGAGGGATCTAAAAGGAAAAGGAGAATACGCGTACATTCTCCCCTTTCCTTATTTATTTCATAACAAATTATGATTTTGAGAACGAAATATATATTTTTACTATTTACAAATTTTATGGACATATATTAAATAAACATAGATACATTTAAGACAATCTGCAAAATTATAATAACATAGATACAGTTAAGACATTCTGCAAAATTATAATAACATACATACATTTTGTTTATTCTCATTTAAGTTTTTTAAATCTCTTAGAATTATTTGTCATATTTTGACTGCTTGCTTTTCTTTTGTTTTTGTGAATTGTATATCCAAAAATTATGTTTCGGAAATCAATGATCTAATTGATTTCCGTTCACATTCTGCTAAAATAATTTCCAAATCGTAAGTATCATTTTCCAAAAGTTTAATAAACGAATGAACAAAAATGTTTTTTGGAGAAGGGGAAGAAATCAACTCTTTGAAGATACTTTTTGAATTTTGAATATTTTCTGATTCACTTTTTGGGCGTCACAGATGGTGACTCGAACAATAAATCCAATTACCGTTACAACTTTGATCACTTGATCAAAGATGATCTTTTTAATTGTTCCATAATTCAAAGTCAAAACAGGCTGCATAACTATCATGTCATGATAAACTGAATGAAGGCTCTTAATCATGACACAAAATAGGGTCTTAGTTACTTGATCATCATCCAGCCCATAAAAATTCCCAGTAAAATATTCAACTCGTTTTGTACAATATGTTTCGTCAAAAATTATACTAATATTTTTATCCCTATTTTGGCTTAGAGCTTTGAAGCGAGCTTTTAGGTAAGTTATTGTAGAGTCAGCCAATCCAGTTTCTAAATTCAAAGATGAAGAAAGTTCCGTAAGGCGACGTATTGTAGGTAATGTGAGAACTTCTTTACGTAGATCTCTATAAAGACTCGTTGAGAAACCTTTCCAGGACATAGATAAGGCGTACAAGGCAGGACTGTATCTCCGTTGTTGTGGACATTTAAACAACAAGGATAATTGTTCAATCAAAAGGTGTAATTTCTTCTCTTTTGCTTCGTCCAAATGGGGCAAGATATTTGTCAAATGATTTAAAGCTGTGTTTAATTCATTTTCCAAACCAAATAGTTGATTGGTGGAGAGTTTGATGTCAATGAATTTAAGAAGGGTGTCACATTTTGTAATATGATTGTTCTTGGTGATATGTTCGAGATGATTAAAAGAGAGATCTCTATCTTTCACCCTGAAAAATACAACATAGCAGGGAATAAAGTCATCACACCCCCCCGCCATTTCATAATGTATAAACTTAGGTTCCGAAATATTTTTCGTGTGACGTCACGTCTGGCAGAAAATATAAACAAATAACTTTTACTATATATAACATCACTACTCAAATTATCATTAGTGCATCGTACTCTTACAAAAATGGCTTCAATTAATAAAAAAAAGAAAAAAAAGACAGTGTGCAGTTACTGTTTGTCCTTCATTGGATCCCAATGCTCACATTGTATTGTACCACTCGTTTCCAACCAACATCAAACAGAGAAAAGCTTGGACCATCGCATGCAAAAGAGGAGATTCGACATTTCAGCCTGCATCATCCTTTATGTGTAGTCTGCACTTCACTGAAGAAGACTATGAGAGAGATCTAATGCATGAGCTTCTTAACCTTCCTATTAGAAAGAAACTCAAGAAAGGAGTAGTTCCGACACTTAATTTAAATGAAAAAATTGAAACAAACTTGTCGGAATATACGTCCATGGAACCATCTTCCAAAAGGAATGATAGAATATTAAAACGAAATTATCGTCAGATTACTCAAGAATGCTTAGATAAATATGAATCTTCTAATTCATCGTTACCTCCTCCTTCAAAGCAACCTCCAAGTCCACAAGTATTACTTCCAAGTTCATCAGAAGATAATTGTCATGACAAAAGAGTTTCTAAATCAATGTCTAAGGTGCCGTCAGTTCCATTGGAAGCTCTTAATAAATTTGCTCAAATTCGTGTATTTCTCCAAATAAAATTTGAAAAAACCCGCCTTCAAGAGCAAAAAGCTAGACATAGAAAAAGTTTAAGAGAGAAGCGAAAAATGAAACAGTGGATGAATTAAATGCTCCAATAAATTATTTACTTTTTGCTAATATGTATTTCTAATAACATTTATATAATATATGATTATAAACAGTATTTTGTTTTGTAATAATTTGTAAATTATATATTTTTTTCTTAATATATGTATTTCTAATAATATTTATATAATATATGATTATAACCATATTTTGTTTTGTATTAATTCATAAATTATATACTTTTTCTAAATATGTCTTTGTAATAATATATGATTATAAATAGTATTTTGTTATAATTTATTTCGTTGTTTTTTATGTGCTTTAACATATAATGAATGAATAGGTTGCTTTTTCATGAAAATATTTTGGATAATTTCAGCAACTTTAAATCATCAAAAATTTATGATTACTCACAAAATTTAATATTTTTCCATTTTCTAATAGAATTGTGATAATTAATTCTTCTATGATCTAATTAAAGGCTTAATTCGATTATATTTAACATATTTTACTTATAGAATATACCCTCTTTTGCCATATGTGACGTCATGCTGATGAGGTAGGTTGCGTGGCGGTGTATTTTTTTATTACTTTCATTAGTTAAAATGGCTCTACCTTACTTTTAACTACCTTGAGTCATCGTAGTTGTATGAATCAGTATTAATAAGAAAATACTGAGGAATAGTCAAGTTTTGATATGTGAAAAACAATATATAAACTAGAGGCATATATACACTCAGAGAGTGCAAACCTCCGCCGTCATGAGCCTTCCGAGGCGGATTTTTCACGACTGGGGAGGCGTTGAGAGACGGGGGAGGGTTCCCCTAGACGAAAATTTCGAGAGGAAGACACTCCCGGCACCCAATTTCACAGCACATCGACATCTATTGGCAGAGTAGGCTAACTTGAAAATTTAGTAGTATTTAGCTCATTTGGCGCCTTAATTTGGCACTCAGAGATGCCAAAATTTAATCACTTCTTCCTTTTGGCACTTCCAACGACTCCACAAAATTTCATCCAATCCGTTCAGTACTTTTTGAGTTATCCTGCTGACAAACCAACAAACCAACAAACGCCAGTGAAAACAATACCTCCTTCGGCGGAGGTAATAAAGAAGGTTAAGGAATAAAGTTTGGCTTACCGTATATGGATTGTCATTTCTTCATTAATCTTTAGACTGAAGTCTATTGACGGTCCTCCATGACTAAAGTTCATCTTGAAGAACACCAGTTCTTTATCTTTTTCATCATAATGTTCTTGAACGCCGCTCGGAAGGCAAGTCCTATCCATTTTAATTTGAAGCTCTTCGAGTGTTAAAAATGAGTTGGCCTCTTCAAAAGCCTTAATCTTTTTGTAAATTCGCTCGTTTTCATTAAGAAGTCGTGAGGAGGAGGTTGAGGTGGAGGAACGCTTTGGAGGAGGCTTTTTTTTAATAGTAGTGAGGAAGATTTGGAAAATTGGAAGGGACGGCATCTTTTTTAAATATCTTAAGACATAGAGTTTTTCCAGATCTGTCTGAACGTGATGGATTAAAGTCAGTAGACTCTGGCTTATAATCGGAGGGCATGAAATGTACGTCACAAAAACGCAGAATGTCTTGAAGGTATCTAATTTTTTCGCGGAACAGCCTTTGTCCAGAGTTGGCGTAGGGACTCATCCTTGGGGAACATATGAAACCGTCTCTTTTTCCCCTCATTGCCCTTTGGTTTGTAGCCACTCTTGCAACCCGGAGCAACACAAACCTTCCCCATTGTCGTCTAGTTTGAAGATAAATAGGTAGTTCTAAAACGATTCCTCTGCACACTTCCACTACTTCATTACGCGGCAAATAAATAAATTAGTCGATCCCACTTTGTATTTGTGTTTTGAAAGGTTGCGCGACTTTACCATTCCTGATTGTTTTAGTATTCATTGCATAGAGATATAGAGAGCTTATTCCCTTCAATAGCAGAGAAACATCGTTCAGTTGTATTTTTTTGGGGGGTGTCAAATATAACAAAGTAATTTGTACTACGTCATAGAGATTGAAAAATTTGTTTATATTGGTCACAAAAACGTATTCCTCTGAAGAATCCAATAAGCCCTCTATGTCTTTATATCTCAATGTATTGAACCCTAAGTAATATAAATACCTTAAATAAAACAAACGTCCGAAATAGAGATAAGTGTTGTATATACCTAATGAAGGTATATTTTCACTGATGTTGAAATGATATAAAAAGGAATAACCACACTCTCTTTTCCACTCATATTTATGGAGCAGGCACGCTCATCTTCTAGCACCATAAACAAGCTATCCATGATAACTTGTCTAAGGTGCCTATCCTTAAGGCAAGGAATACTAGAAGCTACCTGGAAGGATGTCGTCATAAACGCGCACGCCCTTTATGGACACATTGTGTCCTTCATTATTATTTGAGTTGTAATATTTATTTATTTTAAACGTGGTTGTGAGGCGCTATTTTAAGTTCTTTATATACTGTGTTTCAAAATTTTGTACAAGTGCTCTGCTCGGGGTTGTAAACAGGGATATAATAATAGACCAAATGGCCCAGAAGTATCCTTTCATTGCTTCCCCAAAAATACTAAAATGCTAACCATATGGCTGAGGATAGTACGAAGAGATACGACTAACTAGAAGCTGACAAGTTAGTAAACATTTCGTACCATCTGATTTTATCACTTTATCATTTGATAAAAAACGCAATGGTGGTAAATCTCTCGCAATTAGATAAGAATAAACATTATATGTATTATATTTTTGTATAAACTAACGGGTTCGATATAAATTTCAATCTTCAATTGATAATGAATTAAATGAGTATTCAAAACATAATTCGAGAATGCTAAAAATGTTTTTATTTTTTAGACTTCCATCAAAATGACCCAATCTTCCTCTTTTCTCTCAAATTCCATCTCAAAGAACTACACAACTATCAACAAGTAGCAAAATAATAAAGGCTCCAAATGATCGCCAAGAAGCTTTGAGTAACGCTATGTTCAATGAAGAAGCAGTTTTCTCTGGCAAGAACTGTCTGAAAAATTTTCTCTCTTTACATTGCTTTCAGGATTTTCATTACATAAAAATCCTTTAGTTTCTCTTGTCAAGATGGAACATTCAAATGAAGAAATTAGTCACAGAAATTATTTAGTTAGTGTCAGAAAAATACTTTCAATATTTCCTAAGTTAAAGATATGTTAGCCGATGATTCAATATCAATAGCAGAATTAATTCTCACTGATTGGCTTCCTTGTGATTTGGGGACGATCACCACTAAAGGAGAGAGCAATGCTTTATAATACATTGCTGGATATATTGCTTTTTCCTTATCCAAAAAGGTTCAATGTACATTTTGCAAATAGTTTTTAACTGCAAACAATAATAATACTTAAACATTATTTGATTTGTGACTAATTGAGACAAAAAAGATAGAACTTAATCGGTTCATTGAAATTATAAATCGAGGAGGACTATCTACTTCTTCTGATATTGTTTTTCTTATGCGAATATGCATATTCGCTTTTTGATTATTGTTCAAGCCGTGAGGATGAAAAAACAGCCTTATTAATATTCTCAATTCTAAAACTTCATTTATTTCTACATTCATTGATAAAATGAAAGACTCTTTGGAGATGGCTATCGAAGCTTTAGTTACGGCCAAGTGTGGTAAAGGTCACAACTGGTACATTATCATCAAAAAAGCAACTGAAATATTATTCAATGTGATGGCAAAGAAAATAGTGGGGAAGTTACTAATAATGTCAGTACAGATGACATTTCGAGAGACTTGATAAACAATTTATTCTTACATTATTTTAGATAAAAATAGTTTGTGATCAAATTTAATCAATGTGGCTACCATTTGACTCAATGACACTAGTCAGGCAACGTCTGAAGCTGCCACAGACTTGTTGAATGTAATCGGTGTCTATGAAGACCCATGCCTTGTTGACATCAGCCTTTAAGACATTTATGTTCTTGTGTCATTTTTTTACAGGCATTGGTCTCCACGTACGCATAGATAGAGAAGTGTGTTCAAATCTGAGCTCTAAGGGGGCCAGTAGTCCTTGGGTCAAAAGTTCATGTTATCTTTGAGCCATTCCTGACCTTTCCTGGAAGCGTGGGAAGGTGCTTCATATTGTTGAAACCCCCAAGGAGAGTTTCTGGCTATGGATTGGATCCACCAAAAGACCCATAGATGCCAGGATCTTCACATAATCATCTGCTGTTAATTTGTAGCCAGTGGGGAACCATAAACGCTTCATGGAATTCCCGTTGAAGGCAACGAGACCCAACATCATCACCGAAGTAGGGTGCTTCGTTGTTACCATAGAGATATTAAGATATAGAGAGCTGATTCCCTTCAATAGCACAGAAACACCATTCAGTTGATTCTGTGTGTCCACTATAAACAAAGTAATTAATACTACGTCATCGTTAGCTGATCATAGAGATAGATTGTATCTCTATGATCAGCTTAGGTTGACGTAGTACAAATTACTTTGTTTATATTGGACACACAAATACAAATGAAGGGAATAAGCTCTCTACATCTTTATATCCCTATGGTTGTTGCCACATAGAAATGTTTTTCTTGCACGTCTCCAAAGCTCTTACAATATTTTTAACAAGCAACAGCTCGCACTCAATAATGAAGAAAAGGTTTATCATTCTTGCTGATAAAACTTTCCTCTCTAGATAAAACGGTAAAAAAGAAAGATGGTGAAGTTGCCAAATTAACGAACATGTTTTTGAGTTGGCGAGAACTTCCATGGATGTATCCTTACACATGAAGAACATTTATACCCCCCCAGACATGACTCTTCTTTTTCCCTATCTCTACAAACCTCTTTTTGATTTCCCTAATTTTCAAAACAAAATTTTCTCAATTAAATTCAATCATTATATTATGAAGACATGATAATAAAATAGATAGAATATACAAAAATAATACGGACTATTTCATTGTGTTTTAAAATATTCAAAGAAGTTCATTAAAGAGGGTGTTACAATCATGATTTTTTTGTAGGTTGACATAGATCGGAGGAGTTAAGACAGAGTTAATGAATAATAACAAAAAATATCATTTAGAGAGGGGATGATGAAAACTTTCTAAGAAATAGGATTATAATCTATTGAGTATTGAAACTGTCGTCGATAATTCATTGGTAAAGAATTGATGTTCCTCATACGGCGAGAAGTTGATGGGCTATATAAATATTATATATAAATTATTAATAATAGTTATGGGGTTATTAAAATATGAGAAGAGGGAAAATGATAAATAGAGGAAGAAAGGGGATTTATAAATATCAATTAGAAATAGGCCATAGGGAGGATATGGACTCTCTCTTTTCACCCGGTCCGCCGACTGTTGGGGTAGATGGTGCTGATGAGCTAGGGCTTATGGAGCCAGTGCTTTTTTTGGGATCCCCCATGGGTAAGAGAGCCTCTGAAAGGGCCAGCTCCTTGGCAGAGCCCTCGTCATGGAGAAAGTTGCACCGGGGCCCGTAGGCACAATACCCAGAGATCCAGTACTTTTGACAAAGCTTCGTTTGTACTTGGTGTTACGCACCACGTCACGGAGATCCGTTCTCCCATGAGCAAACTGACACTGCTCCCCGTAGACACAACGGGATCGCTCCTTGAAATTACGACACATCTCCGTTTTGTATCGACTGCTGAGAGAGTGAAAGAAGAAAAAGAAAATATAAGCAACATAAAAAACTTCGCAATTTTTTGTAACTTGCAGAGGTGGCCCCCAACCTACTGGGTAAGGTTGATATATTACCCGGGCTACACTGAATGATTATTAACAGGAACGAAGTGGGAAGAATTTATCCACCGGGACAATTATGCCCTAGCCGGCCTTATACAGGCCCCAATATGCCATTGGGAGGCTGTCAACGGCTGTTTGTTTCTTGAGGTCAGCGGCCCACCGGGAATAGTCCCAGTACTCCCGGTGGCCACTCCGCCCCTGATTATTAATATAAATGTAAGATTGAGTATAGAGCGCCTAATTACTTGCCTAGGATTCCGACCGCCTTCGGCACTCGGAGGCTGAAGCAAGTCCTTTCCACTCCAATGCTGGGGGGATCCAGATGAGGAAACGGAGGGAAAGCGGCTTATGCTGGACTTGATCATGTTTCAGGGATCGAAGAAGAATCGAGAGAAGGGGATATCTCCAAAAAGAAGCTTGGTCAGACAGCTAGATAAAAAGATGAGAGTCCAAGACCTCTTCAAACAGAGAACTGAGAAGATTGATCCCAGAGGACTCCTGTGCATAGCTCGCATCCATATTTATCTGGTTTTTGAAACACGTGTCTCTTACCTTCGAAACAGAAGGGTGAATCCTTCATATCACCTTATTATTGCAACCAGATGAATATATATTTCGAGATCATTGTATTTTGCATCAGGAATCCTATTTAATCCCCTTCAAGGATCTGCCATTTTGTTGTGTGAAATGACGCCTCTTTAAAGAGATGTACTTTAAACAGATTCACCGGATAAAACCAATTTACAATATGTAAAATAAGAGCCCCCTATATATTAAAACAAGATAGCTGCATTTCTGTGTGTTTTATTATTTTGGAGGAACCACTCTTTGTTGTTTTAAAGGCCCTTTTTAAGCATGCATTCCAATCCAATTTTAAAAGCTCTGAAATCCAGGACTCTGGGGCCATTCTTCGCACCCGAGGACAACAATTCAGTATCGTCTCATGGATCTGCACAAGCCTCGCTCCCTTCCTCGGTTAGATACTCTTTAATATTTTGATCTTGCTCCAAATTATCAACAAATCAGCTGCATTTTATAATTATAAAAATGACTTCTCCATTATACCAAAGCTTGTTTAATATTCAGTAAAAACAACTAAACAAAAGGAGTGTAACAGTTTGTAAATTATATTTTCCGAAAGGTTATTTTTATTGTATGAAAGCTTTAATTTTGCACAATCAATATAATAGTATTTTACCCCCTATTATTTATTGTTATATCATTTCCTAATGTGTTCTTACATTTGATTTTTTCGTCTTTATATAACCAACTAATCGGATATTGCTTTTTTATTCCACAAAAATATCATATGGTTCGAGTTCAAAATTCCAAAGCTTTTTGTTTTAGGTCAAGCCTGGGGATCATGGAGGAAGATCAAAGTCGCGATGGAACCCATCTGAGCGGCAGCCCATTGATGCTGGAGGTTACAAAAAAGAACTCACACGGAAGTCTGTTGAGGACTGGTTGTGGGATGAGAGGTCACGAGAGTCCGCCTCTTCTCTCAGTGGGGATCTTGTACCGGAGGAACCCCTGAGCAACAAGTCAAAAGAGAAGGATGTACCACTCTTTGATTTGAGGTAAATTTGAAGTATGCAATATATAAATACGGATGCTATGGCGAATTATGGTAGTTATTACAAACTCACCCCAAAATCATCATTTTTTAGTAGGTAACTCAATTTTCTTTACCCTCTATGTCTTATGCATTCCTTCTTTCTCTGAGCATGATGAGTTCATTTATTCCAAGAAAGTTGATGTTCACACCTCAACAGCCGCTCAACTCCTGCTTCTTTTTTTCTTTCGACCAATCACGTTCTAGAAGGAAGTCCCAGATTGGTGTCTTTAGCATGAACCATTTAAATTTATTAATTTAATCATGTGAACTTCTATAATGTCTCCTGATCATTCAACAGTTTATCTGTAAAGTAACTAAGCTACTCGTAAAACATGGTGTTAAAATACACAGAGCTGCGACTACCGAATGTAAATTTGTATTCGATACTACCGACGGTAGATTTCAAATATCGGACCGATTATACGATATTCGGTAGAAACTACTGAATACCGTACCGATTGTCAATCAGTACGGTATATTTGAAAGTATGACTTTTGTTGCATTCACATAGAGACATAAAGATATAGAGAGCTTATTCCCTTCAATAGCAGAGAAACATCGTTCAACTGTCGCTTAGCCCAAGCGCTCCCTTGTGTGAAGAACTTAAACTTCAAAATAAATAAACAACTATAACTTATATTATTATAGAGCAGATACATAAATAGACATTCAATATAAGCTTATGCTATGCATTGAATACTAGAGTACCTGAAAGTGCATTTAATATGGGACAATAAGAGACAGTAAATAAAAAAAATCTATAGCCTTCCATTTCCTACAAAATCCAAGTACATATATAATTTATATAAGATTAGTATGTATTTTATTTCAAATAATCTCTAATAAATTATAACAAATTATATACTAAATTGTTCTTTGCTAAAAATTGTCTGATATTAAATGCATATGAAAAAGTCACAGAGTAGATGCATAAATAAATTTCTCTCTCGTTATTATCGACCGTACCGAATATCGATCAATACTGTAGATTATATTAAAATCTACCGAATACCGATACCGAATGGTAGAAGGTATATACCGAATACCGAACTGGTGGTAGATTTTTCTACCGAATCCCAGCTCTGATGTTAAGTCATTACATTTATTAGTAAACATATTTAACATTTCGTACGATGACTAACAATAGAGATATAGGGCTAATAGTAAAATGATTCATGATTAATCTAGTACTCTATCGATATCGAGCCGGAGGTAGATTTTTCTACCGAATCCGAGCTCTGAAAATACATAATACTTGTATAATGCCAACTATTTTATAAATGACGCAGTATTACATTTATAATTGGGTTCTTTCACAACTTAAAACAGAAAAGCCATTCATCAATCTCTACAAACAAAATCAGAAACCGCCAAATTATTTTGTGTTTTCTTTGTTCTGCGAAGTGGCAAATCTCCCCAGTTAATATTAGTATAGTATTAATGAAGGTGATGTGATATGTATAAAAAGCAATTATAAAATTATAACAATATTGGGAAATATCTCGCTAATTATTTTATTTGAAGATGCCAGATGAAAGTTCAATTTATGTGCTTGTGTAGGAAGAAAATGTTTTCATTCTTTTTGTCAGCAGGGATTTAAACCGAACGATATATTTGAATCCATGATTGGCTAAGCGTACTATATAGCTGAAAAATGTTTTAAGATGCATTGCACGAATAACAACATCTCAGCTCCTGATTGGTATGTCCATGTATTTAAAGAGACTACTATTGATCAAATAGATTCTGATAACCTTAGTAGATACAAAGGCGACCCGCGTAGCAGCCGCCTGGGCCCAGCGTGCCTCAGCCCCATGTAAACCGGTCATTGGGCGTGATGACCAACACGTGTCCATAGAAAATGTAAATTATCCAGTGAGAAACAAATTATCAATAAAATCCATAAAAATCTTTTAATTCACAAGATGTTTAGTCCATTTATGAGTTCCTCATAGTAGTTCCTCAAGCTTCTTCCTCTCGAGGAAGTAGCGCATGATTGCTCTTTCTTCTGAGGAAAGAAGGCCTTGTTCATTATGCTCTTTCTAATATTGGAATTGTCATGTTATCATACTTTGCTTCTCTTCAACCATCATTACACTATCTTCCCCTTCCTATCATCATAGTAATGATTAAATTATATTATGATGTATACCTCTAATGTTTTGTGAAGTCATCATAATTGTTTTAGCTATTTTACTGGCTATTTTTTACTTATGCTGGTCCCCAGTGTTTTTTTACTCCCGCAACCTTTCATAAAAGGGTGCAACACTACAGTATTACCAATGTGTTATATGACCAATATTAGAAACATAGATTTTAAACACTAATGCAATTTTGTCGTAAAGAAAATATAGTTAACTCCATAAGTGGACTTTAAGGGAAAAAATATTAGCAATGGGGGGGGGGGGGGGTAGTCCTGTTACGGTATGTCGAAACCGGCGGTACGCAAGGTGGTTCAATTCAGCTTGTATGGTTATTTATAAGTATTCCTAATAGAAAAACATAATTCGTACTTTATTTTGATAACAGCGTCATTTTATTTTATTATTTAATGGCCTGACCTACGACATCATACAAGAAGTTGTAAGTGAAATAAGCTTAGTCGAGATATACTACTTTTTAACAGTTGGATTTTTTTGCTTAATTTTCTGCTTAATAATTCCGTATTGATGCATTCTTTAAAGGAAACATATTCATACTAGATTGCTCTTTCATTGTATTGGTATTATAAAACAGTGATGAAGCCTTAAATAAGCCAACAACACAAGGAGTCTAATGGAACCACATCATTATTTCCGGAGGAATAACTAAGAATTTTGCGTTTGTAGTTATTTTTTAAAGGCTTACACAGTAGTAGTAAACTTGCACATATTTGTAATATCATCAAAATATATTTATTACTAAACGATCAAATATGGTCTCTATTTTTAGTAAAAAGGATTTGGCCATGGCTGCAACTTTTCCAAGTCAGTCAACCAGTAGCAAATCCACATCTTCTACACCTTGGACTGATGATGGAAGCGTCAAGGAAGAAGAACGACATAAGCCACCACCATCTCCCATCATTAAGGAACAACAAGAACCACCACCAGCTCCAAAGGGGATTTCGATAGGACAAACATCAGATGGTGAGATAATCAGTGTTGGTCGAATATTACTTTGAAAGTAGTATGAAATATACTACTTTTTACTGCGTAGTAATATTTTTTAAAAATGTTAGTTATTACTTCTCAAAAGTAATATACTACTTTATATTAGATATTACTTTTTTGAGTATTCCGAAACAATAGTAAGTAAAGGCAATTCAAACAGGATTTGTAAAAATACTCACCAAACCTAGTTTGCATTTTTATGTTCACTGGGTGACGTCACATACATTCACAGTTCATTAATTTTCATCAAAAATGCCTGTCGAATATTTTTTTTACGCAAGTAATATGTAACTAGGATATTACATATTAGTTATTACCAGGCTTGTGAGCGATCAAGAAAAAAATAGCGATCTGATCAAAAATAGCGATCAGAAATTCTTTGCGATATATCGATATAACGATCAGGGATTTTTTCGATCAGCGATCCGATCAATTTAATTGCGATCAACAAAAAAATTAGATATGTAATACTAATTCTCAGTGATTTCTGCGATAACTTTTTTTCAACTTGCGATAACGATAACGATAAGAATCTCCAAAAAAAGTGATGACGTTTTTTTAGAAATGAATCTCCCAAAAAAGTGACGTTTTTTAGGAAAGAATCTCCAAAAAAAAGTGATGACATTTTTTTTTAGAAAAGATCTCCAAAAAAAGTGATGACGTTTTTTTTTAGAAAACAATCTCCAAAAAAAACATTTTTTCTTTTTTAGTTATTTTATACAAATTGATCGGATCGCTATTTTTTAGTGATTTTCTTACGATCAAAAGGTATAAAGATCAGGACCTTTTGCGATACTGCGATCAGCGATCAAATATCGCTATATCGCTATTGATCGCCTATCAGAAAAAACTCCGATCAACAAGCCTGGTTATTACTTGAAAGTAATATCTAATATGTTTGTTCTCTCTAGTTAGTCGCAGTAATACAGGGTGAGGAAGCAAAACTGTCCGGTCAGGAAATAAACAACTATAATTGGGTTTAACTTTTTTATTCATTGAAATTTTGAACTGATTTCTTCAAGAACACAAATTGAAAGCTTTTGAAACATGCTTACGCAATATGTCTTCCATCAGTCATGATGCAGGCCTCGATGCGGCCCCTGAAAGAGGCACAGGCCCTTCTGATATCCTCCTTTGGGTAGACCTCCCATTCCCTGGATATTGCAGACTTAAGTGATTCCACATTTACATGAGGGGTGGCATTGGTCCTCGACTCAATGACGCTCCACCAGAAAAAATCCAGGGGGCTTAGATCAGGTGAGCTCGGGGGCCAAAAGTCTTTGGGCCAGAAATTCGTCAAATTCTTCTCACAATTTTTTTGGACCTTGTTTGATGTGTGGGAAGGAGCCCAATCTTGCTGCCACACATAGTTGTTGTCAGGATAGGTGGCCTTCAACCAGGGCAAAACGGTGTACCTCAGAATTTTGTAGTACACATCAGCTCCAATTTTGTGTTCTGGCTTGAAGAAGTAGGGGGGCATCTTATTGCCATCTGAGCCCAAGACTCCCAGGAACATCACCTGGGCTGGATGTTTGGTTCTGAAAACCCCCTTGACCTCCTCTGTTGTTTCTGCAATCCAGCGATCCTTCCTCCTATTATGCACTTGTTCTAAAGTAAATATTTAAAATCTTGGCAATGTCCTTCTGAGGGACTTGGGCATCCAGTAGATCGCGAACTCTGTTGCGTTTTGCTTCTTGTTTGCTCATCTCACAATCCACCAAGGTCTGATAAATAATAAAAGGGTTGTTTACAGGTAAGGAACTTTGATTTTAAGTATTGTTTTGATTACCATCACCGTTTGGGCAGGACATTCAAATTTGTCAATAGGACATTTTTGCTTCCTCACCCTGTATAACTAATTAATATATTACTCAGGGAACAACACTGGAGATAATTAAAGCGTTAAAGTAAAGTAGCGCATGCAAATAAAAAGTAAACAAAAAAAAATTGGCCAAATTTTTCGTTATTTTCTTTAAGTTAAATGTCGCTAGTCCATGAAATTACGTAACAATCCTATTTAAAACCGGTTTAAAGGGATTAAGTTTGATGATTTGAAATATATCACTTTTAAAAAAATAAAAAACGTCAACAAATATAAATAATAAAAAGACTTTGTTATTATTTTCAAAGAGCTCTAGCATCAAAGCGCCCCTTACGGACTAAAGAAGAACTAAAATTTTGGACAATTCCTTTTGGGGAAAAAGGAAGAATTTTATGTTATGCATGCGCTACTTTACTTTAACGCTTTAGAGATAATATATTACAATGTAATTATAGTGTGAATTAAATTTATGTCTCTGGCGAGTTCAATTGTAAATAACTTTTATCTAGGTCTTTATACTTCACTTCCCATCTCTTATTTTAAAAAAATGTAAGCAAAAGTAGATCATAAAATGAAATGATATTTCTTGTGCCAATAAATTGATTATGGGCATGTTAAGTATTTTATATTTCCTATCAGCCTTTCTTATTCATAATTATATTGTGCCACTTAAACATTCCTTAAAATAATGCAATGTTCCAAACATTCTTTTTTTGTGTGTATTCATCCTTTATTCGATTTAGAAACTAAATGTACTTTTCTTCACAATTATTTCAAGTATATATATATATATTAGCAACACTGAAATTGCCAGGCTTGTGCATGATACTTTTTTCCTGACCGACTTCCCTGATGTCTAATGAATAGAGTAATCACTCATCATATTTTCAGGATTTTTTAGGAGGTGATCATAACATCTATGATGACTCATGCTATCTGGTATATTTTATTTATTGAGGAACATAGATCGCATCAACCTTGTATTAATCCTGATGAATGGTCGTATAAGCTTAAATTGATGGAATACTAATATAATATTATTTGAATATGTCTCTCGTCTTCCAATCTCAACCCTTACACTTAACAAGCATAATTATATTTTTTCAGGCCCAAGCTTGGAGGAGGACATGAGCCCGATGTTTAAGTCCTTCGTGGACCACTTCAAAATGGCTCTCTCAGCTTCACAGAGGAATTCTCATCTAGTAGTAGTAGTAGTCACTCTGAGATGAGCAGTCCTTCCCCCGATGAGAGCAGCTATGACGCCTCTTGCCTTGGGAACATCACCTGCGATATCTCCGCGACTTCATCGGAGGTCTTTTGGGGCCAGACCTACACTTGGTACCGGAGCGAGAACAAGGCCCACCGGCGGAGGCGGGAATTGGAAGACGAGGGCTCCGTCATACACTACATGGACTCACTCCGGGAGCTTCGTACCAAGGCCACCTCGGAGAACTTTGAGATCCCGACTTTATCTTCGACCAGCCTTCTTTGATTAATGACGTCTTCCAGGACAGGTCGGAGGAAGGGGGGCTCATCCTGAGCTTCGAAGATGAGACGGATGACGAAAGGAGCTCGGGGTATATCGGGAGTGAGGAGCGGAGTCAGTCGAGGCCGTCCTCCTCTACCGCCTTGAATGAGGCAGACATTACTTTTATATCTACGAAACTCTATAGACAAGCTTTGGGAAAAAGGAGACGACACTTTACGGCTTCCTCATCGTCCTCTTCCTACTCTACGAACACTTCAACGCCCCAAAGAGTGAGCAGCCCAAATGCCTCATATGAGTCCCTTCTCACCAATTTACTCCTTCCGAATGCCGGACAAAAAGGCCCACCTCTTCCCGCAGCCCCATAGGTTGATCCCCCTGAGAGAATCCATTCATTATCATCATACGAGTCCTTTATCTCCAATATCCTCTTCCTAAATCTTCCTCCTAATAATAAATTTATCAACAGAGGACACATTCAAACACATCGTCGTTCCCCCACTGTACACAAAAATATAAATATATATCTTAGTGCCTCTAGTTTCTTATATAAAAAACGATGAACATGAATAATCGTTTCATATATATATTTCCCCCCACTTTTTTCAACTTCATTTGACATTAATGAAATTTATTTTTCTCTTGTTTTTTTTGTTTTGTTTTTACTTTATCAAAAAAATATGTTTTACTACAAAAAAAACCCAAAATAATATTAATAATAATAATGTCACATACATTAACTATCGTCCCAGCTTGTCTTAGAAAATAAAAATTTTAAAATTTTATTTGATGTTGTATAATTGTATGGGTTTGAGGAATGTATCTCTTTGTAACATTACTTTGAGAACGGCTGTCAGAGTTCTGACTCGGCTGCTGTTCTATACGGACCTAAATCCGTAGCAGGACTACCCCCCCCCCCCAGACAATCACCCCCCGGACTAGCACCCGTCCATACCATTCACCCTCCATGCCATTTACCCCCCCCCCCCGTTACTAATATTTCTTATCCCTTCATGTCCACTAATGAAGTTAACTATGCTTTCTTTTGCATTAGTGTTTGAAAACTATGTTCCTAATATCGTCATTTGAAACATATGAACCATATTAGGAACATAGGTTTCTTATACAATGCAATTTATCATAAAGAAAATATAGTTTACTTTATAAGTAGAATTTAAGAGGTAAGAAATATTAGTAACGGGGGGTGATTGTCTGTGGGGGGTAGTCCTAAACCTCTTTAAATCATCAAGGGATTTAAAATGTAGACGGGACGCCTGAATTTTAATACGAGATTATTTACTTTTTTATAGATGTACTGCATTTTAATTTGATGGTCAGATGTTGAATATATGCGTAAACTAGAGGCATATATACACTCAGAGAGTGCAAACCTCCGCCGTCATGAGCCTTCCGAGGCGGATTTTTCACGACTGGGGAGGCGTAGAGAGACGGGGGAGGGTTCCCCTAGACGGAAATTCCGAGAGGAACACGCTCCCGGCACTCAATTTCACAGCACAGCGACATCTATTGGCAGAGTAGGCTAACTTGGAAAATGTAGTAGTATTTAGCTCATTTGGCGCCTTAATTCTTCACTCAGAGATGCCAAAACTTAATCACTTCTTCCTTTTGGCACTTCCAACAACTCCACAAAATTTCATCCAAATCCGTTCAGTACTTTTTGAGTTATCCTGCTGACAAACCAACAAACCAACAAACTAACAAACCAACAAACTAACAAACCAACAAACGCCAGTGAAAACAATACCTCCTTCGGCGGAGGTAACAATTACAACTGGTGGTAGGCTATTTTTATGTTTGACATTATAATCATCAAACAAAACTTGCACCTTATGATGTAAAAATGTTTTTTTAACCTAACAGGACCTCTTAGAATGTATCCGTTATAAAAGGGTTGAACTTATAAAAAGTAAATAAAAGTTTGATTGCTGCCCGTTTAAATGGATGAATAATGATACTTTTTTTGTCTCACTATATAGATCTCATATAAATACTGTTACTGTGTTTTGGTTGCTTATAAAAAATGATGTTCTGATGACGACTTGTACGGGTGAGGAAAGGGATAAGAAGTTTTCATCTGATTTTTAAAACTATTCCCGTCTAAACTTACTGAATTAAAACAAAATAAGTATGCAAGTATATATTTCTTCCTTTATTATACTATGTGGACGTTGTTATTTTAAGCCTTGTAAGAGAAAGTCTACCTTTCCCTTTCATTAATGGGTATTACAGAGCTGAAGCTTAAGATTTCAATCGTGTAAGTCTGGCAGAAGTTGTGTATTGGGAAAGGAAATGGTCGTAGATAAATGAATTTGAAGGCCTCATTTCGCGATCAACATGTCATTATGAAGTAAAAGTTTTTTTGTTTATTTATAAGTGAAACAAAAATAACACAATACCAGAAGGGAGTGCGATTGCTGTGTGCGTACAGGCGTGTTCAACTCTCAATGTTGGGGTCGCAGGTTCGAACTCCAAGGGGGGATGGTCATTTTTAATCTACCTCATTGATAAGATCCTAGGTTCGAGTGACTAATTTACACGCTATAATGCTTACTTATATCCTGTCGGATGCAATTCTATCGAACCATATAGGCAAAAAATAATAGTTAGATGATTGCAAAAAATCGTTCTGCCCTTTGTTACGACAGCATGTGAACGCAAAGCTCAACGCGCCAGCCATTTAAAAAAAAATAACATCACCCATTATAATATTCTGACCCTCCAATACCCATAATCCTTCAAAATCCATTTATATGATCATTTATTTGCAAGACTTTTGCGGGGCTTAAACTTACGTTTGACATATTAAACTTCAGCTGCGAATAGAGACACTGAACACACACATTAACGTGGTTGTCGATGTTCTCGAGCATTGTGTTATTCTTATTAAAATGAAGAATAGCACAGTTCTTGTATGAATTGACTTTAAAAGAATGGTTCTATTTCCTTCTCATTTGACAAATAATAAAAAAGCAAAATATATTGCCAATTTGTTAGATCGCATCAGCATAATTTATCTAAATACTACACTACCTGTGTAAAGATTAGCTAAGTGTTATCTAATCAGCAAAGAAATACTTGAGCAAGCCTCTCGAGTAAGATCTTGAACTGTATTCCATACTTATTTATGACTGCATCAACAAATAAGTTGTCCTACAAAGGCCGGAGCGCGTCAATTATGTGTACATATTTTTTTCTTCTCTCTTCTTCAGTCTAAGTTTATATTGCTTGCTTAATGCTATTTGAAGAAGGACATTTAATCCCGCGCAAAATAAAAATACACATAATTAATCAAAGCCTAAGCAAATTATTATCTATACACTCTATTTTTAACCCAATTAAGAACTCAATCAAAGTGTACAGTGTCCAAAATAATGTTCTCTGATGGTGAAGTCGAAACGGATGGATTTGATGCTGGCTTCCCCTTCTCAGATAATGTCTTTGCAAAGGATGGCATCTGGCAGAAGAGGGAATTAGAATTGTTTGGTGCTAATTTGAGTGAAGATCTCATCCAAGAGTTTTGTGAAGGAACAACCAAGAGTGGAATTCATTTTGATGGTACAAAGGTGGGACAAAATGTGGTTCAGTTATGAAAATTTATTCTTCGACAGAACTGTTTATTGAAGTTATTTCCTAAATATATTTAAGTAAAGTTAAATTCAATCTTACATGTATGTTAAGTCATAAGATGTGGGTCCAAAGTCATGTTATGATGTATTGTTTATCTTTTTAGAATGCATGTGCTATGTTCTTACGAGCTGGAGCATTGAACGTTCAGGATTCTATTGAGGTACTTCGGAAGTATCTTGAGAACAAGAGAAGATGTGCCCAATACTATATCAAGGATAATATGACGCATATACGATCCGTGTTGAACTTGCAGAATCACATAGCGACACTTCATAGGGACTCTTTGGGTCGAAGGGTCTTTATCATTCGACCAGGGCGTTGGGATACAAGTGAGCCAATATTTAGACCAAGAATATGAAAATATCTGACCTCTATTTCATGGTTGTTTCATAGATAAGGCCACTATAAGTGATATGTATTGCGTGTCTGCAATGCTTTGCGAATTTATGGCAACAGAGTTTAAGTCTCAAATATCTGGATCTTTGGTTATCTTTGACGGAGAGGGGTTTGGATACTCTCAGCTTCGGACTATTGGGATTCAAGATGCCAAGAACACCGCGGATTTTATGGTGAGTTTGAAAATAAAATAGCTTAGTAAAAAATGATTTTTTAAAGCAAATCTTTGATCCTGGACTAAGGTTGTTTCGAAACCACGAGTCTTTTTTGATTTTGTCATTCCAAACAGTTTTCAGAAATGTTGTTTACGGACTCTTTGTGTTATGTATGAACAGATCATATCATTTTTCTAGAAATAATTTATTTCCTTAACTGAAAATATACAACAGTGCAAATAAGGATAAAAAATAAATTATTACCTTTGTCTTTATGGTATTTTGAGGTGCTCCGAACTGAGAGCTCCAAAATAACTTTGAAGGTAGTATTATGGCTCATAATATATATATATATATATATATATATATCTTTTAAATATCAAGACTTAGCAATTCAGGCATTAAAACCAAGAACAAACTTTTTTCATTTTGTAATTCCGGATATTTTTTGTTCTATTTTGACCAATCTTAAGGTCAAAGTTGTTCAACATTTTTTACTTCTAACTTGTAAGGAATACAAATATGAATTATTTGATTATTCTAAGGGATATATATAATTATATATTATAACTCTGGCTAGGTATAAAAGGAGTCCTTACTTTCAGTCTCATCTACCCCAAGCCTGCTGATATAGGCTTTTATTTAGGGTTGAAACCCACCGCCAACTCTGGTTAGATATAAAAGGAGTCCTTACTTTCGATATCATACAACCCAAGCCCTCGGGTCCCGCCTGCTGATATAGGCTTTTATTTAGGGTTGAAACCCACCGCCAACTCTGGTTAGGTATAAAAGGAGTCCTTACTTTCAATCTCATACAACCCAAGAGCTTGGGGTGAAGGAGTGGGAAGAATTTATCCACCGGGACCATTATGCCCTCGCCGGCCTCATACAGGCCCCAATATGTCATTAGGAGGCTGTCAACGGCCGTTTATGTTTCCTGAGGCCAGTGGCCCACTGGGAATAGTCCCGGTACTCCCAGTGGCCACTCCACCCCTGTTGGGGTGTATAATATTGTAAATTAGGGTTCCTCTCATTCTTAATTAGGGTTGGCGGTGGGTTTCAACCCTAAATAAAAACCTATATCAGCAGGCGGGACCCGAGAGCTTGGGTTGGATAATTAAACTTATGCCTCTCATAATGTCAGAAGTCATTTATTTAGTCTTTGAATTCATCGACTTTATCATGTTTGAGCCATTTGCTCACTTTATAATATTACAATAACATATATGTATAGGATTATTATAAAATGCAAATTTAAAAAAATCCTGTTTGAATTGCCTTTACTTATTGTTTCAGAATGCTCAAAAAAGTAATATCTAATATAAAGTAGTGTATTACTTTTGGGAAGTAATAATTAATATTTTAAAAAATATTACTACGCAGTACAAAGTAGTATATTACATACTACTTTCAAAGTAATATTCGACCAACACTGTATATATATATATAATTTACAGAACTGCTTTCCAATATGGTTCCGTGGAATTCACATCATTCGTCAGCCCTTCGTTTTCAACATGGCCTTTAATTTAATATATCCCTTCCTCAACGAAAATGCCAAGAAGGTTCTGCATTGCCATGGAAATGATATGGAGTCTCTACATCGATTCGTGGACCCCCGCATTCTGCCCTCGGAGTATGGAGGATCAAGTGGGCCCTTCAATAATTCCCAAATCACAGATGCACTATGCAGTCTTGGAGATTACTTTACCTCACTTAAATCATGGAAGCTTCCCTCAAGTAAAAATGGTGGAACTTAAATGTTGTATTTATTATTATTATTAAAGAGTCTGGTATGACCAAAATGGCTGTGTAATTTTATGTTAACATTTGATACAATTTGTACATATTTATTTCGAGATCATTTGAAAAATATAGATTGTTTCCTTCTGCAAGGATGCAATTTGTAAGGGTCTAAAAACTAATGCATTGATTTGCTTAATTTAAATGTTGATGAGTCTTGGCATAATATTAGGTTTGGGCAAGTGTATGCCCAATAAGATGAGGACAGTATGAAGTTAGATCCTGAAATAAATAAACAATGTATTAGACATTGTCCTCCCCTTCAAATGTTGCTTGAACTTACAGGAGACCCGTGACAACGGAGGCAAGGATTGCTTTGATCATTGTTCCCAGGATTTTATTAAGGATATCCCCAATTATGAGATGGATGAGATACGTAACGGGTGTAAGGGTAAGCTCGGATGTAACGCCTTGAATCTCGGAGGTGACGGAGTTCATTAGAGACTCCAGTTCTATGAACTTTGGGATCTTTCTCTTTTCTCGAGCCAAGGCTGAGGTTATGAGCATGGATATCATCAAAGTAGTAGTAGTAGTATGGATCGTAGGGATGGAGCTTTCATGTTGGTGGATAAGAGAAGGAAGAAGAAGAAGAAGAAGGGTGTCCGACAACCAATTCCCTGTCCTAGAAGGGTTCAACTAAATCCCATCAGATGTCAAGGATACAAAGGAAAACAAGGCTTTTTGTTTTCTTTTCTTCAAATCTTTATTATTATTATTATTGTTCGCAAGTGTCCACAATATAAAAAATAAACGCAAAAACAAAACTAATCAACTGTCAGATTTGCTCCGTGAGTGTTTATGAGTGTCTTTTCTTCAACCCCTAATTGGAATACTATCATCATCACACACGCATATCTAATGTCTCATGTTTATGTCATATGTGTTGATTATTGCTTAATGGAAATTTTAAACAAATAAAAAGTATCCAGGACAAACTGGATGATCATATCCCTCCTTAAGCATAGAGATCTAAAGATATAGAGAGCTGATTCCCTTCAATAGCAGAGAAATAACGTTTAGCTGTATTCTGTGTGTCCAGTATAAACAAATTAATTTGTACTACGTCATCGTAAGCTGATCATAGAGATAGATTCTATCTCTATGATCAGCTTACGATGACGTAGTACAAATTACTTTATTTATATTGGGCACATGTGACAGCTGAATAATGTTTCTCTGCAATTGAAGGGAATAAGCTCTCTATATCTTTAGATCTCTATGGCTGATTCCCTTCAATAGCAGAGAAACATCGTTTCAGCTGATTCTGTGTGTCCACGATAAACAAAGTAATTTGAACTACGTCATCGTAAGCTGATCATAGATATAGATAATATCTCTATGATCAGCTTACGATGACGTAGTACAAATTTCTTTGTTTATATTGGACACACAGATACATCTAAAAGGAATATCTTTTTATCTCTATGGAATAAATCCAGGAGCTAAGGAGTTTCTTTTACCTATACATAAATAAGCATATATTATAATCACTTTGGTCATGTGCTATTATCAAATTTTTGCACAAACTAATCAAATCTCTCATAATCTGCATGTATTTTTTTATTTCCAGCTTTTTATTTACTTAAGAAAAGTATGCTTAAAATAGATCTTTGCTTAATACATTATAAAGCAAAGATTATAAATTGGAATATAATATCTACTAGTATTTCTACATTTGAGCTAAATTGATATGTATCGGGTAATTTATCGTAGTCACAAAACAAATATAAAAATGTTTTTATTTGATTGATTTGCATTTATACTATTCAAAAAATCCTTCTTTTTGCTTCCTTACATTTTAAATTTGCAAATTAATGCTTTACAGTCTTTTTATAAGTACGAAATAAAATATTTGACCGATAATTGGAACAAAGGTTTCAAACACTGAAGCAATTTGGTCGTAAAGAAAACATAATTAACTTCATAAGTTGACTTGGAGGGAAAATAAATATTAGTAATGGGAGTAAATGGCATGGAGAATAAAATTGTCAGGGGGGGGGGGGGGGGGGCGGGTGTTAGTACGGAGGGGGAAGGGTTCCTAAACTCCTTTTCGTCATATAGTAATCCTTAATTTTGTTTAATAGACTACCGTTAATGCTTTATATCATTGAATTATGCATTATCGTCTGGACATTGAATAAAAATGGTAACTTATAATTATTTAACAAAACAAATCTCTTAAAATTCTGACTAACTCATTCTACCATCAAATAGTTAACAAAATATTTATTGAATTCTATGTGGGCTTGTTGTATCCCAAAGCCTTGTTTTTAAAACTCAAGACATCGTCTTGAAGTTGCGCAATATGAACATCAATTATGCTGGACAAAATATTTTTTTCACAGCAACCTTGACTGTAAAGTACACACAAAATAATTGCAGCATTATTTGCATTATGAATACGCTCAACTGCAAGGAGTTTGAATAATAAAGGATATTAAAAACTCATTAAAATTTTCTCACATATATTTTTTCACTATTTTCTTTGTCATACGGATGTGAATAACAAATAACATATTATTGATTCTATTTTTGGTAATTGGCTACACATACAATACCTAAAAGGAGAAAAATATTTTCCAAAAATTCATCAGTTGATCGTATTCGATTAATCCTTGTAGGTGGATGTTTGTATTTTGATGCTCTTGAACACAACAGATACACCGTTATTACCTCCGCCGAAGGAGGTATTGTTTTCACTGGCGTTTGTTGGTTTGTTAGTTTGTCAGCAGGATAACTCAAAAAGTACTGAACGGATTCGAATGAAACTTTGTGGAGTGGTTGGAAATGCCAAAAGAAACAATTGAATTAATTTTGGCATCTCTAAGTGCTTTTTTAATATGCAAAATGAGCAAAATACTACTAATAATAATAATGAAATGGGGTCTCTATTCAGGGAGTAGGAAAGAACAAATGCTAAAAAAATGTTCATTGACGTATTATTGTTCATATATCAGCTCAGGACTATGTTAACCCAGTGACGTAGCTTAAACTTCTTCCTCTTCCCGTCTCTGAGTGCTTTTTTAATATGCAAAATGAGCTAACAGAGAGTAAACAATGATTAGAGATAGAAAATCGGGCGTGTGAAAGGGAGAATGTTTGAATGGGAATGTTGTGGGGATCGGCGGAGGTACACACTCTCTGAGTGTATATATGCCTCTAGTTTTCACTGGCGTTGGTTTGTTAGTTGGTTGGTTTGTTTGTCAGCAGGATAACTTAAAAAGTTCGGAACAGATTCGGATGAAACTTTGTGGAGTTGTTGGAAATGCCAAAAGGAACAAGTGATTAAATTTTGGCATCTCTGAGTGCTTATTTAAGATGTAAAATGAACTAAATACTAATAAATATTTCACGTTAACCTACTCTGCCAATAGATGTCACTCTGCTGTGAAATCGGGTGCCGGGAGCGTCTTCCTCTCGGAATTTCCGTCGAGGGGAACTCTCCCCCGTCCCTCTACGCCGCCCCAGTCGTGAAAATTCTGCCTCGGAAGGCTCATAGGACCCCGTGACGGCGGAGGTTTGCACTCTCTGAGTGTATATATGCCTCTAGTTAAATATTATACTTTTACTGGAAAAGGTAGTGTCATACAGGAATAACAATATTAAACGTGGAATCCACTTTAGGCTGTGATTGGTTGAAAGAATAAGAAAGTAAATAATAATAATAATAAAAACAATTTACATGATAAAAAGACGACATGTCATTTCACTCTTGGTAGTGAGAACATCAACTCAGAGCTAAGAATTTCATTTTTTAGAACACTGAGCGTGCTTTCTAATGACCCTCGATCAGTGGGATTTGAAATTACGAATCCTTTGAATAGACCAAAGTTTGTTATTGTTTTGTCGTCGTGTACTCAAATTATATATCTCAAACCATAAAACGACGATGAAAATAAATAAATAAGATTTGCTTGCTTAAAAATTATGTTTATTCATTAATTCACGAGAATTTCCATACAGAATCCTTAGTCCTGAATAAATTCTTATTTTTTCCTTAAATCCAATTCCTGAAGGAGCATTATAAGTACTTTTAAATAAAATGATTTTCGGATTTAAACGAAAGATCATTTAGTTTATTTCATAGTAGGTTTTATTATTCATAAGTCCTTTTAACTAATGTCTAACTTTTGACAAAATACTTATATTTTTAATATTTGACAGCAAGTTTAGTCCTTAAATCCTCTGTATTAGTGACTATTCCTTTTATCAGACACATCTTTTGTACCGATGATATCTAAAGCATCATACCTTCCAGTGTACTTAGATACCTATACGCAATTACTTTAATGGAGTAATGTTTATCTGATCTAAGTAAATATCTATTGAAATTAAATCAACTATATTTAAAAATAAACAAACAAATTCCGTCAAAAATCAATAAAAATCCTTTCACTGTTCTTTTACTAATGGGGAATTTAAGATTATAAATATGTACACTGTTTTTGTTTGAAATTGTGTATGTTTCTTTAAAAAATATTTTGTTCTATATATAACTGAATAAATAAATGCTATTGGGTCTTTGTTTCTTTTATATTGTATTGTCAATTTCTAATACAAAAAAAACTTGATTTACATAAATGTATCAACATTTGATAATCATCCACAGATGTTTAGTTGCTCCTTTGGGGCGTAGTCCAATTGCTGACCTAATTATAGATTTAAGGATATATATATATATATATATATATATATATATATATATATATATATATATATATATATATATATATATGCAAGAAGCAAAGTTCAAACATTCATATTTTTTCTATAGAAATATAGACTCACCACAATCCGAACAAGTCTTAGAGCATATTTCATTTACGAACCCATGGATTCCACAAAGAGATGAAAATGCCTCGCATCCAGAGTACTTGTCCTCACAAACTAAAAAAAGGTATGTGCTTTATAGTGCCCCAAAAACATAAGTTCTTTTTGGATGCCTTATGTAAATAGAAATGGACTTGATTTCAATTTAAATGCGTGTGTTAGCTCAGTGGAAGGGTTTGCATCCTCCCGAAAGAGGAAGTTCAATACTGATCAATTAAAAGAATTAGGTTAATGGTGTTGACCATATACATATAAGTATACATACGTACATAGAGTGCTTATAAGAAGATACATGTTGAAGTTTTAACAGATACCATATAAAATAGAAACTGTATAATTTAAAAATTTAAATTAAACATCATCATAAATTTATATACATACTACATTTGAATAAAAATTTTAAGTTATCTACTGTTTAAATGTGTACTCTATGAAAACATCGTCTGCAAGTTTCCCTTCTTCTCTTCTAGTAAGTAGGCGATGTACTTATCTTTCAGATAAGTTTTTGTTTTGTCAGTATAATTATTATGCAAACCTTTAGTAAGAGGAGTTGTGGACTTAATTTCCTCGGGACAGGGATAGGCAGCTCGAAGCTTTTGAACATCCAGCTCACTCATTTTTGATGTGTTTGGAATATGAACGGAAGTTTCTCCCTTCAGTGTCATGGTTGGCTTTTTGCTGAGCGAAAAGCTGTGAAAAAAAATATATTTCATTTTTAGACATATAAACAAGTTCTATATAAATGTATAAATAAAAAATGGGAACTCGATAGCCGTGCGTGTTAAGGCGTGTTCAACTCTCAATGCTGGGGGCGCAGGTTCGAATCCCGAGAGGGGATGGTCATTTTTGGTCTACCTCATTGATAAGATCCTAGGTTCGATAAACTAATTTTAATACTATAATGCTTATTTATATCCTATCGGATGCAATTCTATCGAACCAATTAGGCAAAAAAATGTAAACATAAATATACAGTAAAAAAACAACCTTCTGATTAATTTTCTCCAATTCCTGATCCATATTTGACTATATACTTTTTTTTATTTACCTGTAGAGCCCATAATGCACTATAGGTCCATTGTCATATCTGATTCCAAAGGTAGACATTCTTCTGCCATCGGTACAGTTTTGATATTGCTCAATGTCAAGATTGCGAGAAACACATTTAGGGCCTCTCTGGGTCTCATTCTCTCCTAATCCTCTCCAAAAATTGAATCGTTTGGAAAGTTGTATGTTCTCCCAATGAACTTGGACGTAGTCATCACGATCAGGTCTATTCTGTTCATGGTTGAAACCAAGTATGTGTAGTAGTTTGTGAACAATGATGCCGTTTCCCTAAAAGGTATGTAAATAAGAATGAAAACATTATTACAAGGATCAAACCAGCAATCCAACTAATTACTGGATTCAAAGTGTAATAAATATTTAAAATATAAGTAAGAATAGCAAATTGGGACCTTTTTCTCGAACTTGCTTTGGTAAAAAGCAAAAAAAAAAGCTCAAATAATAACAAAAAGCAGTTGACAATGTGAAAAAAGTCAGTCGTAGCTGTAGAGCTGGGAGCATCAACAAGTATTGTCTTACTCCATGGGCCTTAATCTATTTCATTTACAAATCCCTGGATTTGATTCTTCCAATATTATATTTAAATATACATTTCTTAGAGCATCTCTTTACACTCATAGAAAGAATGAATGTATGTTGTGTTTCATCATATCTGACGATAAATAGATAAGTGCTTTGACGTTAAGACGTTAAATCAGAAAGTAAATTGAGTTTCCAACTGAAAAATAATGGTTATTGGTGAGTTTGATATAACTACCGTAATGGTATCCCTACATGTTAGAAGCCATCTTTAGAATAGTTTTTTTTTTTTTTTTTTTTTTTTTTTTTGTTCCAAGATACAAAAAAACAATCTATTTTATTCGTATTTACACAACGGTTTTACAAAAAAAGCTGGGGAACATGATAAAAGCACAAACAAAATAGTTATATAGCTGAACATGATAACATTCAAAATAAAGCACTATACAGCACACCTTCAATTTTAATTTAAAGATATGTTTTACAAAATATGGGAGGGCTTATCAATAAATTTGTTGATTAAGTTTTCCAAATGGGACGGTAAGGGTGTTTGCGTGCGCTTTAATTTGTACAAAACATATTGAACTTTTGTTATATAAAAATTTATATCCTCTTCGTGTGGACCTACATAAATAAAAGCAAAGTTTTGAGGCCTTAGCAATACACCATATTCTGTATATACTTTAATCGATACAGTATTTCGAATATCCCTTGTTGCCATACATTCAGACAAAAAATGGTCGAGTGTTTCCCTATGGTTTTTACAAAAGAAACACAGTCTTTCTTCTGCAGTTCTGCCGTGTATGCTGCCTATTGTTAAAATATTGGTTATTATTTTATATTTAAACCAATACATTGAAAAATTAAATTTTTGATTCGCCAGACATTTTAGTATTTTTGTGACGGAAGCCTTTTCTTTGTACTTCTCTCCCCGTCTTTTGGTTTGGGATATATATTTATATTTAATTTTAGAGTCTGTTATTAACGTTTTTATATATTTATTATTTAAAAAAGAGATAAAGTTAAAAAGACAATCTGGAGGACCGATTTCTCGTTTTCTATAATTTATATTTTTCAATAATGTCCTTTCTTCCAAAATTTCCTTGAAGGATAAATTATTATTTTCGTTAATTTTTTTAATTTTTTTAAATTTTTTTCAAATCCCCGAGGAGGATGCATTCTGTATTTTCATCCTGGGCAGTAGATAAAAACTGTTCATCAATGGACTCAAAAAAGGAAGGATTATCTTCGTTTGGGCCATATATTGAGATCAATTTACCTTTCAATCCATTCCAGATAAATTCTACCACAGCCAAGTTGCCAGTTTGGCCTATGGCGATCATCTTGGGTTGTAATCTTTTTTTAATGGCCATAAGGATTCCTCTCGACGGGTGTTTTGCTTTTTTCTTACATGCAGGGATGAAAAAAGTATCATATGATCTGGAAAAATAACTATCAGGATCCATAGTAGTGATGCGTGTGTCACATACAGATATAATATCAGGATTCTGCAATAGTAACTTATTAATCGTATCTTTTCTTTTTCCTATGTTTGAAATAGAATTGGCGTTAGAAGATATAATTTTATTATTATTTTGACTAGACATATCTGTGTATTGCATGAGCCATCAACCTTGAAAAATTTAAATCACTTTTGAATAATATAAGTAGTATGGGATAAAAAATTAAATCACTTTTGAATAGTATAAGTAGTATGGGATATAAATCGGGATTGTGAAAAGGAATAAATAAAACCAAAAAATTCGTTTTGCAGAGTATCATCATGGTAAAATAATATTGTTTATAAGAGGTAATAGGAAAATAAAATAAAAGCAAACGTCCGTATTTAGAACCGGATATTGATAATATAAAAACAACAGAAGGAGGAAATATTATAATAAAAAATATATAATTTAAGCTACACAATGAGTACAAAGTGTTAAAAATATTGTTCCAAAAGGACAAAGCCTTAATGATAGATAAAGCTTTTGGAGAATAGCCATGATTTGGACAGTCTTCATTAATGTTTTATTCCCATTCAATCCTTTCCGTTTTGTCCTCGTTGACTAGGCCTTCTGCATCTTTTATTATCCCGCTCCTCTGGGCTCCCGAAGTTTCTTTTCGAATTTTCCTTTGTACTTTGATATTTCGATTTTTTGGACATAAAAACTTTCCAATCTTCACATAAATTGTTCTTGGAAGATCTTGAATTCTTGTCTTGCTCTTCTTCTCCTTTCGCCTCACCCGAGACAATTTTCCTGACCATTTCTTCGATGGTCTCTTTGACTTCATTGCATTGAATTTGTGTTTTATTTACGCCTCGTTCTGCGTCTTTAAGTGTGACTTCCTCTCCTGATTCATGTGTTGCATGGTCTTTCACTTTTTCCCCAACAGGTTTTATGGCTAGGCTTAAATTAATACTCTGTTCGGATATATCTTGACCTTCTTCTTCCACTCCTCCCCACGAGAGGTTTCCTCCATTACGAGCCTTTCTTCTATCCCTCTAATACGTGCAGGTAGGCCGACTTCCTTCCGGAAATATGCCTCGAAATCTGCACAGAATAGTTTGTTTATTAGTGCTATCAACCAAATCCTAAACTCGAGCAGTCACTCGTGCGATTTTTTATCCTTAGGTCAGGAGTAAATAGGTGAATAAATATTCATTTTCTGTAAAGTATCCAGTACTCAAAAAAGCCTGTGAGTGAAAATCTATGGATGTTTACCATGCATGATGGAACTTCTAGATTCATTTCTCGAACAGGAGACTGTCCCTGGACCAAATAACCCAAATTAGCAGAGCATCCTTTGTCTTTTTGCCCAATGGAAACATAATCTCTCTCATCCGTTCGCTGGACAAAGCGAACGCAGGAGCGGTTCGATATTTGATTCATGGCTTCCAATATGGCTTCCCTATGAGAAGAGGAAAAATCTTTAGTGATGACGTAAGGCACAATCCCCTTGGGCCATCGATTGCTTTTCCCGCTTATAAAGTTCCTGGAGGACATGGCAGCTCTGTCGCGGGTATCTAGACGAATACGACAATTCTCCCAAGCCAGGGAGCTTCCCAAGCAAAGAGAAAGAAGTAGTAAGTGGCGTGAGGCCAAATTGCCAAAGTGAACGGGGTTCATGATGAGGAACATTCTTTGAACTGATGATCCAATTACTGGAACTCATGTGTCTTTTATATTTAAGTCATAAAGGTGTAAATTATCTAAAAGGTGTAAATTATTTATTTTCATTTTTTTTTGTTAAACCCATAAAATATTTCATTGATGAAATCAATAAAAACATGCAATAAAAATGTATATTGTTATACGTTGGTCTGAACATAACTCAGGCCTAACTTGCAACTCAAATCCGGTATGTTTCAACATGACCTTTAAGACTCTTTACAATCTCTTCAATGATACAGATGACATCAAAGCTATAGGAGTGTTATATCATATTTTAGGATCCTTTTCTCGAACGTGATTGGGTGAAAGAAAATGAGCGCGACAAAATAAGTCTCTTTTTTGAAGTGTTGAAATCAACTGAGGGAGGATAATTTCAGCCTTAATAACCAGAGCTGCGACTACCGAATATAAATCAGTATTTAGAACATGAAGCGTTGTTACCTGGTGTGAAGAAGTTGAACTTTGCAAAAATAAATAATCAGCTCCGGAGCTGAAAGCGCATATAATATCGGACAACGTATAACAAAAGACAGTTAAGGAAATAATTTGTTTGCTAGTGCCTTCCATTTCCTTCAAATCCGAGTTCACATATGATTTATAAAAAATATCATGTATTTAATTTCAAATAAGCTTTTATTTAAAAAAAAAATTATGTACTTAATTGTCTTTTGTTATTAATTGTCCGTTATTAAATGCATATAAAGAAGCCACAGAGCAGATCCATAAATAAAGCTCTCTTTCTTTCTTATCTACCGCACCAATAAAGATATAGAGAACTTATTCCCTTCAATAGCAGAGAAACATCGTTCAGCTGTATTTTGTGTCCAATATAAACAAAGTAATATGTACTACGTCATCGTAAGCTGATCATAGAGATATAATCTATCTCTATGATCAGCTTACGATGACGTAATACAAATTACTTTGTTTATATTGGACACAAAAATACAGATGAAGGGAATAAGCTCTCTATATCTTTTTATATCTGTGACCGCACCGATCGATATTTGGTAGATATATAATACAATCTACCGAATACCGAATCCGTTGTACCAAATCCCAGCTCTGTTAATAGAACTAAATGTCTTTACTGAGGGACTTAAATCCATTTTATGATTCAAACCCTTTTAATAAACTCATCCAATATTATCCATCCTTAATGATCAAACTAAACAAATCATGACGATTAAGGAAATAATAAATGTTGATTTTATTTAAAATATCGGCGATAATTGTATCGTCACGCTGACGATAATTTATAATATAAAGAACAAAATTGAAATAGCAAATAATAAGTTTTTTTCCTAATTTATATGAACTATCAAGAAAACCCTACAAATAATTTCTTCAAAAATCATTTTTTGTCAATTGGGCATGATGGAATGTAATTCATGTGGAAATACACAATCAATGTAGCTTTATAATTAGCCCATCGAATTTAGGATCTGTCCATATGACTTACGCCCTCAACATTGAGAGTCCAGCTAAATTTGTTGTCCTAAAAAGCCTGTATGTAAAACTAATGTTTTTACAATTTCTTTTGGGATACATGTTTAGAGGCTAAGAACAAAAAATAAATATTAGTTATCAATAACGATTCGCAGTAAAACAATAAATATTATGAATACAAATGTGTGAAAAAATATTTAAAAAAGTTGCAATAAAAAATTATTACATTTTTTTCGTGCGAACTGGGGATTTTGTTTTATAAAAATTCAGATCTTTTGCCAATAATAATAATAAAAGGTGATTTATTACAAGGCCAAAAAGTTCATAATATGTTTAAAGCTCTATATTTGATCATTAAATACAGTTAACTTCATTTGTTCAACTGTACAATGAATAATGTCCATAAAAAATTATTTCTAAGAATTATTTTGAATTCTAAAGTAATTTATTACTTAATTTAGTATATATTACGATTCTAGCTAATTTGATATATAATATTGTATATTGTAAGAGCTTTAACGTTGATTTTTGTCTTGTATTTTTTTGTGAGTTAGAATTTTTTATATTAAATACTCAATTCAATGTATTCGTATTTTTCTGGAGTTCAATATGACATTACAAGCTTGAAATACTAATGTACATATTTAATTATAATAATTTCATTGCTGAAAAAAAATCCGTGGAAATTATAATAAGCTTTTAATTTATTTTATTATGCATTATAATAATAATACTTTATTATAATCAAAAGATGTTGAATGCTGCAGAGATACTTCTAGACTCTTTATTAACTTTTTCACAATAAAAAAAATATTTTATATATATATTCAAGTTCAACTATTTTTTCAAAGAATTATATTTTGATAGAAACATTTTATTTCATTCAGATTATATAATGTTTTAATATTTACGATTCGAGGAGTTTAATGACTAATGAACTTTTGGATTTCAATCCATAAATCATATCCTTGTTTTGTAACTCTAAACCCTTGCAAGTTAACATATTTCGGTTTGATGTAAGCTTGCAGTGGCGTGGGAACGTTTTGCTATTTGACCACTAGATCCTGGGTGCAGCGTTCCTTTTTCAGTTACATACACGTCATGGGGATTTCCCAAGAAAAATGAATAATAAGTAAAAGATGGAGCAACAGAAATATTTAAAGAAATATTACCAGAGTGTAGTATGTAGTTAAGTTCGTAACAGGACTACCCCCGGACTAGCCCCACCCCCCCCTTGGCTTTTACCCCCCGTTACTGATATTTCTTATCCCTTAAACTCTACATATGAAGTTAACTATGTTTCCTTTTTCATTAGTGTTTGAAAACTATGTTCCTAATATTGGTCATATAAAACATATGACCGAAATTAGGAACATTGGTTGTATACACTAATACAATTTTGTCATAAAGAAGTGGACTTTAAGGGATAAAAAATATTAGTAACAGAGGGTCAATGGCACGAGGGGTGATTGTCCTGCAGGGGTCCGGGGGTGATTGTCTGAGGGTTGGTAGTCCTAAACTCAGTTAAGATATGTATTTTTATTTAATAAAATATATGATCGTTCG
This sequence comes from Caligus rogercresseyi, assembly GCA_013387185.1. Taxonomy (NCBI): domain Eukaryota; kingdom Metazoa; phylum Arthropoda; class Copepoda; order Siphonostomatoida; family Caligidae; genus Caligus; species Caligus rogercresseyi. The sequence goes on along the minus strand of CP045892.1, from coordinate 7,583,269 downwards.
GTTAATTCAAATGAATAATTTCGTTATCCGAGGTGAATATTTATTTAATTGTATATTTATTATGATATGTACATAAAAGAACTTTTCATGATCCATCTATACATTTAAGATTTTTATATTACTTTACACCTTTAAAAAATAAATAAAACATAATATTTTCTCAAGAAATGTAACTGTAATCTTTTAAAATATTATTTTTTAAACTACTTCACGATAAAAAGAATATTGTTGTAAATGTTTTTGGCAAGAGGTTAAATTTTAATAATTCGTGTAGTTTTTAGTGAATTATTTTTTTAAATATATATTGTACCTAATAGTCCTCTAAACAGGATTGAATGATCTGTTAAAGGGATATATAATATATTTAACAAAAATATTGAATTGTTGTATATTTATATCCAATATCACTTAGGTGTTGTGTATTTAGGATACACGGTCCAGTAGATGAATAAGCAAATTCCCTTTGGGTTTCCACCCAACAGAATGATTTAATATTGAAGTTACACATCCATCGCGAATGGCTCTTGAGTTTCACTTATTATAACTAAGGCATATTGTGGTTTCAAATAACCCGCTAATGGGCCCTCAAGCTCCATCTCCCACAAATACATTAATATTTTTGGATTGCCTTCTTGCCTCGACTCGGAAAACAACGATATTCTTAATTCCTTGGACTTGCTGATTGAATGAATCCTTCTATTTAACGTGACGTCAAAGATGAACTAAGTTATTCCATACGTTACTCCGAGGTTGTTATCATCATATAATTAAATATTCATAAATGGGCTGAATGACACCTCGTTCAGCCTCCAAATGACACAGGATAGAGAAAATATTTTTCTCACAAAATCACTTATGTACAGGATTTTTTTTCATTTGGTTATACTGTTTTTCTTTTCTTTTTACGCCTGATAGTCAGGGTGAGTATCCATTTATTGACATATGTGAACAAACATTTTTTTTCTTGAGTATGAGCAGTAGTTTTATTCAATTAAAATTAATAGGTGGAATAGGAGGAGCATATCAGGCGCGTAGCATCCAGTAATGCAGCCGATGCATATGCATTGGGGCCCGAGGGATGAGGGGCCCGAGCCAACGGGAGAAAAAGAAAGAAAAATAAGAAGGAAAGAGAAAAAAAATCAACATGAAATTCATAATGAGAATAAATATATTTTTTCAATTCAATGACCGGTCTAGTGTCTGAGTCTCACTATCTCTGTCATTTTTTTGCTGGCTATAATGTTTCTGACTAGCTGAGTTACCGACCTATATAATAACAGGATACTCATTTCATAGATATACATATAGATATATAGAGTGCTTACAGTTGGAAAATAATGAAGGTGTCGATTGTGAACATTTTAAAGAAAGGTGGGGATCAAAACATTGAAGAACTTGGAATAAGTAAGGGAAGAATATTTAAAAGAAATCATATTCCTTGGGGTTCCACGGGATATTTAAGTCATCAGATTCGAGATACTCCAATTCCGAACCCCATTCCGGAACCCGAAGGCGTCGGGAGTATTTGGATTCTTTAGGGTTAATATATGCTAGGGTTCACGGCCATTCCACCTTCTCCAATGCATAATCATTTCAGTAAAAAAAAAATCTACATATTTTCGGTAAAAATTCCGCTTTGCAAAAATTCCTAGCGTGAAAAATTCATTTCTGTCAAAATTCCTTCTGTAAAAAATCGTTAGATAAATATTGATATGTACCCTTTATGAATGTTATTTATGATAACCATAATTAAAATTACCCCCATATTTTATCAATTTCGATTGCACGTCGTTTCAAACCTCTACTGTTAGGGATAAATTAATAAAATTAAGAACTATTTTTATATTAAGAGGTTATAATAAAAGTTAGAAAAACATTATTGCGCGTTATGGAATGATGTGATTGAAAAACAAATTTAAAAACATTTTCTCTTAATAAAATAATGAATAATAAGCAATTAAAATATTTAATAAGGATAACACTACATAAGTATCTAAAGTTATGATCCCCGGAGCATAAAAGACAACAGCTGACAGTACCTTCAGCTCGCCCCCCCCCCCCCTCTTTATGAAGTAGGTTAGCACTCTATATATTTATATCTCTATGGATAAAATAAACCCCAGCCGAAGAAGGAAAGTAGTACAATAAATACCAGTGACGTCATGTTAATTCTTTAGAATATTTTTTTACTATTTATTTCATTACGATTGCGTCACTGGTTTTTTTTTCTTTTTCTTTAGCTACTACATAAGGCTTGGTATTTAGACTTTGATTGCTCCTGCAATGCACTTGCACCTCTCCCACGACGTGAAGGGGCCAGCCCTCCCTGCCCTGATGAGACAATTTACTTGGTACAAAATTCTCACTGCATGTTTAACTAGTTAGGAAATTATGTTCTGCAAACAAAAATAATCTGAGCTGACAAGTCCTTTATTATTCATCATGCCTAGCCCAGGAGGAGCGTATAAGCACAAAAGCGGCAGTCAGAAAAGAAAACAAAAGAAAGAAGAGGCTGACAAAATTGCAAAGTTGCCCAAATTAAATGCATTTTTTAAAGGCAGACAAACCGCTGTCATTGAACCCGGGGACCGGCACTCCCTAGCTGCTGCTGCCGATGAATCAGTGTTATGCTCGTCTAGCTTAGGCCCGTGTTACTCGCTCTCGGCGGTACATGAGGAACCAAAACACCCTGAACTGTCAAGCAGGTAACTTTGAAGGACATATATTACAAATAGGTAGATAAACATATTCATTTTATTTGTATTAATGCAGGACTAACGAGACCCTAGGCTTGGGGACAGTCGCGGCTTCCGTGTCAAACACAGTCACAGCCACAGGAGGATCAGAAGAACCTGGACCGAGTACCTCGTGGGCCGCTAACGCGACACAAGAGAATGGGAACACAGTGGTAACAACACATCACTCGCAGCGCCCCCTTGTGCCTCCGCCGAAGTACCCCACAGACAGGGGGCTATATGACGAAAACATCTCTGCCGATTTAAAACGGTATATTATAGTTACAGGGCCTTGTAAACCCAGCGGTCCATTCCCAATGGATGAAGGAAAAAGGCGTTCCTTTAATGTGGCACATTACCATACCAGAACAAAGGCTGGTATAAAACTCCCTCGTAGGTGGCTTTGCTACTCCCTTATATTGGACCGTGCGTACTGCGAGCCATGCTGGCTGTTTGGAGACCGTAGTTCACCATTCTTTAAGGAGGCATGGGTGAATGGAGTTAGAGATTGGGGGAATTTAGCTCAAAAGATAAATATCCATGAATCCTCCCAAATGCATTGTATAGCCTGTAACGTGTACGAGCAGTGGAAACTGAACGTTACAATTGATGCGGAAATGGAGAGGGATGTGCGTAACGCTGCTGCGTTTTGGAGACAAGTGCTAGAACGCATTGTCAATGTGACACTAATGCTGGCTACTTGCAACCTCTCATTCCGGGGGCACAGGGAACGTTCGGGACAGGCAAACAGCGGGAATTTTCTCTCCATTATCCATCTGCTGGCAACCTACGACCCTGTGCTTAAAGAGCTGATAAGTCGACCTGAAGGCTCAGTTAAGTACCTTAGCCCCGATATCCAGAACGAGATCATATATATATTGGCACAGCGAGTTAAACAGGACATAACAGCTGAAATAAACGAAGCACCGTTTTATTCGGTGATTATGGATACCACACAGGATCTGTCTAGGCACGACCAGTTAAGCCAAGTATATAGGTATGTAACCATAGTCAGGAATAAAATGGATGTAGCTGTTGATGTAAAAATAACAGAAGCTTTTTTGGGCTTCAAGGAGACAACGGATACGTCTGCTAGTGAGCTTGAAAAAGCAATAATAAAGAGCATTGAAGCAAATGGTCTTGATTTTTCTAAGTGTCGTGGGCAAGGCTATGACGGAGCAGCTAACATGAGTGGGATTTATTCTGGTGTACAGGCGAGAATTAAAGAAAAGGAACCACTTGCCACTTATGTACATTGTGCAGCCCACAATTTAAATCTAGTCCTTAATGATGCTGTGAATGACATTACTGAGCTCAAGAAGTGGCACTGTTGAAAATATTTACTCGTTCTTTGGCCACAGTATTAAACGGTGGGCCATGCTGGATGGGATTATTTCATCCGATGGTTCATCTCACCCTGGTGTCACGTTGAAGCGACTGTGCCCTACCCGCTGGTCATCTCGTTATGATTCTCTTGCAGCTCTGCGCTACAGATATGTTGACGTCATGAAGACGCTAACAAAAATATCGCTAACAAGTGATACAAAGGATGAGCGTACAGTAGCAGCGGGATTGAAGAAAGAGATGGAGAAATTTAATTTCATTTTTCTTGTGGTTCTCCAGACCAAGATATTGGAGAGTGTGAATGTCGTCTCCAAACTGCTCCAAGACACTAAAATGGACATTATGAGGGCAGTGGGTCTGCTGGAGAATGCCATAAAGACTATGTCCGAGTATCGAAATGCTTTCGAGGAGGCAAAAATAACGACACAGACTCTCGCAACTAAATGGGGAGGGAGAGCTCATAATCCGATCCAGCTCACTTTTGAAAATGTCAGAACAAGGAGAGTTAAACGTCATTTTGACGAGCTCGCTGAAGATGAACGCCTATCAAATCCAGAAAGTTATTTCAGAGTGAGCATTTTCTATGCCAATTTGGATATAATAATCAACCAAATGACCCAGAGATTTAAATCTATGCGTGCAGTTTCACACATGTTCGAGGCGCTGCACCCCACCACCCTACAGCTGGCAGGCGACGATGAGCTTCATGACAAGGCAAAACGTATCTCTGAACACTACAACAGGGACATAGGAAAGGCTTTTCCAGCTCAGCTCGTGTCATTTAGGACCTGTTTCAGAGAGAAGATTGCAAAGGAGTCTTCCTCCATGACTGTGTTACAGCTTGCTAAAATGCTACTTTTGGATAATCAGTCTATAACATCCACGTTCTCCGATGTATGTACTGCCTTGCTGTTGTTCTTGACAATACCTGTAACAGTGGCCTCAGCTGAGCGATCCTTTTCAAAATTAAAAATTATTAAGAACTATCTGAGGAGTACTATGACCCAGGAGAGGCTTAGTGGACTGGCTATTCTGTCCATTGAAAACATACGAGCACAGGAGTTGGACATTAAAGAAATCATCGAGGACTTCGCACAACGCAAGGCTCGCCGTGTGCCATTATAACAAGGAAAAGTAGGCCTACTGGAAAGGAAAAATGCAAGCGCCCAAACAGCGACTTAATAATATATATATATATTAAAAAAGAGATTAATTTAAATATGCATTTCATTTATGAAAAGAACCCACTGAATAAATTACTCAATGATAAATAATTTCCCTTCAAAGATTAATACCTCAAAAAATCGCCCAAAACTTATTTTAATTTTTTTTTGCTTGAGCTGTGATAGGGCCCGTCCTACATAATTTGCATTGGGGCCCGTAGTCACTGCCCTACGCCACTGCAGCATATTCAAAGGATTCACCAATGACGTCATGGATCAAGGCCCATGAAGAATAGACAGTATTTTTGAGGATGAAATTCTTCTCTCTGAATTACCCGTGTTCACTCTTTAACTGTTATACCCCTGATGTCAAGTTGTAAGACTCCCTGACGTCATGTCTACGGTGCCTCACTCTTCCTCTTCCGTGTATATATTTCCTTCCTTTTCCTACCGTGATAATAAAATAGCCTTCAAGTCATGACCCTCTTAAACGTGTCGTTCTTTAATATTCGTTCCTGCCGTGCAACCTAATTGGCAACGACTCTGGGACATTGATATACTAATCCTATATTCTTATTAAAAGTATCCCAACACAACATTAACAATCAGTAGTGAAGTGATGCTTTGGAGCATATTGCCAACTGCTTTTTAAATAATATTATCTCCCTTCTTATTTCAACCAACAACATTGCTTAAAAGAGCACCTTTTCTCTATCTCTACAAAGGACTGATTCAATAATTTACTTCATCTCTGACGTCACGGTAGGTAATTGCCTACGTCATAAGAACCAAACTCCAAATCCTTTATACAAAATAATAATTATTAATAATAATGAATATTGATGATTGATTACAAATTTTTTTTATTGACTGGAGATAACATGACAATATTAAACTATTTAACATTCAACTCAACACAGTCGCTCAGAATGAGGACAATTCTTATTTATTATTATTATTATTTCGAAATATGAGGTTATATCAGACAATTGTATTTAAAAATATAAAGGGGGAACAACCTCATCAACAAAGGGGGATGAAACTTGTAGGGCAAGAGACTCTTTTTTAAAAAGAACAAAAAGTATATTTATAGTAAATATATAAAAAATATTGGGGCCAATGAACTACTGTATTATTATTACTTATGCCTAGTTTGTTTTAAAGAACACAAAATTATTTAATCTTATTATTTCAAAATAATTAGTGAATAAATAAATAGATCCTCAAACTAGTACATGATTTTTATATGTTTGTAAAGAATGAAATAGGTAAGGAAATTTACTAATTACATCAAAAACAAATAATTGTAAAATAAATTAAGAGGTCAATGGGCTAGTCCATTATTTCAGCCATGTTTTTTTTATAACAAAAAAAGTTCATATATTTAGATTAATTATTTCAAAAATAAATAATAAGGAAATATATATTGAGGCCATTGACTAGTCCATTGATTTAGCAAAGGTCTTTGTAACGTGTTGTTCTAAGAGAGCAGAGGAAGTGTAAAATGTAAGGAATACATTTTAAGTTTGATACTAAGTATATATATATATATATATATATATATATATATATATATATATATATTCATGGCATGTCCTTTTAAAACATGTATTACAAATATATAGCTACGCTATTCATAAAATTTGACCTTATAACCTATATTTTGTGAATGCATGTTAGTTTAATATGTATGACATTGGATATACATATATGACCATCTGCTCTCGTATACTCTGTTACTTTAGCTACTCATATAGACGAAGTTAAAGAGCTTAGAAGGAAAGAGGGGTATGGCCAGTTTGTTTAAAAAAGGAAAAAAAGAAGAGTGTCGAAAAGTTCCAAAAAGATCAAAAACTATATGTATGAATGGAATAACATTGTAACTTAAGTACTATTTATAATGTCAACGGACTCAGAAGGGAAGTGAAAATTAACTTTTCTTTAATTTTTGTTCTTAATGGCCGCTCTTTCCTTTTAGGCTTTTTAGACGAAGGTATTTATTGGTCATGAGGGGGGAGAACATTAGTGCCAATTGAAGCTATGATATTGAGAATCAACGAGTACATGTCCCCTCACGGGGGATATTTGAGGTCGGATGGCTCTGTAAGCTGATTGAGGAGGGAGCCTCTGGGAAAATCGTAGGCGGGACTCATCAGCGACCAATGCTTCTGAGGCTGGTGCTGTAGGGTCAGCTGTGGTTGGCTCCACGGAGGAACCCTCTTCTTCCTCCGGAAGCTCGGTTTGTATGCGGTTGCTCTCATCTTGTGGGAACTCAATGGACTCCTCGCTCGCCCCTTTAGGCTTGGAGGGGAATCCGCTGCCGTTGTCCGGAAGGAGACACTTCTTTTTATGCTCCTTCTCTTGCATGGGAATCATGATTTCCTGCTCACTGCAGTTTCCACGGGCTCTTCCTGGCACTCCTGGTAGACAATGGTCTTGCACTTGGTCTGCTTGACGGGGACGCAGTTGGTGGAGTGCTTTACCTCGCAGGACATTGTAGAAGTCATTTGCTCCTTTTCGGCTTCTTGTAGGTCTGTGTAAGGGATGGGCTCCCCTTCCTCGCATATGATCTTGGGAACCTTGAAGTCCACTTTACGGGGAACGAGTTGACATTCTCTCCATGTAACTGGTTCGCAGGACTCGTTGCCGGCCCAGACCTGCGGAAAAAGAGCCATATCAAGCGTTAGTTGGAAGCTATTAAATAAGGTCTTAGATGGATATTCAATATGAAAAATTAATTCAAAAACTATTTCAAATATAATTCTAGGACCAAAATTGCACGAAAATATTCTACATGTTAATACAATTTTTAATGAACATATGTAAGATAAGTGCATTTGTTCTATAATTTAACATGACATAAAAATATGTAATAGCAATATTTAAAAATATATGCAAGTCCCATTCAGATATTAGTTCTACAAATTTTATTATAAAAAATATTTACAATAAAACAATTGTTTTAATATATATATATATTTGAAAACATTGGACTTCCTATATGTTTTATTTTCACAAAGACATGTAAAAGATAATTACTCTCGGTGGATTTTTGTAGCTTATAAAATCCTGTTAAAATTAGTGATTCGGGTTTATTTACCTATAAAAACTTGGACTTGGATAAAAACGAACTCCCTACATTTTTTTATTACAAAGTTTTGTTAAAAATTTGTTTCAAACATTTATTTATTATTCTAAAGATATATAATCAAATACATAGGAAACAAAAATTTAATGACAGTTACATTAGAATATAAATGAAAATTGAAATTCATTTTTTTGCGAACAATACAGATTATGGAAATTAAAATTAAGCGCGCTCAAATTATAATATTGAGGGGGTAGGGTTACTTCCCTCATTGAAAAGAGATTTGTAGATTCAATTGACTAAATTTAAACGCTAGTTTGCTTATTTATATCCAGCCATTCCATCAAACCAAATAAACAAAAAAGGATGAACTAATGCTTAAGAGCAAAAATTAATATTGGTATACAAATAAGAAACAATAATATAATACATAAATATGACATAATATCGATAAAGCAGTTTAAGAGGAACTTGGTTCCAGGATAGTTTCAGTTTTAAAGTCTAGTTCGACAATTATATCCCAAATGGTATGAATATTATAAGTTAGAACAATCATGTTTATAGGAACACTTGTCCATGCTTAGAGTTTCACACACATTTTAACTACTAATACGTAGTATAATTTGAAGTTCCGTATACCAAGAATTAGAAACGTAAACTAATATTTCGTTATTAAGATTAAGTTCTGCTGTGATGGGGCCATAGAGATATACATAAAGACATAGAGAGCTTATTGGATTTTTCAGAGGCATACGTCATTGTGTCCAATATAAAAAAGTATTTTATATCTATGATCAACTTACGATGACGTAGTACAAATTACTTTGTTTATGATGGACACAGAATACAGCTGAACGATATTTCTGTGCTTTTGTAGGGAATAGGCTCTGTAGATATTTATATCTATATGGATGGGGCTTATCTAGATGTAAAACAAATAATAATTCGTTTGCTTAAAGCAATATTCGTTCAGAATAACACATCTCTACATAATCATTTAACGCTTCCCTTCATAATAAATGCTTCATTTGGAGTATGTAGAAAATGGTGTGAAGATTTTTATTCTTTATCCCCTAAATTAACTTCTCACGGATTGATGAGTTGACGTCAAAGGAAATATATAATTAGAAAAATATCCAATTAAAAAGAAGTTTTTCCTTTAATGTAAAGGCTGATGGTAAGGGATGTAATTGCGGTTTGGTTTCTTCTTGTCCTTGAAGTCTTTAAATGAATGCAATTAATGAGCACACACTTTAATTGAGGAAGAAAAAAAAAAGATATTCACGCAAGTATGTTTAAAATTGTATCACTAAACCTTTATCAAATAATAATTTTTGCATTGACTATCTGTTAGTTAATTTATTTTTCTCATGGCCTTTCAAGTCATATAACTAGATAACATGAATTATATATTTAAAAATAGAAGTTAACTAAAATCAGAACTTTTAGATATATATCCTTATCAATAAATAGATTGTTAAAGAGTTTCTAATATGAACTTACACGGTCGAGCCATTATTGTACCTAAGCCAAATGTTTTTAGGTTCTTTTTATACATCAGGCGATACTTTCTTTCTATAAGGATGCATATAGACATAAAACATAACAGCTAGGCAGTTAAAACAGAAATCTAACAACAGCAAAAAGAGCAATGAGCATAAATTGTTGGAAACAAAGGAATTAAAACATTTTTTAATAGAATAAAAACTTTATTTATGTAAAACAAGACAATGGAGTTTTATAATAATGAAAACGCCAGAAACGAAATGGTCATATAAATTTCATTTAGCATATAAAATTTGCTGGGCTTTTGATGATTATTCCATTGACGACAGTCTCCATATTATCAGTGTCAAAAGTTATTATAAGATCCCTCGTTTAAAAACTCTATTCTTTAGGTGGATTAAATATTCTTATTGCTATTAAAATGCTTATTCTTCTCACCATAGATGCAATAACATCGAACCAGTTAGGAATAAAGTCAATGACTAATTTGTACTAAAATTATTATTTATTTACATTAATGCAGTTAATGATCTAATATCTTCTCGAAAAACCTTTAATTTTTAAATAAAATCTCTAGTTTGATGGTTTATACTCTATAAACAGCCGCATTAATGGGCTGATTGTATGAGACAATGACATATATTGTTCTTTGATGTCCATACAGTGTTCCCTAGTAGATCAATTACACCCAATCGGCCGGTAGGGCTAAATATTCAAAATCCAAAATGATACTTAAAAGTCTTTCTCTTATAGGAAATATATAGGATCATATTTCAGAGTAAAAAATTGCCAATTGTTAAATTAATTTGAGTTTAAATTCGAGTTACGTATATATACAGTTAAACTAATAATACATTAATTTTATCTGGCGTATTATAAAAATTGAACTTTTATGTCTTAGTCAATTTAATAAGCTCTTTAAAATAGTTATCAACAAGTGAAAAGTAGCGTAGATCAGGATAATTTGATCCTGTTTGTACTAAAGCGTTAAAGTAAAGTAGCGCATGCATAACATAAAATTCTTCCTTTTTTCCCCAAATAAATTGGACTTAATATTAGTTCTTCTTAAGTCCGTAAGGGGCGCTTTTATGCTAGAGCTCTTTGAAAATAATAACAAAGTCCTTTTATTATTTATATTTGGAGACGTTTTTTCATCTTGTAGTTATTTGATATATTCCAAATCATCAAATTTAATCCCTTTAAACCGGTTTTAAATAGTATTGAGACGTAATTTCATGGACAACGACATCTAACGTTAAAGGAAATTACAAAATTTTGGCCAATTTTTTTTTGTTTACTTTTTCCTTGCATGCTCTACTTTACATTAACGCTTTAGTTTGTACTTGGTATTTTTCTCTCTCTTCGAATTTTACTTGAATGTTCACATTAAAACCAAATATTTAATTTGAAAATTATATTAAAAAAATAAATTAATAAACATAGTATTTTGGGAAATCGTTAAGAAATTAAATTTAAAATTTTAGGATTTAAATGTTGATGCAAATGCTATCACCATGAGCTTTATTTAAGAGGTTAATAGATTTTATTTCCCGGCCACTGTCCCTAATTCTCTGTTTACAAAAACGATGTTTTTTGTATATGGCCTTGCATTAAGTCTATATCGATTCTGAGGGATAAATAAGGCAAGACTTTCAATAGTAGTAAGAAACATAGAGTCCTCACAAAGTATTTATATGTATGTTTACATAACCTACTTTGCCCACTTAAAATATAACTGAAATGGTCTTTGAAAAAAACATTAAACAAATGTATTTTATTGTAAATATGTATAACAAATAGAATAAATATTCATTTGTAAGGTATATTTTATAGAACTTCAAATATCGTTATTCAATACTCATATATGTATAGTTCTTTTGCCCAGCATTTCAAAGGATGAATATTGAAGCTATGTACAAAATAAATATTTGATTGCATGTTTGTATGAAAATATTTTTTTGCCTTCTGTTGAAAAAAAAGGAAAAAAAGCATAAAATTATAATAAATAAAAATCCGTTGATTTTCTTTAAAGGAAAAATATAAAAAAGTAAATAAAAGAAAATGTGTTTCTTTCATTCCTTATACAAAAATGTATTTCATTATAACATGGAACTTATTTTTATTGCAAGTCATTGTTCATCATATTTAGTTGTTTTCATTTAATTCCAAAGGCTTCTGGTTATGATGAGTAAGATAAAAGATAATTATGTCTTTTCTAAATCCTTTAGATATGAAAACATAGTTTAGCATTTATATATATATATATGCCAGATTTAAGAGTCGGACACCCCTAGGCTTTTACCTTTGTGCATAAAGATCGTCTTTTAAAGTTTAAACGGAAGCAAACTACATTAAGTGTCTCCTCCACGGACTCAAAATATATATAGTATTTTTCGCCATTCAATCGTCTCTCATGCTCTTAATATAATTTCCTTAAAACAATTGAGTGCAAAAGGAAAATAATGTCTCAAGAATTCTAATTAAGTTATATTTTTTATATACATACTAAAATATTCTAATAATTGACGTTCTTAATATGCCATAAAGTTTCATTATAATGTTATGCATCAAACTGGAGTATTTAAATCATACTAATAAAAAGCATCAACATTTTATTAAAGGCTTAATATAAAATAGTATAAATGGTAAATTGTTTAACTCCATTTATGAACCTATTTACAATTGTGTTATTTTGCAAATGATGAGTATATTTTTATTTAAATTTGCCATTTAATGGCTAATTAAATGACTCATCCAGATGAACTAAATAACAACTCATATTTCCTACCTCAATACATTTTTAGATGCCGGTGAATCTAAGGTGTGCATGACGTCATATATAACTTAACAGAATAATATCTTATATAATCTACATATGAATAGTTATTCAAGTTATTTTTTTTACTAAGCTATAAACTATGTGATATCACCCTCTAAAGCTATATGTAAATAATAATATTATTCCCCATCAATGAAAATAATGAATAATAGTACTTAATTTTGCAATTATCTCTACAATATTATTCATAAGGTCGTATCATGATTAGTTTTATATAATAAAAAGTTCCTTCCTCAAGAGTTTATGGAATGCTTTTCGGGCCGCTGTTCAGATTTCCCCCTTAAACTATGTCTCATAGTGTATCGAAGCTTTCTATTTAATCTCTCAGAGAGTAAATACACATTTTATAGATTTATAGCAATATGGAATGAGTTTCCCCTCAAGTCTCAATTGGGAATTCCAACAATTTATCATGTAAGAAAATATTAATACTAACCTAATAATACTGTTTTTGACCCATGAACAAACTCTGTACATACTTATTCATATATACGTTAGAAAATATCATCAATAGCAAAGTTTTAGATATCAAATGCTATTAAAAATTTCAAAGTATTTCCAAAGCTTGCCACTGTTACACTGTTTATAATCTATTCCTTTTTGCGGGTTGGCAATTTTTTTTCATATTTCATTCGATTGAGTTGCATCTTTGAGGATATGAATATGCAACAAGGCATTAAAATGACTCAATCCACTCTAGGATATTTGAAATAAGGTTGATCCCTTATGGAAGGGATTGAATCTTCGACATCCGCATTGAAAGTGCTGTTAAAAAAAATACAATTTCCTTTATAAGTTTTTATCATACAAATACAACCGAATCCAATGCAATCATTTAAGACATTATAGATAGTTTATTTATATGTAACAAACCCTAAATTCTTTCATCAAAAGGGGTGATGTGAATTGACGAAAAGCTAGTTGGATGAAAAATCTTCGGCTTGGATTGTTAGTATGTAAAAGTCTCTGAGACTCTCCATGAACATTGTTACATATAAATTACTTCAATAAACTTGGATTTTATAGCAATTGGAGTCTAAATAATTATGATGTGTATTTGGACTTCGTCCCCAAAAAGAATAGACAGTCGTTTAAAATGTGTTCTTGGACTCCGATCTCCAAAAGAGAGAAGAGGCATATTTTATATACATTTCATATAAAACTTTGTTCGAAGAACTTATAATATCAAAATATAGCCTTAATACCCGTCTGCCGTACAAAGAACTCAAAAACAACTTTAAAGTACAGTGTGTTCCATCAGAATTGTAGTTTTTAAATTGCGAATTAGAAGTATTTAAAATAATTCAAATCGTATTATTGGTACGCCATTTTGTTCATTAGAGGGGATTTTATCAATATATAAAAATCTGCATTGATAGTCAACCTGAAAAATGTTTTCTGAACTTGAGAAGAAATGGATCATCATGCAGTTTGACAAAACACCTTCTCCTTCCACAGAACGCCGATAATTTATACTTCACTTCAAGATCAGTGGATGGCGGCGGCGAAATCTTACCAGATGATCCAGTTCACAAGAGTTCTTGGTCATTTCAATAAGACTGGTTCCATCCACACAAAAAAAAAAGAAAAAAAAAAAGAACAGAAGCAGTGGTTCAGGAGATAAAGAGTTTCTTTGAAGGAAACCCCAGTTGCTCACTCAGAAAAACTTCTCAGCAAATTTCACCCATCAAAACAACGTTGTGGAAGGTCGTAAGACATGTTCTTCGTTTCCGTTTTTATCATGACACTTTAGTTCAACTGATAACCACAAAGCGCAGAGAAGGCAGTTTTGTCTGTGGGTTCTGCAGCAACCTCCAACATTGTCGATAGAATCATTTGTACTGACGAGAAGTTCTTTTGCCTCCATCAAAAACCACATCGAAAAAACGACGGAGTGTGGACAAATGAAAATCCTCGAAATATCTGCGAAACAAATGATAGGAATGATGTTAATGATCTTCGTTGCCATTATTAATGAAATGGTTCCAATAGTTCATGCATTCCTTGAAGATGATGGCCATTTGTCGTCGGTTAATGGTGTTTCATATCTCAGATTGCTCCAGGACATAATTTGGCCCAGGCTGTGCCATTCTGCAACTCGTTCTTCCCTTTGGTGGATGCAAGACAGCGCTCCACCACATTGCACAAATGCAGCTTTAGAATTTCTAAATCAAAAGTTTCGAGGCCGAGTCATCAGCAGAAGGACGGAAAATCTCTGGCCAGCTCACAGTCCAGATATCAACCCTTGAGACTTCCACTTCTGGGCTGCAGCCCAAACTCAAGCTTATAAGGAAAAACCAGATTCCATTGAGTCTCTCATACAATGTGTCCAAACCTTCGCTGAAGGTTATAGCCAGGAGACGATCAAAAACGTTGCAAGAATGTCCTAAAGCATGCGTCGTTCTGTCTTCAGGCTGGAGGGGGTCATTTCCAGCAACTTTTTTAAGGCTTCAGATGTCCCTCTAATGATATAGGACAATAAATTTTTAATAATAAAAAAAATCAATTCTTTTCCTTTAAAATGATGTATCTATGAGGGAATTTGACGAATTTTAAGTACTTCTAGTTCGCAATTTAAAAATTACATTTCTGATGGAACACACTGTATGTGATTATATGTAGATCACATATTTTTAAGTCGTTTTTTATTATAAACAATTATTATCTAAATATGGCAGGTTTGATTTTTGTTGAATCATATGCAAATAGAGGTTTATGAGCAATGGTACAGTTGTCATCAGAGTGCTCTGTCGTAATATATAATTGATTGATGTTAAGCATCCAATATACCTCTTAATTGTCTATGCTCATATATGAAGGAAGCATTGCTTAAGGCAAGCTAATAACGTTTTCAACTCCTTAATCTTGAAGTTGAAAACAAATGCAATGGAATTTAAAATTTGATGCTCTCTTATACCTGAAATCTGTGGCTTTCCTTTTTATAATACAAAATCCGAATCATTATCCATTTTTAGGATATGTTTGCCTTGATAGATATTTATTGTGACACATCATGAATATGCAGAAATAACCTTATAATGTTGGCATAAGAAAATTATATTTTGCTTATCTGATCTATGGTTTAGCCGCCTCTGCTTTTTAATATTTTATTTTGGAGAAAAAGTAAACAATTTGACAACTTCCACTGCCGTATTTAAAAAAATGCTATTTTCCCTAGGGATTTATAGGGGATATCATTGTGATAGTTTTGGCAAACTCTTTAAAAAGCATATTTTCAGTTAGTAAATTTATTTTCTTTTTTATATATACGAGTAATAGTTAAAGTCAAGATTTATGTAACGTCACAAGTGATGAAACAAATAAATATTCAACATTTCCAGCCACGCGCGGTGTGGGTATGGAGAGTAAGACGTTATGAGATAGATATTCTGGACTCTTACTGTAAGAATTACTGATACCTTTCCAGAATATGAGGAGCTGCTTTGTCTAACTTATTTGTATGAATGATATCTATAGCAGGATTCGACAATGCCACGGCCAAATAACCATGAGAAGAGATAATTTTAATTCGTAAGGGTCCTACTTGTATCTTTAAGCTGATGTTTGCACTCCAACAGCCCGAGTCAGCTCTCAACCAATCAGATTCACGGAAAAAGCTATCTTTATTCATTATATAAAACGTTCATCCAAAGGATTGTTTTGAATATATGATTTAATTAAATGTGAATAATAATAAAAAAACACTAAAAAATAATCTCCTGCATGGCGGGGCTTCTCCTGCAGGCATCTGTAGAAAAGGATAAGATTATCACTATTATTAACATTATAAAAAGCCTCACAAAGAAGAGAAGTCACTGTGATATATAAATATATATATAATAAAGTTTATTTCTCTCTTTTTCTTATTTATATAAAACATTCCTTCATATCTTGTTCTAGTCGTTTGTACAACTTATCAAATACTCCAATCTTCCCCTCACCCCTGTAAGTGACATCTACAACTAAAATGTGAAGAAAATAAAGCAAAAGGATTTGATGTACAAAGACTGGTGGTGTAGGAGAAGGAGGGCTAATTAAGAAAAGTTTATCCGATAAATGAAAACTGTGATTTCATTGAGTTATACTGACAGAAACAGGGCTCTTCATAAAACGAAATTATAGGGATGCCCTTGCATGCATATCTGTAATTGGGATATAGCTATTTATTATTATTATTGTTGTGTAAATATATATTTAAGGTAAATATGTATTGTGCATCCATCTACTTGATAATGATGGATTGGGAACTAAGTGCTTTTATAAGATGTATTGTTGAAAGACAAGAATTATTGCCAATTAATTATATTACATTATAATATTGCTTTTCCAGAGATAAAATATAAAAATAATGTAACAACAATTTTATTTGTATTATGCTCGTTTTTAAGCCATAACAATATTCTGCAATAAAAATTGTTTTTATTTATGTATTTATTTATATTATTTTTTACTTAGTTAGGCTAAACTATTAAATAATTCACTCAAATCATTAGCAGACATTATTATAGAGTCCGTTACATGGAATAAAATCCTTTCAGATAATAATATAAATTTGGAGAATAATCTAACGTGGCTTTTGCTGAAAATATATATCTAAATTTAGAGAAACTATCTATTACCTCTATGTATATTTATAAATTACATTATGTGTAATTTATCTGAATAGTCAAAGTTATATAATAAATAAATATATATTTAATATCTTAAATTACATATATATATATTGTAATAGTGTAAAGAATTTATGAGAAACACTTGTTATTTAAACTTATAAAAATCTTCGATGAACTACAAATTGTCTTTATTTTATTTTAGAAAGCCACGCATTTGCTTTTGTTATTGGTTCATCATTTATGTCTGTGTTTATGTGCACTATATATAGACACGGCTCAAGGGATCCTTCCCAAAATACATATTGAAAATCTTTAATGAAGTCTTTGCTCACACTAGGTTTAGGCATATTAACTCTTTTTTTTTTACGCGTTGGCCCTTATTAATATCCCTATGTACTATGACGTGATATATATATTTTCAATCGTGATATGATAAACCTCCTTTCTTGTCTCTTATAGATTATCTATAATGCGTCTATGCATGCAAGTATATAAGAAAATGCTTACTTGAATGTGTAAGATGTTTTAAATTATACTCATCTTGGGCTATTATTTGAGTTGGAATGAATATTTTTCTTGTGGTTTAAAAAAATCAATTAAGTTGAAAATATATTTTTAACCTCCGAAGCACGTTATTTAGAAAAATAAAAACTGATTTGGAATCCTTGCAATCATACCTGCATTTTGCGGCAAATTGTTTGAAAATAACATTAAAATTAAGGACATTAGAGGCGATCGAATGAATAAAAGGGGGAAAACGAAGTATCAAGATAATGAATGAAGTATTGTAACTATGATTTTTTTTTCATATGCTTGATCTCTAAGCATATTACATATGTTATTATACATACAAAATGGCGGCAAAATGCTTTTTAAACTTTTGTGTCTGAATTTTTTAATGAAATTGCATTATCCGCCTAAGTATTAAAAATCCAATACTTTATTGTACTAAAAAAATGATTTTCATAACTTTGGGAAACTCAAACTCTTGAGTTTATGGAGATAACGTCAAACCAACAATGATTACCTGTTACTTTACTCTTATAAAAACATTTTAAATGCACTATAATTTATCAAAGTAGCATGATCGTCCACAATGTAATGAAATAAAATATTTGTGGATCAAAATATGCATTAAAATAAGCCCTCAAACTTCATTATCATACAATTGTTAGATTAAATATAAAAAATCCCCTCGGGATTCGATCCAATTTAATTGAATACACTATTATTTCATTGTTCCAAACTGCTTGATAAAATAATGATCACCTGTATTTTCTAAGATATCCATTCGATCCAAAGCGGCCCCATTTGGGGTTCAGTTTTCACATATATTAGTAGTAGACTCCGGATTTAAAAGAATATGAGTTTGCGTGAGTAATGTAAATATTCTTGTAGATTTTCTTTTGGTTATTAGCAAGTTAATATTGCTTATATTCTGGTAGCTCTTTAAATATATGAAAGAAGAAATTAACATAGTAAAAGGTGAAAATGAAAACCGGGACATCCAGCTATGACTATATTTTGTTAACGGCTTACTAAGACTACTACATCGCTTGCTGTAACACCTACATCCTCGCTTGCAGCCATTCCGTCTTCTTAGTCTATGTTAATACATTGAGTTTATTCAAATAAACTTAGGAAACATTTTGCATTCTATTAATGTTTACTAAAATTCTTTGGGGGTAAAAAGATAAAATGCCACTTGGCGGAAAGTTGATTTGATTTCAGTCTCCATTATTTTCAAAAAAGAGTCTCCATTCCTTTCTTTCACTACTTACTTGATTTCCATTCTCATCTGTCTTCCAGTTGGTGATGCAGTTTTGCTTCGTGATGTTCTTGCATTCCGGCATCATTTAGTATGCTGCACTGTGTCCATCCCTTCCTTGCAGATCTTTTTGCTAAAGGTCTTGGAGACGGTTTCGTAGGATTTGAAGGGAGTGATGTTCATGGCCATGCTGCACTCTGTGAAGGGCACGATGTCGCACTGGATCTCTGTGACGTCATCGCAAATCTAAATTAACAAAAAGGAATCGAAATATTATGGCTGACCTTAATTCCTTGTGTAATTGTATTTAAGAAAGCAATATAATATATAGTTATCTGCATTAGGCACCAAGATTATGTACTTTTAACTTATTGACCACAAAATATTTTTTCCTCTCACCTACAACAACAAGGTTATTTTACATCATTCATAGGCTCTAAACTTTATGAAAATATATCAGTATCTCATAAAGAGAATTACGGACAGAAAGACAAATTTATGGTTAAAGAAGGTATTTGCAATAAATGTTTCTTTAGGATAATAATATCAACTTCCCAACAAAATATGAGTTGAATTATTCAAATATACTTAAAAAGTATTTACATCCCCTCATTGTTTACTAAAATTCCTACGGGAGGGGCTGAAAGGAATAAATTGCATTTGGCAGAAATATAATTTCGCTACAGGATTGAGTCTTCATTATTTGCAAAAAGAGAAGGGCTCTATATTCCATTCCTAGTCATTAGTCATTAATGAACGCGCACACAAAAATGATTCATTAGGATATCAACTTCTTTATATTCTATATAAAATATAATTTAGTTAATCAAAGGCTGCGCAAATACTTACAATAAAGTTATGTGATAATTAAACAGTAGTGAGATAAATAAAAAATAATAAGAAATTGTGAAATATTCATCGTATCGTTTATGTATTAAAACATTGGTCAACAAATAATAAAATAGATTATAAAATGTAATGACGAAGATCATTATATATATACATTTCATTAAAGATATGTATAGAAGTTAAAAATAAATAATAAACCTTCAATTGTTAAATAAGGTTGGAACTGCAATGAAATATTTATACACACATTATATATGATTTCTTTAGTTCTTCAAATTATGAACGGAAGTATTTTATTCTTCATATAAATTTAAATCCTTCTCTTTGTTCTTTATTTTAATTCCTTTTATATGTAGCATTGATCAACATTTCAACTGTATTATATGTATGTATAATCCTCTTGCCTGTAGGGAAATGTACGTTTCATACTAAGCATATATTTTTTCAAAAGATTAATATCCAATTCGTATATAAAATTCACTAATGACTTATTTTTTATTTATATTCCTCAATGTGCAATAGAAGAACAGTTATAAATATATAATATATATATATATATATATATATATATATATATATATGTTCCACAAGGATAAACATTGGTTTGTATTTTTTCTCCTCCTTATTAATTCTTTTAATAAAGGGAATGATTTGGACAACAGATGCCTGCAATACAAAAATAATTACTATAGAAAACGACTACAAATTTAAACAATGAAGCATTTCTTAAGGTTTTCTTCTTCTTCTTCTCATTCTCTTGACCGTATTGACATTGGATTTCAAAGTCATGAAACCACGCCAATGATGGCTTCTTGCTAAATCAATACCTGATATTTGTCTTTTTTGAGTTATTGTTTAAATACAATATGGAATTTAAAAAAAAACATAATTGGTTTTAAATGCTGCCAGATGGAGATAAGTGGACACTTAAAAGAAAAGGGAGTTCATTTGTTTTTGAATGATTATTTAGATATTGAGAGAAAATTAATGCATATGTATGTACTTTTAAGTTGTTATTGTTGTTGGATTAATGTTCTCACCATTAATATAAATATACATTTTTAATGCTAAAAGATAAAAATAAATTATTCATTTTTGTATTCTTAATGAATTGTAGTCATATTTTGTGGAGTTGCATTATATGTTCTTAATTTAAAAAAATAAAATACAATTAAAAAAGACCACAATGGATCTGGACACTAAAACAATACGGTATAATACTTAAACATGTATGTAACAAATAAGTATTTAGATTGAGAAGTTCTTAATTTCTTTCCATTGAAGCCCACTTCAAAATGAAATGAACTCCTACAGACAAAAAATCCAATATGGTTCTTTGGCTATAATTTATCATAAGTTGTTAAATGTGCGTATATTACCGGATATATCAACGTTTTAAGATTACTTTAGTTATTTAAACTACAAAACGATATTGCACGTTTTCATTAAAAAAGTATGACGTAGTTATAGCAAAACATATATATATGCAAAAGTTATTCTTTAATAAAATGATTATTCTTGTAAAATAAATTCGACATTTTTTAAAATATATTTCTTATCTTATTTATTACATTTATTGAATGAAAATCTTGCTGATGGAGAAGAAAAGCCTTGCTTATATAATTCATTCACATTTATTTTTTCAAAATTGCACTACGTTGTATGTTATATTTAATATACATAATAACTTTTTAACCTTCTCAATATTTTTACCTCCGCCGAAGGAGGTACTGTTTTCACTGGCGTTGGTTTGTTGGGTTGTTTGTTTGTTTGTTGGTTTGTCAGCAGGATAACTCAAAAAGTACTGAACGGATTCGGATGGAACTTGGTGGAGTTGTTGGAAATGTCAAAAGTAACAAGTGATTAAATTTTGGCATCTCTGAGTGCAGAATTAAGATGTAAAAAGAGCTAAATACTAATAAATATTTCAAGTTAGCCTACTCTGCCAATAGATGTCGCTATGCTGTAAAATGGGTGCCGGGAGCGTCTTCCTCTCGGAGTTTTCGTCGAGGGGAACCCTCCCCCGTCCCTCTACACCGCCCCAGTCGTGAAAAATCCGCCTCGGAAGGTTCATAAGGACCCCGTGACGGCGGAAGTTTGCACTCTCTGAGTGTATATATGCCTCTAGTTAGTGTTGTGAAGTGAGTATACATATTTTCGAACAGCATTGATGGTTCGTTTTATAAGATTGGAATACAGGACAAAAGGCAAGAATATATAGGAGGCTCCATCAGTCAAAGGAATATGGAAGGTTTTGCTAGCTCAACTCATAATTTGTCTTCACTATTATAGACTATTCACAATTATCATATTTGAGCTTTATTAGTGACTAATGAAGGATTTTGTTTAGCTTCATATAGATTTAATTTGAAGAATAACTCTAATCAATAGCAAAGCTACTTATACAACCAAAAAAATATTTTTGTACTTGTTACTATTGTATAAAAGTATGTACTACATAATATGGTATTCAGAAGTAATAAACTAGGAAAATAGTGATGAGGAAGAAAAAAACCCAAGAAAAATAATTGGCTCATGGAAGAAATGCTCCAAGATAGAGAAAGAAAAACTTAAGGAAAAAATGACTTAAATGCATGAGTAAGTATATTTTTGTGTGGAATACAAACAAGTATTTTATGAATACTATTTTTCATATCAATTGAATAAATAATGAAAACGTTTTTATTTAATTTAACAATAATAGAAAAATGATTCCCTTGTGACTGTTATGAGAATGAGTAAATATTTATTTGGGTCATTTTTTCATTCATCATCTTTTTCTTGGGTCACTTCTTCTTAGGTTGTTTTTTCCTTGGCCGTGTAGTTCCATACATCATTATTTATTTATGTATATATTGATTATATAATAAGAGTCAAAAATCTGTAATCCCTCCCCCATAAAACGATAATGCCAAATGCTTACCATAATTAAAACATGTTTTATATTTAGACCATTCCTTTCTTACGTATTATTTCTATTAAATATAGTATAAATAAGAAAGTTCTTTATGTAAAAAGTATTTTTATTAAATTCATTTCAAGCATAATTTAAATATAAATGAGATGGTTATGTTTATTGAGCTGTATTTGACATGTCAACAATTAAACAAAAAATAAGTGTTTTTTTTCTTCTCCTTGGTCCATCATCAATAGTTATGATAAACTCTGATAATAATCAATGAAAAACTACAATAAGGCATAGAGACCGAGGGAGAAAGTGACTCCAAAGTCACATAAACTCTATCCTCTTTTCTTCTAATTGTTTTTATATAGTCCTAAATATAGTATATAATATAAATCTTTTTCTCCAAAATGCTGTCAACTTCTTTATTTTCTAACATAAATAAAGACTTATGGGATCTTTTCCCCCCCTTCTTTTTTCTCTAGATATATAGGTATTAGTATGTAGGTTGGCTCACTTTGTAAAACATATAAGGCAGCCAAAATATCCCCTCAGTCTTCTAAGGATATCTTTTAACTCGTGTCTAAGAGGAATAGAGCAGGAAAAACCGGCTTAGAAAGAAATGGACCAAGAAACAATGTACTAGGAAGAAATGACCCAAGATAAAAAAGGAAAATGATGACTCAAGGAAAAATGGCCCAAATTCATGGGTTGGCAATTATTTGAGCGGAATTCATCTGAGTATTGATCATTTTTGTTCTCATATAAATAGACTAAATAACGTAATTTTATAATTATTTTCCCATTAAAAATAAATGATTTCCTTGTTGTTGTTTTACTAGAAGGGGCAAAGATTTATTTAGGTCATTTGTTCCATGCATCATCATTTTCCTTTTCTTTCTTGTGTCTTACTGTGCCATTTCTTCTTAATGAATCCTTCGCCGTTTCCAACAATATCATATTAATTATGCAAAGGTGTGATGGGACAAGGATTTAATTTAATAATTGGTCGACTTTTATATCATAAAATCATAATAATATTAAATCAAATTTTAATTGCCTCAAGCATTCAGACTCTTTTATACAACTCATAGTGTTAGGAATTATTTGTTGACCGCATGAAATAATAATTTAGATATTAGATTTTGTGAATTTAAAATTATAAGAATTTATCATAGTTAAACAGTTTTAAACGGAGGAAAAGTTGTTTCTGCGTTCGATATAATTACTCAAATTCTTCAAACGTATTGAAAACTTAAAGAGATTCATTATACTTAAATATACTCATTTATTTCCTTATCTCTTGGATTTCATCGAAAGCTATGATTAATTCGGATATCTTTTTAGCCTTGTTATTGCCTTTAGCTGTTTTGAGGGGTAATTGCTACGGATACCAAACGCGGAATCCTGGCTGTGAACATCAATTCCGAGTAATGCATTTCACCCCTTAATACACCAAGTGTCTTCACTTGAGCCGCAATCAACATCATCTATGTCTATGAATTCTTAGAATCTATTCCCTCACATCCTCGATTATTTATAATAGTTACAGAAAGTAAAATCAGGCATTATTTGCTTTTTGTTATATCATAAATGGCGATAAACAATTCCTCATTTTCTGACAAAAAGCCTTTTAAAAATAATTTAAAAGTTGTCAAATTAAAACTCATTCATTTTTTGAGTTTGCAAGACATAAATTTAATCTTACTCTTTGTTAACTCTCCTATATTAGTTCCATCTCTTATCAAAACAACAAAAATCCTACTTTATTTGAAATACTTAATTTTATAAAAAATACATGGAGTACAACTTAATGGCTTTCCTTACTATATTATCCACTTTGTCTTTTAATAATACTATAAACCTAAGTTAACCCTTTCAAACTCATTAATTTCTATGAGGGCACCCGGATTAAGAAGACTAAATATAATATATTAAAGACACACATAATAATTAGAAACTCTTTGAACAAAAAACAACTTGAGATTAATTTAGATGAACATATTATATAAGAAAATTGTGGACAAACACAAAAAAGTTTTTGTTTCTTATTTCGATGCATCAAATACTTAATATGGTAGAAATTAATTAATGCACCTCAGGCTAAAAAGAGCAACATGGGGATGAGTTATTAGTATGTAGGAAAAAGGACTATTTGAAGATTTAAGTAAGAAATTGGCAAATACTTAATTGAAAATCTTATAAGTGTTTTCCTTTATCTTTCTGGGAATTTTATCTAACCTCATTTATATATAACGTGTCCATTGGAAAATAACATTTAAACCTTTTTCTTTATGTTAATAACCACAAAATATATTTTATCTTAATATTTAATTAAATTAAATGTATTTTAAAAATAACCTTCAATAATTTTAATTGTAAAATAATAACTGCAAGACATAAACCCCTCAAAACCTTTCAGACAACTTGTGAGCTGAAGAACATAAGCTGAGAGCTATCATTATTGGAGCGCCTGCCAGATATGGACATATTATTTGAAAATCCCCAAAGTAAACAACCAAGAATGAACCCCTGCAGCTTCAGTTATAAATATGGGCCACGCCTCTCGCCTATCTACGCCAAATCTCTCCTGTTTATTTTAAAACAATATAAAATCCAAGACTCTAATTACCTCCGCCGAAGGAGGTATTGTTTTCACTGGCGTTGGTTTGTTGGTTTGTTTGTTTGTTGGTTTGTCAGCAGGATAACTCAAAAAGTACGGAACGGATTTGGATGAAACTTTGTGGAGTTGTTGGAAATGCCAAAAGAAACAAGTGATTAAATTTTGGCATCTCTGAGTGCAGAATTAAGATGCAAAACGAGCTAAATACTAATAAATATTTCAAGTTAGCCTACTCTGCCAATAGATGTCGCTGTGCTATGAAATTGGGTGCCGGGACCGTCTTCCTCTCGGAATTTCCGTCGAGGGGAACCCTCCCCCGTCCTCTACGCCGCCCCAGTCGTGAAAAATCCGCCTCGGAAGGCTCATAAGGACCCCGTGACGGCGGAGGTTTGCACTCTCTGAGTGTATATATGCCTCTAGTTTTCTATAAAATCTCTTTCAAATTCCTATTATTACTTTTAAACATATGCAATGTTTCGTAATCATATTAATATTCAAATCTCTTTATTCATGTAGTAATCATTAGGCTTCAAACAATGTTGTAAAAGCGGCACAATCCACATTTGTTAATGAATGAATAATATTTGCTTACATGGTGTATGGGAAGTAAGTTGTAAGCAATATAACAGTCCTTTAGAGACATTTTTTTTGTATACAATGCATTATAAATATAAGTATTTACAGCATTTCTCATGAAGTAATATGATAATCACTTTTTATATGGATAAGATTAAATTGTAATTAATATTTATAAAACAAGCTTTTAAGGCTACGCAAAAAGTATATTTTTCCAACAACATCATAAAACATTACCTATTAGTAATACACTTTATGTGTCTCATAATTTATAAAATTGAAAGACATTTATAACATTTAAGAATATTCTAGAGGAAGAGAGAATATATGAAAATCAAGGCGTGAAAGATAAGTGGATAAATCAATTATGTATGGCTTCTATAGTTTTTCATTGTAAAATATTTTGTGTTTGTGATGTTTTTTGTGAAATAGTGTTAAATACATTAGTATGTATAAATTTGTACACAGTCAAAAAGAAGGATGAAAAACATTCAGTGTCAACACCAAAAGTCGCTATCAATAAGCATAATGAAATCAAATATTGTTCGTGCACATGGATTAAGAATTTAGTTCCTAAAAATTGTATAAATACACAAAGGCATCCTTTTTTATGTTTTAATATGCCTTAAATATAATTATTGATCGAGTAAATTGTAAAATTAATTATGTTGCTTTAGGAATGCATTTAATTGCCTAACTTTAAAAACATTTTAAAGAATCAAAAATACGAATCTCTATTTGAAAATATGAATTAAGACCTTCACATCCCATTTGAATATATTTCCGACTAAATTTTAAAAGTTTAAACGTTTAAAACTAATGATATGATTTTATTCATTCTTTGTACAATGAAAACTATTTCTATTTTTTGATAACTAATAAGTTTACTTAGTAAATAAAATACTTATTTCTTAACAATATTTATTTATAATATAATGGAAGGGCAATTTTATTGGTTACAAATTTATAAATATAAAACTCTACTTTCGTCCAAAAAATATATTTTCCCGGTCCGTAAGAGCGTTTGAAACAAGGTCTGTATAATAAGGTCTGGGCAATACAAAAACAAACATGTAGCAGTGTGACCACTCAATGACGTCACCGGAGAACGAATATATATATATATAATATAAGTTCTCCACTGACTTCATTGATTAGTTACACTGCTAGGATTACATGTTTGTATCGATTTCATATAACAAATGAAAGACATAAAAATATAAGCAGGCTTTCGTATTTGAATGAAGGACTTCCCATACTCATATTATTGTTGTAAAATGAAAAGTGTTTGCACAATGTATATTTGCAAGATATTAAAAAAGTACTGATTTATAGCAAAATAAATTGACTTATTTATACATTACTTCTATTATATTACCTTAGTATAATATTAAAAAATAGAGTCGTATATGATATAAGTTCAATACTTATTTATGATAAATATTTTATCTTTTCTATTCATTTTATATATTGCTCACTTTCACCGTGTTATAACTGTATTATAATTTGTTAATGCCAGTGATGGGTCTTGCTTATAAGGATGAGTTTGAAACTAATATGTATATTTTATAATGAGAACCCTCATGGTATTTCTTTTTCTATATTGTTAAATGTATCAATTTTAAATAAATGACACATAGGAAAAAAGTATGATCAAAAATATACTTTGCCTTCGGTTTTCGTCACAGCCTTTACAACATTAGCAGCTGTTGTTTGTTGTCCAGAGCCTCCTACTCTAAGGCACTGATTTGATAAATATTTTCCTTTTCAACAACTTATAATTTCTATTGCAAATTTAGTAGATTCAAAATATGAGAGCATTCCAAGAGAAACATACTTATTGACACGCCCTAAAAACCCATTATATTAGTTTCAATACATCAATCTCCTCAAAATGGTCTATTCTTTCATCTTTTGTTAAGTGTTATTATAGAGACTATTATTTTATTTCTATTTATTGTCCCTTTGTGTTGTCTACAGAAAGCAAATGGAAGTCAGCGTTCGTCCTACTTCATTTGCTCCATATACATAAAATTGTATATCTCTTATATAAATAGACTTGACAAAGGTTTCCTTTTATGTTCTGTCTTATTGAATTAAGGTCTCTTTTGATGTTCTCTCTCTCTCTGAGAACTACTATATTTTGTACTATAAGTGTGGTTATACTATAGCTACGGATATGTATTAAAATAAACACTCCATCAGTCCTGGGCAATGGAAGGATATTCACATTGTTCTTAATAATGATCAGGATACTTAATTCAGTCCACTAACTATTTAAATACATTTAGAGGGAGAGTTAAAATGGCTGCCTTGATTGGTGGTGAAAAAAAAAATGGAAGTTGTCTTGGGAATATATAAAAAAATGAATCCAGCTATAAATGCCCAACGACGTCATTCATGGTTTCGTACAAAAGTAATCCTGAAAATGACGTCACTGGGAACCTATTAATATCAAGGTAGATGTTTTATAAAAATTAAAGGGGAAATAATTTGATGTACAAAGACGACAAATGAATTTTGTTTGCTAAAAATTATATTATTTTTAATATTATGCCACTATTTTTGGCAAAAAGGCGTTGAATGACAATATTATTTCATTTTTGATTATATTCCTAATGTGGCAGTCCTTCATCAATCACGAAACCTTTTTGTTTTTATATCTCTGGGATCATAATTTTCGCAAACAATTATATTAAACAAAAGGCCTCAAGAGCACTTAATGATATTGAACGGATACTATCACACGACCAGACCACTATACACTATTTAGCAAGGGTGTCTGCAGTTCCTTTTTTTAACTTGCAATAACAAAACAAGCCCAGATGTTTTAATTTGCAATAAACAATCAATTTATAAAAAATTAACATGTAAAAATCGATAAATGATAAAGTGATAAAATTATTGATTTGTTATAACTTAAGCGAAAAACGACGACGTGTTATTTCTCTGCAAATAAATTTTCGAGAAATTAAGATTCGTTCACTTCAAACATTTTGGGCGTAAAAACATTTATTAAAAAAACTAGCAATACAAAAAAATGCTTAAAAAGTAATGTTCATCGATCATATAACCGCACGCGGCAACCACTGTCATTTATGCTGTTGTTGGCTTCTTTACTTAAGTGTATGTAAATATTTATTTTTTGTATGTATAAATAGTGGAAATACTTTTAAATATAGCATTCCCTTTTTTATACTTTTATTAATCAAAATTTATTTAGTAGGAACTTCGAAAGGAAGGGATGCGCTTATATCTTCAACAGTGTGTTTATTCTCTAACAGTTGGTTTGAATTCTAGTGAGGAGTCGTTTGTTTATTGATGGAGTTTCACATCTTCATATGCCTTCTTTTATTGTTATTATCACAATTAATACTTTTTCATCATTTAGATATTTTCCTATATATATATATATAACTATGAAGTATTTCTTTCTTTGGTATAAATTAACTTAAAATAAAAACATTAGTACTTGCTATAGCCTAAAATTGATAATTTCCATAGTAAAGTATTTAAATACCCATGCAGTTATATGAATTAATTATAATATAGGTATGTTCAGTGAAAGGATTCGAGATTCCAACCACAGCTCATCACAATGAGTGTCGAGTATTCTGTACCTTCATGGTTTAGTTCAAAATATATTTCATTTGATTCTACATTCAACATCTAACTGGATTTAAGTTCTTTGAAAGTAGTCTGTTCATTACAGAATATAATGAATGAAAAAGCTTTGCCCATAGTGTTATATGATTTATACTATCTAAGAACGTAATTTCATTGTTTTGTTATTGCAAAAATACGATTCTATTCCTTTTTATAGAAATAAAAGGGGTATTACATTTTTTTGTCAATTGTTTTAATATATGAGAATAAATTACTCGTTCATCATTGAACTGAATTTTGCTTTAAACTAAAATGCCCTCCATAGTTTTGTTATAAATTTGTAAGAGTAATGATTGATCACACGTTGATGAGTTAAAAAAAATATGTAGGTGTTTATTATGTATGTTAAAGCATATGGAATCATTAGAAATTTAAAGGTATTCCCCATTCCATTGGTTTTCATGATTATTTAGTTTCTCCTGTAACAGTGATTTATAATTTCAAAAAAATGATGTATTACAAAAATGGAAACAGCTTTTTTTGGCTTCAACAGAAGAAAGAATATCTCCAGTCTTAGAATACATACACCGTTAAAACTTGGAGGACTAGGCGTTCATGATATTAAAAAAATGTGGATGTCCCAAAACTGTCTTTGGATCCGTAAACTTTGGGATAAAAACCAATATTGGTCTATATGCTTGAAACATTTTTTATGCAATAATAATAATGATTATGAAAAGTTTCCTTGTCACGGATTGTCGAAAGTTTTAAACATTATCTCCCAATTCTCAGAGAGAATGAAAGCTTTTTGTGAAGGGTCGAGAACCAGTCTCGAAAAGATTGAATTGTCTTTAGCATGGGAGATGCCAGTTTTAAATTCTTTAAATACCTCCATCCTAAAACAGTGAACGCTTTTATAGCAAGGGACGTTATTTATTCTCAAGAAATTTTAAACAAGCTCGATTTTAAATATTTTACAAGTGTCTTCGGTAGCCCACTAAATACTGCACGACCGTTTTTACCTTTTAGAATAAAAGTTTCTACTATAGCCACGAGGGTTTTAAGAAATGCATCGTATATATCAACTATAATTCCATTTGAATCTTATTTGAAACGAAGAGGAATAAAAAGGAATATCAGCGAGTGCATTAAAGCTGTTAAAAATCCATTTTTAACATCAGCAGAAAAGTGGTTCAAATATAGAAAGTTGACTGGTTCACTGGAAGTTGCCAGCAAATTTTCAAAGACGATCGTAGTAACTGTTTCTTTTGCAAGAGGGAAATAGAAACTACAGATCATTTACTGTGGAAATGCTCGTCTTTAATTGAAACATATCGGGCCGTTCAAGATATCCCCATGGATCACTTCAATGAAAACCCATCAGAGGAAGACTTCATCACCTTCTCGCACAATCCAAGATGTGATGCGATTTTAACAAAAGTTCACTACGTTATTTATAAAAAAGAACAATCAAAGATGCCAAACTCTCTGAAATTATGTCCATCGCCTCCCTTTAGTCCAAAGTTCTTCAACAATTATGAACTGTATAGACATAAGAAACTCCAATAATTTATTCATAACCCATTGCTGTCGTGTGTTTTTTTATTAATATGATTATTGTTATTCAATGTTATAAAATTTTAACGTTACCCATTTTGATGCTTATTGTTATGTATTCGTGATTGTTTTTTTTAAATACTAACTACTAAATATAAGCCCCTGCGGCCAAGAGCAAAAAGATGCAAAAAGGGGAAATATTATAAACGGATAGCCTCGATCCAGCATGTGAGGTAAGGAGTGCTCCTATTGTGAATCTATCATTCACTTCATAATCATATTTTTAAAATAGTTAGATGTACAATATTGTATTACAATAGAAATATACATAAAAATACAAGTAATAACTAAAGTAAAGAACACGACCACACAATATATTATATATATAATATATATATATATATATATATATATATATATATATATATATATATATATATATATATATATATATATATATATATATATATATATATATATATGTGTGTGTGCGTGTGTGTGTCTGTGTGTGTGTTATAAACAGAAATATGGAGTTCCCTTTTAATAATGCAAACAACTACACTACATAACTTAATCATTTTGTTTTCTTCTACATTCTTCTATAACATTTGTACGCCAAGTGGTTGAAGAACAAATCATTTCTTGACTTCTTGTAATTATATCAATGAACATTTTTTTAAATAAGCAGAAAATATTAAAAATTGATACCAAATACACCGGGAGCGCCAATCACTTACCTGTTCATCTTTATCCTTGCAATTCTTGACAAAGACTGTGTCGCACTTATTCCTCGTGGTGGGCTGGAATGAGACCTCTCCGTATGTGGATACGTCCACACAGAACTCATCGTTGTGAAGATCAATTAGAGTAGAACCCTCAGTAGTGGTAGTTGCTGATGTAGTTGTCGTTTCAGAGTCCTCTGTTTCTTCATCCAGGGTTGAAACAGCGGCTGCGGCAGCTGCAAGTGTATTTGCTCCGTCATCGGTATCGTTTGTTGCATCGGTTTGCCGACGTCCACGAATGAGCCAGTCTGGAAGGGAGGCTGAGCCAAGTTGAAGGAATAAACCTGCTAGACACTGCAAAAAATGATAAGTAGACGTGAGTATGACATCTAGGTGATATGATTTATTTATCGGTTCAACTAAAATTTGCTGTTTAAAGTTTTGTCACCGACTCGATAACTAAATGTACATAATGTGGATATAAATGAACCACAATATAACCGTTACAAATAAAAATATTTGGTGTTGTACTTTAAAAAAACAAAAACAAATACTGACATGCCATTTCTTAGACATTCCTCTTAGACCGACGTTCTGAAGCCTAAAACATTAAAAATATAGTCTATCACTCACGACAAACTAACAAATTAATTTATGTATCATATTTATAAGGGAATATCTTTATTCCTTATCGATCCAGAGGCATAAGAAACTTAAAAGGAGTTGTTTTTATTGAAATTTCCTTTTTTTCATTAGTTCAAGTAACATATACGGTCTCATTTTACATACTATTATATCTTAAAATATATTGTGATTTCATCAAACAAGAGCGACAAAACGTAATTTTCCATAATTGGTTAAAATATTTCGTAACCCTATAATAATTTTATATTTATTTTAATGATACATCTTATAAATATGTAAGGATCCTTATGTCTATAGAAAAGGAAAAATGTAAACATTTACTACAATTCTTGGTGTTCACCGTATTTAGGAGCGCATAAAAATATGGCAAATGGCACACAATTACTATTTTTTTTAAAATACAAAGAGTTTTATATTCAATGGGCGGGACCAGAGTGATTGAACAATTAGATGATATTTTTCTATATATGCTGTTATTTAACCCACTCATAAATCAATAAAGTCATTTGGTATGCAAATCTCAACAGATCATACAGATTTCGAGTATTTTTTGGGTATGTAATTTATAAGCTTATATGATAATCTAGCGATGATGGAAAAGAACAATCATAATTTTATGTCCTGGTGTGTCATCCTATGTATTTATTTTTATATGATAAAAGATTGGTTAAGTATAAATAGTGGATTTATATGTTCAGATCATACAGATAAAAAGATATACAGAGCTTATTCCCTTCATTTGTATTTTTGTGTCCAATATAAACAAAGTAATTGGTACTACGTCATCGTAAGCTGATCATAGAAATATAATCTATCTCTATGATCAGCTTACGATGACGTAGTATTAATCACTTGTTTATATTGGACACAAAAATACATCTGAGCGATGTTTATCTGCTATTGAAGGAAATAAGATCTCTATATCTTTATATCTCTATGGTTTAGATTGACCCTGTAATTACCCTATAGAACATGGGTATTCAATTAAAACTCAAGGGGTTCAGTTAAAAGAAGAAAAAAAACCTCTACTGCAACAGCATAATGTCATTGTTGCGTGTTGAGTTTAGTGTCAACTGTATTGAAGTAGCTAAGTAGTTTTATGAGAGCAGGCAAGCACTCTACCATGCAATATTTGACAGTCAAATAAAAAACATACAAAAATAATAAGAATATGTGGACAATTCCAAATTTCCCATTCCTAAATGATTTAATGGTTATAAGTCCTGTTTCATATACTAGAGCGTGTGAGTCCGGAATCAGTCAGTTATAGGTTTATGCATGCTCTAACTTAGGTACATTTGCTGATGAGTTTAAGATAATCAATCAAAAAAGGAACAAATGTTTTGAAATTTGCTAAGTTGTACTTCAATAAACTTCTAAATAAGAAATATTTCATATTTCATCAAAGCTTCATTATTTTTTTGACGTCATTAAAATCACACTCAGCTGTAATTCTAAGGATGTATTAATGTATCAACTCATTTGCCAACTCCCTTTGTCCTTTGTCTCATTCTTCTTTGCTTTTCATTTCCTTCTTATAATTAAAAAAAACTTTTCTCAAGCTTGAAAAAGTGTGATAAGACACATGAGCTAAATACATTTTAAAAACATAAAAATGGTATAGCTTTGATATTTTGTACATGGATGCAATTTTTAAATATCTTAATGGAAGGTTGTGCTTGTAACTCTATATTAATGATGCCTTCTCCAATCAATGAGTATGAATATTGCGAAATTTTATGTTAAAAAGGGATGGAGATGATACAAAAGTTGGACTTGGATTTGATTAAATATGTTGGATAATTTTATTAATAAGTTAACACTTGAAGTTTTAGTAAAATATAACTGGAACAAATCATTAATGAAACATTATTAGCTTAAATTAATATGAAATTATATAATTTTAAGGGCTATGCTTCATCAGCAGAAGTACAAATTTTTACATAGTCTTTTATTATAGATCAGTCATACTTAAATAAAGCAATGGAAATAAAATGACAGTAGTTGACAAACTATTTCACTTATTATTCAAGGTAAATTAAAGGCTTCAGAGTTTCCTTTACTAGTGAATAATTCCTAGTGTTTGAATACTTTATAATGTATAAATTACAAATAAACTATATATTTTATCATAAAACATATGTACATCAGAGTCATAGATGAATAATGATAATATTTTTGGGTTGTCGACACTAAATTGGGATGTTAAAAGAAACAACAAAAATAAGAGGCACATCCAGAGTTTATAGGAATCGCATTCTTTACATTTTTAAGTCGGCCTGACTTATACAGTGTTGAATAGACCATGGATCAGTGGAATATTTGAGCATAATTTATTTCCATTCCCGCATTACAAACACATTTGCTTCCTATTGATATTAACATTTAAACTATAAGGTATAATTTCAAAAATCATTTAATTACTCAAAAAATCTTTTAATTTCTCAATCTCAAAGGCTATGTACAAACTATAAATAATGAAAAAGGCGAATCAAAGTATACGATAAACAAATTATATCTTAATTACTTGCTAAGCTTTCCTAGCTATATTTTTGTAGTGTAGAAGAAACTTCATAGATAAATACTGGCAAAAAGTTTTTGATCTGTGTATCTTCATATTTTGTTTAAGAAAATACGTATCACATTTTTTCCTATTTGATATGAGTACAAGTTTTGTCACTCAACACGATCTTTTGATTTTTGTTAGATTAAAATATTCAAATGACATGCAAAGAAGATCGATCAATTATTCGAATGACTAAACATTTCAAATTATCCTAAAGCACGAAACATTTTACGCACTACTATTAAAGGATAGACTTTAATTTAAAAAGCAAATTTAAATAAAGAGGAAACATTTTGATCCTTTTCCATATATAATGTAGAACTTTGCAATCACGTTGAGGACAAGAAATTCATTGGTAGGAGCAAGAATTGCCTCATCAGATTTGAAAATACTCTCTGTCTTTGACAGTTCATATGAAAAAAGGGTCCAAGAAAATTATATATTATCCGTCGATAACACTCGACCGCATAAGTATAATGGGGAAAGTTTAGTAAGTATTTAAGATATACATTTTCTCTATCATGTATTTTGATTTGGCCTCTTCGATTTAAGTAGTTTTATACATTGCTTTTGAGATTGAGTAATTAAAGCTTTTTTTGAAAGTTCATTATCAAAGTTGTATGTAACGGCCGCAAAGGCCGTTACATATATTTATATATTCATTGTATAAAAAGCATAAATATATATTTAAAGATGGTTGTTTTTTTACTTATGTATTTATGTCAATGTCATTAAGTGCCATTATATATATATGTATATATTAATTGTATTAAAACCATAAATATATACTTAAAGATGTGTGTTTATTTCTTATGTATTTATGTCAAAAGACTTCGTGCATATATTTAGATATTGCTCAAAACAAAATATGCTTTTCACTAACCACAATTATATTATTATATCCTTTCACTCGGGTGTAATTGTCATTAAAAGAGAAAGAGATCCTTACCAGAACTGTGAGTAAGGTAGTTTGATGCCTCATTTTCGTTATGATGGAAGACTACTTGACGAAATATATGTCTAATAATAATGCCCAGTTGCGTTCCTCTTGAAGAGAATTGAACCACTGATTCCTTGACGGGGAAATACACTTAAAGATAAGCTCCCTCTTCGTGAAAGGTGATATTTTTTTTCCTTCTCCGCTCCTTGGTAGTAGCAGCAGTATTATAATCATAATCTTCTGCTCTCCCTGCACCAAAGTTTTTCAAAAAAGGCGGGGGAGTAGAAGGATTTTTTAAAGAAGAACAAAAAGGATGGAGTCATGATGGTTGTCTTCGTCTGTTTAGACGTATTAACCCTTGTAATTATTATTATTATTGTTACTATCAAGGAAATTTGAGAAAAATGATGAATGCTCGAGGTTATTAGAGAGTTGTGGGAGATCCCCATAAAGATGATGATAAAGACCCTTTACTAAGTGCATGAAGAAAATGAACTAATCCAATTCCGTGGTTCAAGGTCAATAGGTCAAAATCTTATTTACTCGATATGTAGTATTTTATACACCTTAACGGTTTATTTTTAATATTATATTTCAATTGTTAGGGCCTTCATACGGATTGTCATATATAAATATGCTGAAGAATATTTAATAAGATGTAGTATACTTTAGGATATAAAATTTTATTTCATTTTGAATACTTTATTTTAAACTAAGCATTTTTATATTAAAGTAAACATTTATTTATGATATTACATTTTATTCATAATATTACATTTATTTATTCGAATTGATCAAACTATATCAACGAAAAAAGTTAAAATTATATTGTATTTTAAAGTTTTCATGCTATTTTTTATATATTTAAAAAAAATAAAAAAATGACGGAGACTGAAAGTCGGTTTTAAACTTATATGTATTGTCTATTGATATTCATTGACATGTATCTAAATGGGGGAGAACCGGAGTCGATTTTAAACGTAACTTTATTTGAATTTACTTTTTTAGTATTTTGCAATATTACCCTTTATTTATAATAAAGTGTTACTTATATGATTATATATATATATATATGTATATATATATATATATATCCATATAATAATACCTTTAATTGTTTCTTTGATTTGATATATTTCAACTGAATATAGTTATGATTTACTAGACAGAAATCGAGGTGACTTGGTTCTTTATCACTAGAGATGTCTAGATGCTATTGGCAATCATGAGGGTGTTTTCTTTGAAGGCAAACAACGCCCAAGGGAAACATGACTTACATCAAAAACTGCCGATAAGTAGCAACCTAAAATTATGAAAGTCTCTATTTTCTTTTCTCGCTCTTATTTTTACAGTGGTAGCTTTTTCAGATGGCACTCTAAATTGTATCACACATCCTTAACCCTGTGGTCAATATTCTTAAAAAGTGCTCTGAATTTAATGACTTGAAGATCTGGTTATAACATCGATTTAAAACTGTAATAACCTCTGTAATCGAAGGAACACGCGTCCCCCGAGCCTATATTGAACAATATTAGTCATGATGATGTCACAATTTAATCTAATCCTTAACAAGTCTAAAACGAATATTGAACAGTGCTCAAACTCTTGAACAAGAGAGATGCTGGCCATGCATAGAACTTTCATTCATCAAAATCCCATCGAGTTGCATTATGCATTGTATGCATCAAAAGCAATAGGAGGTATATTATCTATATCTCACCAGATAAAATGTAATTGAAGTTTAAAAAATAAGGTGAATGATGATGGAGAGATAAACTTTTTTTGATGAATGGGACATTTAGCGAAAAATCTCATGATATATTTTATTTATAAGTTAATTATAAACATTTTTAAAGTTGTTATATATATATATATATATATATATATATATATATATATATATATATATATATATATATATATATATATATATATATATATATATATATTTGTCGTACAAATGATAAACATTCTAAAGTATTGCATGTAGTTGCTCACATTATATTCTGAATAGATAAAAAACATCTTAATTGGAGTGAATTCTATAATTCAAACGATTGTTTCTTAGAAAAATCTTTAAATGGAATAAAAAAAGATTTAGACATTAAATATCGTTCATCAATGAATTTAAGGCTCTCCATCAAGACTTATATATCTTTTAATATTATGATTTTAAAACTTACTTTAATACTATTATTTCGAAAAGTAATGGCAAACTACTTCGTGGTTAAAAGTGTTTGTCGTTTATAAATATATACATTGTGCCAAAAAAGTTTCTTGAATTTATAAATAAAAAATAAAATAGTTAATCATCTTCAATATTTATTTTGTATCCTTAAATGCGTTCGCAATCGTAACTGAGATGAGATGGCACATTATCGTCGTGCAAAATCCACGAATTGTCTGACGCACAATTCCGGCCGAACACGACGAACCCGCCCACGCAAACGCCTCAAAAAAGTGATATAATACTACGTATTGACAAATTGTCCCTCTGGAACGTGTTCATTAGGGGGTATTATAGAAATCTAATATTAAGATATCAAAAATTATTCCCCCGCGAAAGTTGCGTCATAAGAAACTAAATGATCGTAGAAAAATGGATTTTGGTTTGACCCCCCCCCCCCTTACCCCCCCCCCAAATTGCATTCAAAGGTTTCGTTATGAAGCAAAACTTTTTTGTTATTACTTATTTTGAAAAAAAAAGTTTAACAAAGTTTAGCTAGGAACAATTTATGACTTTGTTATTTTTTGCAAATTTTTGTCAAATAATATTTAGTGCCAATAAATTAACAAAAGTGCTGACGCACCAACCATTTTTTATATAACGGCTCCTACTAGAGTTCTTTTATAATTTCAAGAAGGAAAAGAAAAAGAGGGTACTCATGTTGATGTTTTTTATTTATTTTTTAAATACGTTTGCTTAAGAGGATTTAACTTGGTTTGAATCCATATAGGAGAGTAAAAATTTAGTATAAATTTTACAAGTTTTATGTGAGACTCACATGGACTTTTTTGTGAAATATAGGATCTTAAAATTCTGTTGGCTTTGGTAAGACATTTTGCCTCATGTAATGCTCCTGGAGACCTGTAGCAAAAGCTTGAATTTGGAAATTTTCCTGTTTGTATTTCTAATGGAATTTCGTATATATATTTTTATCTGAGCTTAAAGAATACAGTAAACTTTGATTTAAGTATTTTACTTTTCCTACAAGTATTTAAAAACTTTTTATTGATTTTTTGGTAAAGTCTGTATTACTTAATTTTCCTATGGTACCTTCATAAGTCCGAGGTCCTTTTTGTACGCCATCTAAATGTTTAACAACTTCTTTAAAAGGTAACTCATTCATGTGTAGAAGACAAATAATCCACTGAAGTGGTCTTTTAAGACATAACTCGAGTCTTTTTATTACTCCTTACCATATTCTGACATTGGTGTTGCATCTGTTACACACAACAGTGACCAAAGTGTCAAGTCATTAATGTTCTTCGACTACTAAAAGTAGTTATTTCGCTTGATCTTCCGCTATGCCACTTTTTAGTAATACGTGATCAATGCATTCATGGTGGAGTTCTAAAAATATTTTTTTCGTCATTATATTATTATCTGCAAAAGTTTAAGGATATAATCAACGTCATAGATTTATATTCTCAACCATGTGAGGGAGTTACTGTATGAAAATTAAGATGTTAAAAGCAAACGAATTAAAAAAATTACTTAAAACCATCAACATGAGTACCCACTTTTTCTTTTTCTTTCTTGAAACTATAAAAGTACCCTAGTAGGAGTCGTTATTTAAAAAAATGGTTGGTGCGTCAGCACATTGTTCATTTATTGGCACTAAATATTATTTGACGAAAATTTGCAAAAAATAACAAAGTCATAAATTGATCATAGCTAAATTGTAAAAGTTATTTTTTTCAAAATAAGTAATAACGAAAAAGTTTTGCTTCATAACGAAACCTTTGAACGCAATTTGGGGGGGGGGGGTAAGGGGGGGGGGTCAAACCAAAATCCATTTTTCTACGATCATTTAGTTTCTTATGACACAACTTTCGCGGGGGGATAAATTTTGATATCTTAATATTAGGTTTCTATAATACCCCCTAGTGTTCATGATTCCCCACGCCACGAATATCAAAGAAAACAATGAGCATCACATTGAATTTTGAGCGGCTGTGGTATGTTTTTTTTTGGTTTCGGCTAGTTTTTTCACGACATTCGGACGATTGTTGATTTATTTGCATGTTGTACTCGAAGACCCATGTCTCATTACCACCTATGATGCTTCCCATAAAGTTTGTGAAAGAATTGGCACAATTCAGCATGTCCATTGCAATCTCCAACCGTTAATGTTTTTGAAGAAAATTCCCACTATAATCCAATGAGTTGTTTCAAAAAACATATAGAGGTCACGAGCTAGCTCTGTAAAGCTGGTATGACGATTTTTAAGCACAATTTCTCATAATTTTTTAAAGTTTTCCCTGGTGATAGAGGTTATGGGCCAGCCGTATTGAGGCGCGTCTTTTACGGTCTCCTCACCATCTTTAAAACGCTTTATATTACTCGAAGGCTTGTGTTTTCTATAATACAGACACCTCATAAGCCTTTTGCAACTTTCGGAGCGATTCTACAAACGAAATTTCGTTCTATACACAGAATTGTAGACAATTTCTTTGTTCAATTTTTTTAAATTGTAATCTTCGACGAGCACGGCTGAGGTGGACTGTTGTTAATAACTGCCGTAAACAAACTAGCTTAGAGATCCCGCTCATTTTTGGCAAAGTCATTAATTATAGTCCTATATATATATATCAGGCTTGTGAGCGTTCCGCTTTTTTTGCGTTCAGCGTTCCGTTCAGTGTTAAAAAAATAGCGTTCCGTTCAGCCTTCCGTTCAATGTTTTTGTGTTCAGCGTTCCGTTAGCGTCCAGTGTTCAAATATTTAAAAAAGTGACGACGTTTTTTTTTTAGAAAAGAATCTCCAGAAAAAGTGATGACCTTTTTTTAGAAAAGAATTTCCCCAAAAAGTAATGCGTAGTGATGACATTTTTTTAAAGAAAAGAATCTCCAGAAAAAGGGATGCGTAGTGAGGACGTTTTAAAAAAAAAAGAATTTCCAAAAAAGTGATGACGTTTTTTCCGAAAAAAGTTCCAGAAATGTTTGGAAAAATTGAACACTGAACGCAAAACTTTTTTTTTTTTGCGTCCAACGTTCAGCGTTAAAAAAAAAGTTGCGTTCCGTTCAGTGTTCTGTTCATTGATCGTGCGTTCAGCTGAATGCCGATCAATTTTGCGTTCCGTTCACAAGCCTGATATATATATATATATATATATATATATATATATATATATATATATATATATATATATATATATATATATATATATATATATATATATATATATCTGGAAACATCATCACATTCAGAATGACGAAGGAACGAAGATAAACTGAAGTCCCAGCCCGGTTTTGGCCCGGCCCGGCTTGAAAAATTTAAATACCGGCCCGTCCCGGGTCCTTGCGAAAAAAAGTGTCCCGGTCGTTTCCTGATATATATATATATATTCATAATATTGAAAAATACTTTACACGTGTTAAATGAGAAATTCGGGAAACATTTTTGTTATAATAATAATATTATACATATATATGTATATAATTCATACATTTTCAAATGAACTATTTTCAACTTTTACCCAAATCACTGACAGCTTTATAATTATGTTCATCCCAATCAGTTAAAAGTAAATCTTTTAATGAATTCAGGAATATTGAAATCAACTGTAAAGTTTTGATCTGTATAATGTCATTCGTTTATATTTCGGATAATTGCTTATAAATAATGCAAAAATATCTGCTTTATATAAAAACAACAAACTATCCTTACGACAAAATATTTTATCATAGTATTTTAGCTGTTAAACAAACAGTATTTCTGCATATTGATCCTAGTGTGTATTTTGAAAGTTCATTTGGGCGAAACATATATAAATTCATTTTCTCTCAGGGATATACACTTGACAAAACAAAAGTTTTATCGTGTAAATAAAAACATAATTAAATATAGAGAAGAAATACAATGTAATTATAAGTTTTAATTAAACTTTAATGACCCATAGAAAAATCGTGTCATATATAATCATATTGAACAGAATCGAAAATTGCGTGCATTATGTTTATCCTGAAAATCGTATTAGAGTGCCTCATTGCT
The DNA here is from genome assembly GCA_013387185.1 of Caligus rogercresseyi. Taxonomy (NCBI): domain Eukaryota; kingdom Metazoa; phylum Arthropoda; class Copepoda; order Siphonostomatoida; family Caligidae; genus Caligus; species Caligus rogercresseyi. The sequence continues at coordinate 7,541,013 of CP045892.1, read as the reverse complement.
TTCTTATACTAGGAAGCTCAAGCAATTTTAGAAGTCTTGTAAGTTATCCCAATTTGTAAGGTATTTTTCTTTTGAGAAAGTTCCGAAAATTAAATATATGGGAGAGTCTATATGCAATTAAGAGCAGCATGAAGAGATTTTTGGGAACGAATTTTGCACCCCAAGTTTTAGGACTATGAAAATTCATACACTAGAATGTGAATAGAAGAGTTATTTAATTACCCAATATATATTAAATCACTTTAAAGGTATGTAAGTTGATAAATGAAGGGAGCAGAATATGTTTAGAACAGTCTTGTGCTCAGTGATTAGGTTTTGATTTATACTTTTTATACAAGAGGGATTACAAAATCCAATGGGATATCATGATTTTGGTATTCTCTGAAGACATTAATAGGCAGTAATAAATAAATATAATAAAACCGCTTTATTATATAAAGTATTCGAAAAATGTATTCATAGAATGAAATACGATCTACGAAGAAATGGGGAAAAAGGATGGGGTAAAATTGATCCTAGATAGGAAAGAAAATGTTGATGCATGGAAAAATGGCGCAAATTAAGCTTGGCCCCGTCTAATACAAGAAAATCATTTATCTAAAATTGCTACAGTAATTTTTGTGGCATTATTTATTCAAGTTATATGAGAAATAGACTTTGTACAATACTTAGTTCTCTTCCACTCGAATATTTGCCTACCCATGCATTTGGACCATTTTTATCAGGAGTCATCATTTTTGGGTCATTTCTTCCTAGATCGTATTTTCCTGAGCCATTTCTTCTGAACACCATGAAAATATATATGCCTTAAAGATGTCTAATAATTCCTTTTAGCTTATGACATTTCTTTTGCAGGCATATTTTTTTCCCTTTAGAAGTGTCTTAAAGTTGCAATAAAGGTTTAATCTCATGATAAACTGATCTATCCTCAGCAATGCAGTTGATGTGACGTATAGAAATAATTGGAGCGAACGTGCTCATAATATCACGCATGCATACTGACTTGCACAAAGTTTTAAATACTGAGTGAAGACGGCCGTCAAAGAGAATGAGCATTAACGATAATACATTTAAAAAATGCATTGTTCTCTAAATGTCTATAACGTTTATTACACATCCATACTTTTTATTCGTAAAAATTACATACTTTGAATCTGGCAAGGATACGGAACATTTAAATGCTGGTACAACCAACAAGAACAAAAGAAATATCAACGCCCTAATAGCGAATCATAGCAGATAATAAACATGAAAAACTCTTAAATTGTAATTCAAACCTATACAGAAAGTTATATTTTATTTCATGTATTGTATGGAAAAATAAATATTTATAATTTTTTTGTATGATCTTAAATAAATGCAGCTCGTTCATCGTTTTATTAAAAAATATTAAATTAACTTTTTGTTTTTATACTTAACTTAACATTATTATCATTTCACTTCATATTTAATTTGTTCAATTAATAAAAATATGGCATTTTTCGACATATAAAAAATTATATATTTTACATTTAGATTATTCCTCAAGCCAATGAAAGCTCCTTTATTGGAGCTCATCAAATCCCTGGCATGCCCCATATATTAATTAATAAAAGGCAATCACTCATATCCCTAGCATCATTTAATTTAATCAAGCGAATCATATATAAGTTAGTTGTTTTTACTCTTTATTCATTGAGCCTATCCCCTTTCTCCTCACGGATGATTTGGGCCAATCAGAGAGAAAGGAAGTGTCCAAGAAGTGGCGCTGCTGATCTTCAAGTAAACAGTGTCTTCTCTTTCTTCCTCCTCTTCAATTTGACCTCTGAGTAATGATAATTATGATTGTTATTGAAGTCTGCACTTGAGTATATATATATATTATATATATATATATATATATATATATATATATATATATATATTATATATATATATATATATATATATATATATATATTATATATATATATATATATATATATATATATATATATGTGTGTGTGTGTGTATACATAGTGAAGACATCCATTAAGGCACCATAAATCCTTGATTCGTCATTCACTCACCTGGACACCTCACCCTTTCTTCATCGCCATCATTAACTATACTTTTAGACGCTATCAAGTAAGAAAAAAGAGAAAGAGAGGATGATTCAACAGATTTCATGAGCAAAAATCATGTTGACCCATCATCATCAACAACTACTTTTTAAATAATATTTATTTTTTAAGTTCTTTACATTAACGACATTAATGTAGAAAAATATTTTTTCTGTTGCAGAATATTTATTTATTTAATTTGTTTAGTTAATTATTTATAATTCAGAGGTTCATTTTTATGATATGTACAACATAATAATAAAAACCTAAGATAATGTTTGAAAACCACATAAGTTAAGATTTTAATTTACAATTTAACTTAGGGGTTGAACTAAAATCACTATTTTAAATATTTAAAATATATTAAGTTCAATCTACCTCGTAAGGACTGTGGTATTTTATATAACTCTGTAATGCATGTTTTTGTTGAGTACCAGGCTGTTCAAATTTTGATGCAATTTTTGAAACTAAATTTACGATGGTGAAAATGCAGAGAAATACATTAAGGCTTCAATATATTTGGAGTTGGAGGTCGTGAGAATTCCTCAAGATTGAAAGCAATTAACAATGCTCTTCTTTCTGCCAAGGCTTTAATAGCCAAACGATTAACGGCATATCATCCTCTGGAAGCTTCAGAGCTGGGGCCGATATTTCTTTCTGCTGCGGCGAGGTACGCCGCTTTGGACCTCAAAATTCCTTCCGTCTTTGGTGATTCGTGTACACTAGCTGCCGATGAAATCCGAGACTTCCCTTCCAGGTCCCTGTTTTATTATGACACCATAAAGAATCTTTTAATTAAATTTAGGAACAGTAAATATTTTCCGTGTTTTTTTCGTTTACTTTTGTCATTTCGGTTTTATATGCTTTTAATTGATTTATATTTTTAAGATTGTTCAGCTAAGATGCTAAATCTTTTAACTATAATGTTAAGGAAGGTATTCTTTACGCATTAGCATCTAATTATATACCTTACACTTTGGTTATCGTATATATTCCATGAACTGTGAAATAAAGAAAAAATATAATGCCAAAAATCTCAACGGATATACGGAATAAAATATATTAACATAAATGTTGAGCTTAAAAGGCATTACTTGCGATTCTTAAAATGTTTCATTATTATTGATAATATCTTCCGGTGGATGGAGGCAAGAAAAGTATTTAATTTCCTTTGAAGACATAGCCCATGAGTCAACCGAAAGGAATCTTCAGGTCCAGGGAAGCATTTCTTTCCGCTTCTGATAGGAGTACCACCCTAATATCCGAATATTGCAAATGGTTTCTGGAAGTAATTCGCTTCGTAATTAGAGCTAAAGTATTTATTGCTGTTTTATCATAGTACGTACATATATTACAAATATACATTGATATAATCTAATACATATATACATACAGCAAAATAACACGACCACACAAGGGGTGTATGTGCTACAACAGCAAAAATGGATATTGAGTATTACATTATGGTTATTAGGTATTATTTGATAATCTTTTAAATTAAAATCAATAATTTCTTGCATCATTTTACAAAAATAATAGTTTAATAATACGAAGATCTTCATCCTCTTCTTGCATGGCTTGGTATCTCTCTTAAGAGAGCGATGGACATCTGTTGATTAGGTGGTCAATGCTTTGAGAAATATTTAATTAGGGTTAAGACACAAATGTCTTGGGATTAAATGATCAGATAGTATCATGTTGGAGTCTATGGTGGTCAACCATTATACTCCAATTGTTAATCTCTTCTGTGATTTTAAGATTTTTATAAATGTTATAAGAGTAAGAAAGGTATCAGATTATTTTCCCTTTATAATAATCTTTCATTATCGTTCAAAAACTCAATTCTTGTAATCAGATTGAATCAGGCTTGTGAACGGAACGCAAAATTGAACAGCGTTCAGCTGAACGCACGTTCAATGAACGGAACGCTGAACGGAACGCAACTTTTTTTTGAACGCTGAACGTTGAACCCAAAAAAAAAAAGAGTTTTTCGTTCAGCGTTCAATTTTTTCCAAACATTTCTTGGACTTTTTTCGGAAAAATGTAATCACTACGCATTACTTTTTTCGTAAATTCTTTTCTGAAAAAAAAAACGTCATCATACGCAGTACTTTTTTCGTAAATTCTTTTCTAAAAAAACGTCATCACTACGCAGTACTTTTTTCGTAAATTCTTTTCTCACTACGCAGTACTTTTTTCGTAAATTCTTTTCTAAAAAAAAAACGTCATCACTACGCAGTACTTTTTTAAATATTTGAACGCTGAACGCAAAAACATTGAACGGAACGCTAATTTTTTTTTAACGCTGAACGCAAAAAAAGCTGAACGCTCACAAGCCTGGATTGAATACATTCTCTTTTTGGAGTCTATGATGATCAATCTTTTGATTACGATTTTGAATATTTTCTTGTCTATTACGTCTTTTAGAGTCTATGTAAAGTTTTCCAGATAAATATTTAATTAAATTTGTCGCTCTTTTATTGATTGTCAATTATAATTGGTTTAAGACCCTTTCGGGGGTTTCCCTTTTAAGTTTCAGTCACATTTATTGACAGCTCTTATACTCTTCGGTTTCGACACATATTTTAAATACAACTCCTTCGAAGAAAGATATATTTTTGGCATGTATCAAGAGCGTTAAGAACATATTATATATATTGAACAACGACTGCCTACGGCAGAGGGCGTACAAGTCGTTAATTTAAGAACAAAATGGATGCCTATAATGGTTCGTAAGGATAGGCCTATAAACTTTCTTTCCAATATTGTACTCCAAGCATGAAAGATAATTATTTAACTTCAAAAAAGAAACACAAAGTATACACAAAGTATATGTTTCTAAACAAGTTTTGTTAATTTGATTAATATTATATATATATATAATATATTTTTTTTTTTAACTCAACACAGGAGCCTTAAGAGACGTACATTCAGGAAAGTACTTGACTAATTGAGTACATTTAACGCGTTAAGAGACCCATCAATGACTCCTAGGGTATACTTTCAAATGGCTCAAAAGGAAAATATGAAAGATTACCCTAATTCATTCCTGAGTATTAATTAAGGATCGTGACGTGATAGACAATAAGGGTAAAGAATGAAAGGCATAGGGAATGAGTAGGTGTAATTTTGGGATCGATTAATTGTGTAGTATCCCACCCAGGGACATAGTTATGTATACATATTATATAGACTAAGAAAAGGGATTTCTTTATAGCGTAGGGAGCCCCCCTCCCCCCTTCTTTGTTACAAGATTCCTCTTTTTCAAACAATGAATGATCCAAAAGTCATACATATCCTTGAGGTGCATATACATGTACTCACATACACACAGAGGGGATGGTTACCTATTTTAATATTTCATTGTTATTATTATTATTATAGCTCTTGGAATTTAATAATCCATTCGAATCAAATCAGGATAAATGCTGTACTTGAATAAGAGGGCTCCGCAAAGAGTAAGGGTTAAGGCAGATATGAAATCCTTCGTCTCTAAAGATTCACCTAGTCTAATAGCTTAAAAAAAGTTTACTAAGTGGAGTTATTGTTTTGCAGAAGAGAAGAATGTCGAAGACGGATCCTCTTTTTCACAATACTACATGTCATAAAAACAATGAAACCAAGAAAAAACAAGAGGCATATATACACTCAAAGAGTGCAAACCTCCGCCGTCACGGGGTCCTTATGAGCCTTCCGAGGCGGATTTTTCACGACTGGGGCGGCGTAGAGGGACGGGAGGGTTCCCCTCGACGGAAATTCCGAGAGGAAGACGCTCCCGGCACCCGATTTCACAGCACAGCGACATCTATTGGCAGAGTAGGCAAACTTGAAATATTTATTAGTATTTAGCTCATTTTGCATCTTAATTCTGCACTCAGAGATGCCAAAATTTAATCACTTGTTCCTTTTGGCATTTCCAACAACTACACAAAGTATCATCCGAATCCGTTTCGTACTTTTTGAGTTATCCTGCTGACAAACAAACCAACCAACCAACAAACCAACGCCAGTGAAAACAATACCTCCTTCGGCGGAGGTAATAATGTATATAACTATTATTCAAACTGCAAAAAGTACATTTTATCGGTGTTCATCATGTGAGTGAGGATCTATTTATCGTCAATCGTGATAACACGAATATAAACATTCATTATGAGTATGAACAAATAATTTATTAAATGAATATTATTTGGTAATTTTTGGAGGACACTTTATAAAAGATTAGTATATAATATGGTTTGAAGTCAATGGATCTCAGTGTTCTCAACTCAAGAACTACATTTTTTCATTTTGTCAACTGCTTTTATTATTCCTCATGCTCCTTTTCATTGAACACAAATCAGGATAATGTCCTAGAATTTCGATCTCATGCCTTAGAGGAAGAAATTATAAATGCTCCCCTGCATTCATTGTTAATCACTTTAACAAGGGTTGATGCTTTATAAGTATAGTCTCTGTGCAATGTGACGGACATGTCCGGTATTAGCGACGTTACATATGTGTTTATAATTTAGTACATAAGTACTCGACAACCTCGACTTATTATCTAAAAAATATTGGTAATCTTGGCACCCTCCTTCTATTTCATCAGATTTTCTATTATTCTTTATTTTGAATTGTCTTAGGATACTTAAGAATTACTTTTTTTTACATATATGGTTCGATAGGATATAAACAAGCATTATAGCATTAAAATTAGTCCATCGAATCTAGGATCTTATCAATGAGGTAGACCAAATATGACCATCCCCTCTCGGGATTCGAACCTGCGCCCCCAACATTGAGAGTTGAACACGCCTTAACACGCACGGCTATCGGGCTCCCTTTACTTATTTTTGAGCTCTCCTGAACCGTATTAGAGTTGATACGGCTACATTGAAGATAAATACAGCATATTTTTGCTAATACATTCCTTCATACACTTAGAGTTTCTTCATCTTCACTGATACCCTCTATCCCTTGAACCCCATATGTATGTACATAAAATGTTCATCATCTTGTTTTGTGATAAGCCCTCTAACTAACACTCAAAACTATTACACCGCCCATAATAACCCCATAAATCAAGGAGAAAAAATGCGAACAAAGGCCCGTGGAGAGACGAAGGTGAGAGAGAATCTTATTAAGACCTTCATTATTAAAAATGATAATAATATTATAACTTTTTATCCAAGGTACCCCCGGACTAAAAGGAATATTCCGTGAGATAATAGGAAAAGTAAACCCATCAAGATTTCAATAAAGTTATGAGGGGTTTTATCTGAATAGTTTTTTATAGTTCTTAGACATTGAGCCTTTATTTATCAGTTATTATCATCTTAAAAATTATCATTTGTGGACAAAATATATATGTAGGAGCAAAAATGCTGTAAATTATAAACAAATAATACTAATATAAAATACAAAGATATACATTAATTTTATCATTAATTTGATTGTATGTAATACTAATAATTGAATTGTATAAAACTTTTTTTACTTAATAGCGTAGTTAAAAAGTGATTTTATATTAATTTATTCTATAATCAAATTTATTTCTTTTTTGTTTGATTTTGTATTTTTTCTCCTTTAATAAACATGTTATAAAGAAACACATTTGACGCTAACATATAATTTTTTTAAAACAAAACTCACTCATAACTTCTAATATAGACAAATAAATATTATTATTTAAAACTACCACCCAATATATTTCTGAGTTTATAGTGTAATCTTGTAAAATGAACGGCAATATTTGTTAAAAATGTAATAACAATGGCCCTATTTAATTGGCTGTTCGGGTAGAGTGTTTATTATAGGAGAACGTTTCTCTTATGGATTTACACTTATTGTATCATAATATAAAGTGGACGCATATTTCATTACAAAAATATTTGATGAGTGCGTAAACCTTAATTAGCTCTCAACAATTTCAAATATGGCACGGGCAAAATTATCGCTCGAATGGGGTACAAAGATGCGGGTTAGTAAGCTTGTCTTTGATTACATAGTTCCAATATTTTACAGTACCTGGCTTTTTCACCAAGATTAACTAAATTTGAGATGTTTTTTATATTTTCCGGCAAATACAATATTTCAGTAAATTCAATCGCGGCAACCTAATATTATTACTTGCCAACACAATTATATATATATATAATATATATATACAGAGTGGTACAGCAAAAATTAGAAAATGACAAAGGCCAATTTGAAGGCTGGAATAGTTTATTTTAGAGCCATTTTAATGGTAAATTTCTGAAACAAAATATGTTAAGGATACAGTAAGTTACAATTTTTATTCATGTGTCCTCCATTATTCCTGATGATGGCTTCAATACGTGGACGAACGGAGGCACAGCTGGTCTTGATGAAGTCCTCCGACATGTTGTCCCACTCCTTGGTGATGGTGGCCTTCAGGGCCTCGACACTGGTGTGTGAGGTTTTGTTGGTCTTGCCCTCCAGGAACCCCAGACATCAAAGTCTAGAGGGCTCACATCCGGCGATGAGAAGGGCCAGAAGTCCGCCGGCCAGAAGGAGGCCATGTTCCCCTTGCAGAACTCCTGAGCCTTCTTGAACGTGTGAGCCGGGGCTCCGTCCTGGGTGAACACATAATTGTTCATTGGGAATGTGCTCTTTAGCTATGGCAAGACCTTGTACCTAAGGACCTTGTAGTAGATATCAGAGTTGACCTTCTCATTGGGCCTGAAGAAGTGTGGGGGCATCTTGTTGCCGTCGGAGGCCACGATACCCAGGACCATGACTTTGGCTGGATGTTTGGTCCTGTAATACCCCTCCACCTGACCTCTTGTTTCTGCCAAGAATCGATCATTTCTTCTGTTCAGCACTGCATCCACTGTGAAGATCTTCTTGTCGGAGTAGATCTTGACCGTGTCGCCGTTGTGCTTGAAGAAGTTGAGGACTTTTTTGGCTCTCTCTAACCTTCTGGCCTTCATAGTGGCCGCCAACAGATGCCTTGGTGTCCTTACGAAGCTCTTGAGGCCCAAGACCTCGTGGACGGCCCTGGTGACGGTGATGAGAGCAACGTTTCTCTCGGCGGCCATCTTCCTCATGGACTTGGTGGGTCCTTCTTGATGTTCTCCTGCAGAAGGTTCAGGAACTCACCACTTCGTTTTTTGTTGTGTCCCCCAGTCCCAGGCTTCCTGGAGATCGGATCCATGCCCTCCATGGCCTTCCTGATGTTGTAGACCGTGGCCAAGGATACCTTGATCTGGGTCGTGATCACCTTCGGGTCGACTTGGCGCAGAGGAGATCAATCGCCCTTTGCCTTTTCATCTCTTGCTCAGACATTTTTGGTTATATAAAAACACAACAGATACCAGTTTGTAGGATTTTGTTTACTCTTTCGAATGGCACCAAGCTCAAGATCATACAACAAATAACAATAGAGCTAGGGCCTTTAAAAGTCCATTCTAATTTTTGCTGTACCACTCTGTATATATATATATATATATGAATGTATATTATTCCACTATTAATACCTGGATCTTTTCAAAACATTCGAGGAGTCAATTATTTTATTAGAATCCATCATTGTATGTCAGAAACTTTAATCCATGGCCTTTGACTTCGTCGTATCCTTATCCTTGTGTCTGTGATTTCAATAACTGACGCATATGGAGATGAGGGATGGCTTCTTCTTTACAAGGATTTTTTATACCATATGAGTCCTATGTGTCAGACAAAGCTGATCTCATTTTCAATCTTGAATCCTTTTTGTTGAAGAAAATATACTTTCATTCATCATCTTCATACGTTGCATTATGTATGGGCCCAGAAGAGACTGAGCTTAGACATGGGTAATCAAAACTTAAGCAGAGATCTAAAGATTGTGTCGAAAGCGAAACAATATCATAAGCCATGAATAGTTGTATTTTTCAGAAGAAAAGATACCATTTCCAAGCCAAAAATGAAAGTTTATCAATTTTGTTGTACATCATCCAATATGTACAAATTTTATTTCTCAATGTATACTACATGGAACACATTAAGATGTTAATAAAAATAGTGTATAATTTATTTAAAACGGCATTTTTCTTCACTTAACTAATTTTATGGATTGACACCAGGGGGGGGGGGGGCAGAACTCATGTAAACAAAGAAGGATATTTCCAATAAAAAATGTGACGTCATCACATCTACGATTTGCCTATGTATCTAATACCTCTAGGACAACTAAGCTAAGAACGTAAAGGCTCTCAAAGGAATAACGTCCGGAGGCTCCCTCCCGCCACGAGCCACCCGGGGACGCACAGCTTCAGCATCAGGGAGGAAGTGGAAGTCCTGAACACCGCACGGGACTCTGAGGCCTTTGGCTGGTAGCCCGCACGCATCTAGGAGCTCCGGAGCAACGTGGCCGTCCTCTGCAGCTCCGCCTCCACCGGAGAGCTCCCGGGTTTCAAATTTTTATTTCCTTTTGAAATTAATCATTGTTTTTAAATGTACCTTTGATTTTATTTAATAACAAATAGATACTGTGACGTCATCTGTGTCGTTTCAGTTTTTTCTTTTCTAATCAGAGGATCTAAACATTGCGTTCTGCGCATCTTGTATTATCTATTATCTTTGGATTGACACAATAAAAGCTTGTACAGATGTATAAACTCTGTTTATTTAAATCATTCGTTCTCTACATCGATGACACGTAGGGCCCTGGCGCGGAAGGAGGCGTAGGACTTGGCCACAAGGGCTCTGTCCACTGCTTGGCCTGTTACATGATGAAGTTGATCAGGGCAGCCTTGGAGTCATGAGAGAGTCAAAAGCTGACAGACTTAGAGTTTGTACTTGGAACAATACAAATCCTAATTCACACAGGCCAACAAAGTTACGTGACAAACGGCCAACTCCCTGGCAACATCCTTGATGGACATGTTGGGGTAGTGTTCGAAGATGTTAGACACCTGCTACTGGGGGACTTGGAAGCCCTGTCGACGACAGCACGAGGGTCCCTGGTACCCTTCAGCAGCTACCTGAACAAAACAACCCATCTTCTGTTGATCTCGAGAAGCTCAGAGATCTGGGTGTTGCTGATGCTGTCGTTCTTTATGCAAATAATCTGGATAAATCTGGATAAAAACACACCTACGTTTTTGCTCGTTTCAGATTAAAGGCTGTAGATTTCTATATGCGGCCATGATGGTGATAAAACTAAACTGAAAATGCTAAAAAATGGGATGTACAAATTAAATGATGTCTTCCTAATTGCCGGGTGCCCAGAAAAATGACTGAATTAGATCTTACCACCCTGTATATATTGACACTATATATATACATATATATATATACATATATAAACTAAATTTGTAAAATTATCAAATAAGAAAATCATAATACATATATGTAATTTATAAAAAATAACAAAACAATTCACTACTTCTATTGCTTTAGAATTAATATGAAAAAGCAAGTTGATTCTATGTATACCAAAAAGAGCTTTGTGTTTTTTTATTCCCATCATTTACGAGCATAAGAATTGCTCTCTTATTCATCCAACACAATATGTTTGAAATAAAAGAAATGATTTAACAAAAAAACATTTCTTTTTATGTATATCTTGAAAATGAGGTATTATGTGTACAATCACTCCATAAATACTACCAAGATTATCCAAAGGGGCCCGCTCCAATTGGTGGTGGTGGTGGTATACTTGAGAAGGCTCTCTGTCTACGACTTACTCCTTGATTTGTATAAGGCTTTTTTTGTTATTATAAAAATGTCTTTGTGCACACAAAGCTTTTTCTTTGCTCCCTTGCTTCTTTTAATTCTTGGGATGAAGAGAAATAATAACTCTTATAGAAGTCACAACAACATAGGTAGACGGAGGAGGCAAAAGGGAAACAAAACAAATACACAATGGAAGACAAATAATAATAACAAAAAAAACTTGATCTCATAGGAATTCTCAAGAGGATCCCTTTGCCGTGGATTTATTAAGACGGAACTCATTGAAAATTATATGTCTCTTGATGCACAAATAAAAAGTTTTTCTTTAAATATTTATGTATACATGTTTGAGTGCTTGTCATGTTTTTGACTTCAAATACATCCATGCGTTATGCTGCTCCAAATGCTTTTGGTTATCAAAGTATTTTTACAGGGTTATATTACATATCTACAAAAGCAAGTATTTTATCATAGAAGGGTATAAATAATATTACGTTGTCCATTGTGATTCTTTACTTTCATAATCAGAACTCTTAAAAGTAAAATTGATGACTTCAGCCCCGAACTAATTTTTTTGTTATGTTAAAAAAAGTTCCTCGGATATCTTTAGTTTAATATCTCTGACTTTTAAAAATATATATAATTAATAATTTAGTAAAGCAGTTTTATTTCTTTTATATATATATATATATATATATATATATATATATATACATATATATGTCACAGGAGAGATGAAGATCCAGTAGAATCGATGACTCCCTAGATATATATATATATATATTTTTTACCAAGGTAAAACTTTATTTACAGGATATTATATCTTATAATATTCATAAAAATACATTGAAACGTCGTGTTGTTAACAATATGATCAACCAGAGAAGTAAAAAATTTTGATAAAGGAACTCGAGTAGATCTCATTTTATTCATAAAATATTGAGTTTTAGTGGTAATAAAATTAATCTCGTCTTGGTACGGTCCAGTATAAAAGTAAATAAATCCTTACTTCGTAATTGTATATTTAAAAAATCATCAAATAACAATTTTAGATATTCTAAAATTTCTACCACATATATATGCATTCTAATAAAAAAATGTTTTGATGTCTCCAGCGAATCCCCGCAAAAAAAGCATAATCTTTCCTGCGCTGTAGTCCCATATATACTACCAAATGTCAATGTGTTGGTAAGTACTCTGTATTTAAACCAATAGAGAGAGTGATTTAACATTTTTGATTTTAAACCATGAATTAATATATTTACTGGTGTTCTCAGTCCGTAATCTTCTTTTCTCCTCTCAATTTGACTTAAAAAATGACTTTTTGAATTTTATCAACTAAAAAATGTCGGAGTTCCTTATTACTAATTAGTTTTATAAAATTGTAAAACTATTTCTTGGACTGAACTCCCTTTTCTTAAAATTAACCCATTTTAAAACATTCATCCTCTCCAGTTTTTCATTTGCTATAAAATCATTTGTTTCATTAAAAACATCCCCAAGGCAAACTATTTTTTTCCCAATAGAAGTATTTTTTTTAAAAGGATAACCTCCCATTCCCAACAACTGGTTCCTGCCAGTTCATTTTTTGTAATAATAAAACTGCTACCTCTTTATTGATCGCACTGTTCTGATACCAAAAAGGACTAATGTTTACGGCTAAATCTAGTACAGAGTGTGGTCCATTACCCTCTTCCTCCTCCAAGTGACTTCCTACCCTTTTCAAATATAGTCCCTTTAATGCTTCCGTGTTGGTAGAGATTTTTATTCTATATTTTGGTGCTCAAGAAAGCAAATACAACACAATTTTTTACTAACATTTTATCTACATCATCGACCTATATGAATATAATTATAAAGGTCGGTGCAAAGAAAAATAACAATGATTTTAACTGGTAATATTTTTAGATTGCATTTAATCACCAACTTTAAAAAATCACAATAAAAATATTGAAGACATTTTGTGTTCTGTAAACTTTTTAGTTTAGTTGCTACTAGTTTTAATTTTTTTAATGGTTGAATACTTTTTTTATAGAAATTGACCTCTTTTAGTTGTTAGAGTTTTTAATCCTAAAAACGCTGTAAGTACAAAATATAAAACAACTTAACACGAAGAAGTACACGTTTAGAGCATCAATCCTTTTATGAGCCCAATTTTAAACTTATATGTTTCCCCCTCCTAATGAAATTAATTAAAAAAAAAATTTTGCAGTCAACCGAATAAAATGTTTTTAACCGAAAAAAAAAAAAAAAATTAATGGTTATGAACTTTTGATCGCTGTAGGGACTTCATTGACCTAGTCTCGTCGAAATAAATTGCTTAGATGTATGTAGAGTTCATTCCAAAACATAAAACAAGGAACACAAAACAAGTTTTTCTTTCTTCAAAATATAGTATTTATTTGGTTATCTAAAAAAACAATGAAGAATAACTTAAAGAGTTCAAAAATAATAATTGAACAAAAAAGGTTAAAGTTGCTATCTACAAATTGTAACTTAATATAAAATGTAAATAATATGTTTGAACATTGAAGTGTGGCGCTGCCATAGCGATATATATGAGCTTATTCCCTTCAATAGCAGAGGAACATCGTTCAGCTGTCGCCTGTGCCCAATGTAAACAAAGTAATTTGTACTACGTCATCGTAAGCTGTTCATAGAGATAGGTTCTATCTCTATTATCAGCTTACGATGACGTAGATCAAATTACTTTCTTTATATTGGACACACAGATACTTCTGAAAGGAATAAGCTCTCTATATCTTTTTATTTCTATGGGCGCTGCCCGTGATGACACACATAACGGATTAGGTTTCCAGCCCACTCCTATGAAGAAGAAAGGGATTTTTAGAGAAAGAGCCGAGTAAAGTACTGCTGGACAAATAATGATGATCGAGCATAGGTTGTCGACCTATTCCATTTAAGAGTATGTCGCCTTTTTTGCAATTAAAATTTTGATATTGCTTTTTGGCAAGGGGGACATGCTTTTGTTAGGAGCTTTTACTATTTTAACAAGTATTACACTATCGACAATTGGGAAATTGATCTTTGATTTTATTTTTTTGCCATGAAGTTCATTAATAAATTCCTTTGAGAGGTGTAAAATGCTTAAAAATACGTATTTTTTTTTTTTTTTTTTTTAAATATATTATGTACATCCAAACAGAAAAGCATACATAAATATAAAAACCGGAGTAGTTACGTAAGAGAAATTACATGAATAAACATTATAGTTTAAAATTAATACTCCGGGAAGGAATTATATATCATCAATAAAATAACATTTATACTAAAACAAGCAATTCACATATCATAAAGGTATTTATAAGAAATTACTAAAATTCTTTAAAATCTTATCTAAATATTTTTTTGATTCAAAGATGTCGACGGAAGAAAACGCACCAATTCTCCAGCGTAGCACCATGATTTGAAGTCGGCCATAGGAACTTTGACAAATGGAGCTAAATATCTAGCTGACGCAGCTAGTATTATGGTTCTCAGATCCTCTTCCTTTATTGGTAGGTACAGAGTTAGCTTTTGAGCTATAAGAGCTTTACAGTTCAATAACGCAAAGTCCATTGCCCTCGTTTTGGGTGAGGCACTTATTTTGTTGCTCGAAACTCCAAATAAAATGAGTCCTTTAACATAGCCTTCATTTCCACTTTCAAGGCCTGGCAGATTTATATTTAGGAAGTATTTTAGAATTGACACTGCATGGCAGTCCACAAACGCATGAAGCGTGTGGTTGTACAATTTTCCACAGTCTTTGCAAGGCCTGTAAAATTTTATGCAATCGGTTGAAATTTGTAACTGAACTGTAAACTTCCTATTGTCGAAGATTCCTCGTAACGATGAAACAATCCTTTTCTTCCACTTGAAAGGGAGATCTAATCGAACACGGTGTATGTTCCAAAGTCGATCAATCTCTTCCTCATAACTTGGTTCATTCATCTTGATATGCCACGGGATGGGCATAAGATAATTCTTTGATGAACGCGCTAAGGGAAATCGGAATCTCCCATCATTAAAAACGGACTGGGAGCTTATATCATGAATAGATAAAACATTGCCAGTTATGGCTATTTCTTCTAAAACTGAGGGATCGCTAAGATTATTGAAAAAGAACTTTTTATTCCTGTTTTTTCTTAAAATGTCGATAACTGAATCATTAAAATATGAGGGTTCTCTCATCCAAATGATTCGATGTGCTGCTCCCCAAACTGGAGAAATATCATCAATTAATTTATTCGATAAGTTAGTGCACATCATAAGCATATTGTAGAGATCATCCTTAATAGTCCTTCTCCATTCCACTGTTGGATTTCTTGAAAAGTCCGTAAAAATTTTCGTATAAATTTTGGGCAAAATGTTGGAGAGTAGAGAAATCCCTCCTCCAAGAAAGCGTTTCGGGCGTTTCATGATCTCCACGTAATTATTAAAGAACAAACCTTTCAGCCATCGTTCTTCTTCTTTCGCCGCCTTTTCTGCAAATAAAGGGTTTGCAGAAGCTTTGTAAATAACTAATGGAACAACTTGCATGTTGTACATTTGTACTCTTTTTTGCAAGTTTAAGGTCTTCCATTTAGAGATCCGATGGCCAATAAATGTTGAAACTTCAGACCAGTTTTTCTCATGAAATCCATTTCGACCCCATTTAATCCCTAGAATCTCGACTGAGTTTGAAATTGGGATGGAATTGATACTGAATCCTTCCTGAGGGTTCCATGCACCAAGAGGAAGAATAGTTGTCTTTTTTCTATTAACAGCCAGCCCAGACTTTTTTTTAAACTTCTCGAAAAAATTGAGAAGGACTTTAATTCTTGCAATAAGTTGTGCCTCTGAATTACCTTCAAGGGTTAGGGTAACGTCATCTGCATAGAGATCAATTAAATGTCGAGACCCAGCGAAGTCGATGCCGAATCCTCCATACTTTCTATTAATTCCTCTAACGAGATCCTCGACTGCAGCTATAAATAAAAGGGGGGCTGAAGGGCACCCCTGTCGGCAGCTCCTTTTGAGGATTATAGGCTTACTTTCAATGCCATTAATTGAAATCGTGGATGCTCCGTTTTTTAGCAAGGCTCTCACCGGGTTAAAAAACTGCTTTGGGAGGAGTTTTTTCACTGCCCTCATAACTTGACTATGTATAATGGTATCAAAGGCCTTTGAGAAGTCCACTGCAATCACAGCTCCATATTTTCCTCTCATCTGAACTGAATCAATAGAAGACTGTATGTTTCTGGATATATCAGAAATCTTACGACTTTTTAAAAACCCTTTCTGTTCAACTCCGATTCTTTCATTGAGGATTGGTGCCATTTGCTTGGCTAGGACACCTGATAGAATTCTATAAAACTCATTGAGCACCGTTATCGGGCGCCAGTGACTAAAGTCAGAACCATCCCCTTTTTTGGGAATTAGAGCTATTCTGTAGGTAAGGCACTGCTTCCTTAGTGAAATGAGTAAATATTTTCCCAGTGATCCCATCCGGGCCGCAAGCTTTATCATCTCTGTAATGCTTAGAGATGTAGTTTGATATTCTATCTCCGGTGAATAAATAATTATTATCTTTAGGCAAAATTTTCAGTTTTTTTGGAAACTGATATAGATTAAGATTAACCGTCTCTTGGAAGCGTTTGTGGAAATAATTTAAAATGTCCTGAGGCTTTGTTAGCACTGTTCCATTATCATTGATCTTTTGAATTCCTGAGGCAGATATTTTATCACCGATCTTTGGGTTTTGGATTTTTGTGTACGGACAGCTTTCCAAATTATATTTTGCACTCCTTTCTGCCTCGACAACTTCAGCAATTCTAAAGAAATTTAAAGAATCTGCCAGAAATGATCGAGCAAAAACCGAACTACTGTTTAAAACTCTTTCGACTTGTATATTAAAAGCTTTTTTGTTGGATGAGTTTTTTAAATTTAAAAAATGAGTTGTGGCGAATATTGCCTTTAAAAAATTATCTGCAGTATGTTGTGAATTTGTCGATTTTCTAAATCCTATTTTCAAATTATCTCTCAATTTTTTCTTGAAGATTTCGTCCTCGAACATCCAATTTGGTATTCTAGGTGATGAAATTTTTCTTTGACAATGAAAATCTAAACATATTAGTTTGTGGTCCGATGACGACTCTGACTTGTAGGAGGCTGTTTTGAACATTGGTACCAAACTCGGTGAACAAAGGGCCATGTCGATTCGAGATGATTGGATTCCTCTCCTCCAGGAGACTTTATCTTCCGGGCTAAATCTTTTGGTCAAGTCTACCAAGCAAAATTTGTGTATCAGATTTTGAAGGTAATTGAAGTTAGGATAACTTGATGGTTTTCTATCAAGATCTACATTCAGATCTCCTATGAGAAGAAATGGCAGTTGATCGTTTACTTGGGCATTTATTATGGACTGGAAAAACGTAGGAGATTTCTCACTAGGGCCGTAGACGTTTATTACATTAATGGAGATTTCATTTATTGTTATACTAATTTTATGCCATTCACTTATGGATGAAAGCTCTCTTACTAGCACAGTTTTTCCAATCTTCCTCGAAATTAGGGTTAAAACTCCTCTTCTTGAGTGCGATCCAGTGAAAAAACATCGAAACATTCCTGGCTTACATAAAGTACAGTTCAATTTGCACGTAGATGCAACTTGCGCTTTGATGTCTTGTAAGCAAATCAAGTCAGGCTTCATTTCCAATAGACGATTCATTAACCCATGTCTAGATCTTCTGTCTAAGCCGCCTCTAGTATTAAGAGAGACGATTCTTTTTAATCCCATATTTGAGAGTATCTCAGGAGTAACTTCGTCTTGAAAAAAATCTGTAATTTTAGTTTGTGTATGCTTCATGTAAAAATGAGATTTAAAAGGGATATGCAATTAGATTAAAAACTAAATATATTATGGCTTTTAGTTAAAATGGCTTGTATCGAAGAATGATTTATCCAGTGGTTAAAATTGTCTCTTGTTTAAAAAATGGACATTTTTTACAAATGTATTTTAGGATACCCCGGAGCCTTTTGCCTGTTTCCCTTTTCTAGGTGAAAAATCCGTGTCAGGCCTATTTCTTTTGCCTGCCGACATTGATCGGGTTCGCCCATTAATTATTTTATTTAAGTCCAAATGAGATTTGCGAGGTCTCATGGGACTTTCCGAAGCAGTCATTTCTCTCTCATTAAAATTAGAGGAAGGAAGGGTTGAATTTGTGTCATCTGGATTGGTGAAGGTTCCACTCGCACCTTCTTCTGAAGCTACTATTATCTGTTGATTATCACTAATTGTTTCCTCCGCACCACGCAATTCTATTTCATCAGTAGGTCTCCCAACCGATTCATTATCTTCATAGACTTCTTCTATTTCTGAGCTCTCAATCTGAGCTACGTTTTCTAAGTTTATAATAGGGACAGGATCGCTTGTTTTAGGGTCATTCTTATCCAACATTTCAATACCATTACCACTAGGGCATATTATTCGACTATCTGGTTGTTCTTCAGAAGAACTACGCTCCAATAATGTTTGTTTGAGTGCTTTTTCGTAATGAAAAGTTTTGACTCGCACATCCATGCAGTGGTGCTTCATATGCCCGAAACTAAAACATTTTTGACATTGAAGTCTCACTCCCTGGAATTTCAGCTTTATTAAATTCCCCTGGAAAGGAAGAATTTGTGGTAATGTAGAGGGATCTGCGACAATATCGACAACATAGTCACTGTCTCTCCATATTTCTTTATATTTCGAATATTTTTCTTCGGCACTTATATCCGCAGGGTTTCTTTTAGGGTAATGTTCAATGACTTCGCCAAATTGTCTCATGAAATTGACTACTCTTGTTTCATCCACTCTTTTGAAAGTATTTACAAGAGTTATCTTCATTCTTCTCTTCTTAACAGCCGTAATTCCTTCAATCCCTTTCAAACGAAAGGTGACTTCATCAATAGTGTTGTTTTCGTTTTTCACTTTAATTTTATGGCTCTTTTTTAACAACTCAATACGGCTCCGTACATCAATTGGATAATTGGTATAAATACATGCTTGCCCATTTCCAAATCTTGGGTTAGCCCCTGCAATCTCGAACTCTTTAAATCCGTACAACATTGCAACATCGTATATATTAACATGCTTAACAAACTCTCCTTTGTAAGCCTTTCCATCTTCTGTTTCCATCAATAGGACAAAGATCTCCCATTTGAAGTCTCTTGTCAAATTAACTTGAACATCTGCACCCTTAAAAGTGCGTTTATCTCCTTTGAGAACGTTAGAATACATTCTCTTAGCTGAACTAGAAGAATCATTTGTATTTTGATCCGGAGGTTTGTCAAAATACGTATTAGTTAGTGATATGATTTATCTGTTCTAAATATAGGTGTTATAGAAAAGGGAACTTTTCCACTTTCAACATAACAATAATGTTAATAAAATGCATTTCATTATTATATTAAGATAAGGATTTCATTATCCTGATAGATAAAGTTTAATATGCTAGTAAACGTTCCGTCATTTATTTTTTTCGTGTTTTTCGTTTGTTTTTTGGTACATAAGTAAAAACACTATAACATTTATATTTCATAATTATTCAACATCGATTTCAATTTTTATAATAATTCGAAAGAAGTACTATTTAATAATTAAGACATTCAATTGGGGTCGAAATGTTATAGTAAGAGTGCGTTTAAACATTTTATTTTTTATGAAACTACATAGTTGCACTTATGTTGTTCACAAATTGATTTCTTTTTGGTTGTGGAGAAAGATTTTTAAAGTTTAAATGGTAAATACAGACATTCCCATTCGTTATAAGGAGTAAAGTCATTTATGAAGAAAACAAAATAGGGGTATTTTATTATTTTTAAGCCTTTATGATAACACAAAACAGTTTTTGTGTTTCCCATCAACTTTTTCGTGTATCAACAATTGTAACTCGGACGTTATTTTGCATTTGAATGAATTGATAATAACTTATCAATTATTATAATTATTTGTTCTTACGGCAGGCTTTGATGCTTATTAAATATATCAAAGTAATATATGCTGTATTTATCTTCAATGTAACCGTATCAACTCTAATACGGTTCAGAACAGCTCAAAAATAAGTAAGGGAGCTCGATAGCCGTGCGTGTTAAGGCGTGTTCAACTCTCAATGTTGGGGGCGCAGGTTCGAATCCCGAGAGGGGATGGTCATATTTGGTATACCTCATTGATAAGATCCTAGGTTTGATAGACTAATTTTAATGCTATAATGCTTATTTATATCCTATCGGATGCAATTCTTTCGAACCATTAGGCAAAAAAAAAAAAAATAATAATAGGTTAACATAATTAGAAAAAAAAAAATCATCGACAGGATATTTATATAAATTAATAAAAATAATTCTTCCAAAGGTCGTCCATAACATTATATAAAATATTAAAACTATGAATTAATAACACTAAGGAAATAAATCAAATTGAAAAATTGTCAAAAGGCAAAATATTTGAACTACAACATAGCTATTACATGTTAGGTCGTACTCAATATTTTTCCATCATTTTTTTAGTATGAATGCACACTTCTTTCTCATCGTATATTCTAATTATACACACACACACACAGCATAAACTTCTCAAGGAATGGCTATATTGAAATAAAAAAAAGATACATATATTTACTATCCCCGTAGATAGTGCATCGACGGATGCACCAATATATGTACATATGAGTTTGTGTGTATCTATGCATTTCTTTAAATGAGTAAATCTACTTACTTCCAATATAGATATATGTATATCGAAAATGCCTCCTCTTAGATAAAGTAGATACTCTCAAGAATTTTCAACACGATTCCCTCCATATATATATAAATATATTTATATATATATATTTAAAGAAATATATATATATATATTAATTTATTCTTTCGTCAAGAAAACACATATAAGCTGTTTAAGAATTGAAACTTAATCATTTGATCATTTCTTCGATTTTTGAAAGTTGGGATTGTTATGAAACTAAAGAAAATTAACAGACAACCATTAGGAATGAAAATATACAGATTTAAAAATATTTTACTTCGTTAGAGAAACTTAGCGGATTAACTGATTAAACTTAATGAAGAAAAAAAATGAATATATAATATTAAACCTGCTCGGAATAGACAAGGAAGGATTGCATTGAAAACACTCCCTGTTTAATATTGGTAAAATTATAACCTTATTATGTGAATTCATATAATCTATTGACGAGCATACAATGCTATTTTCCTTGATTTGCACTAAACATGATCTTTTCTATTAATGTCAAAAAAAAAAATATATATATATATATGTATATATATATGAACAACATTTCAGCTTAAAAACATGTTTTAATTATCACAATATTTTGAATTCAAGTTAAAAATGTAAAGACACAAACAAATATATATATGAATATATATATCAGGCTTGTGAGCGTTCAGCTTTTTTTGTGTTCAGCGTTCAAAATAAATTAGCGTTCCGTTCAGCGTTCAGTTCAATGTTTTTGCGTTCAGCGTTCCGTTAGCGTTCAGCGTTCAAATATTGAAAAAAAGTGACGATTTTTTTTTTTAGAAAAGAATCTCCAAAAAAAGTGATGACGTTTTTTTTTTAGAAAAGAATTTTTAAAAAATTGATGACGTTTTTTTTTTTTTTAAAGAATTTCCAAAAAAGTAATACGTAGTGATGACGTTCTTTTTAGAAAAGAATTTTCAAAAAAAGTAAGGACGTTTTTTCCGAAAAAAGTCCAAGAAATGTTTGAAAAAATTGAACGCTGAACGCAAAACTCTTTTTTATGCGTTCAACGTTCAAAAAAAAGTTGCGTTCCGTTCAGCGTTCCGTTCATTGAACGTGCGTTCAGGTGAACGCCGTTCAATTTTGCGTTCCGTTCACATGCCTGATATATATATATATATATATATATATCAGGCTTGTGAACGGAACGCAAAATTGAACGGCGTTCAGCTGAACGCACATTCACTGAACGGAACGCAACTTTTTTTTGAACGCTGAACATTTAATGCAAAAAAAAGAGTTTTGCGTTCAGGGTTCAATTTTTCCAAACATTTCTTTGACTCACTTCATCACTTTTTTTGGAAATTCTTTTCTAAAAAACGTCATCACTACGCATAATTTTTTGGGAAATTCTTTAAAAAAACCGTCATCACTACACATCACTTTTTTCGGAAATTATGGGTTAGATCCAGATTTTTTCAAATAAAAACCCTAAATAGTACATCCATTTTTCCAAATTACACAATGTTATTATTTTTAAATACTTGAACGCTGAACGCTAACAGAACGCTGAACGCAAAAACATTGAACGGAACGCTGAACGGAACGCTATTTTTTTTAACGCTGAATGCAAAAAAGATTTTTTTTGGGGAAAAAATCTTTCATAAAAAATCTTTCTGACAGCTGTAGATGACTTCGGTTATCTATTAATTCGTATTATATATTTGCTACTCCAACCATTATGCTTAAATTTCCCTTTAAAAATTCACAGAACATAGCAAATAATGTATATAAATACATATATGAATATTATACTACTCTACTAGAAAGATCAAAACTCTTCTAAACATTATACGAGGTTGTTTCGGATAATGATGCGAATCAGTTTATATCTTGCAAAATATTGCATCAATCTTCTAAATCATAGACTTAAATTAAAGCTCAGACAAATTGGATTGATTTCTTTATTATGTATCAAAACCGATTTAGAAATTTGTTTTTCAAACTTTTGTTTGTGTTATTTCGTAACATTGGGTCAAATTTTCTCAAAAAGAGAAATGTCACGCATCCACAAGTTCGTTGAGGACCTCGCCAAGGCCAGGAAGACTCCCAAGGAGATCAAGACCATGGTAGACACGGCCTTTGAGGTCAACAGCATCTCCCAAAGCCAAATCTACCGCATTTCAGCATTAGTTAAGGCCGGGAAGGACTCTTCAGACAAGAGGAGCACGAACGGGAGGAGGAAGGTCCGTACCGACGACTTTATTGAGGCTGTGAGGGTGTACGTGGAGGGCTGACCGTCGGGTGACAATGGAGGAGCTGGCTATCAAGTTCGAGACGTCGATCAACACCATTTTCCACGTCCTCCATGACGATCTTGGGCTCTCAATCAAGTCAGCAAGATATATCCCCAAGATGCTCACAGAGGATCACAAAATGAAGAGAGTGAGGTGCGCACAAGCCTTCTTGAAACTCAATTTTGAGCTCGGATTGGGGTTTCTGGACAAAGTTGTGACAATGGATGAAACCTGTGTGTCTTTCTTCACTCCTGAGTCCAAACGAGGGTCATCTCAATGGCTCCCGAAGGGCTCCAACCCGCCCCTGAAGTTTAAGCGTCAAGAATCAAGGAAGAAACAGATGGTTCTCAGCTTCTTCGACAACTGCGGCGTGATCTTCCAGCACTATCTCCCGATGAGGACCTCCGTCACTGCGGCCGTGTCAAGGGTGTCATGAACATGTTTTTAAAGAAATTCAAGGAGAAGCGACCTGAAATGGCCAAAAGAGACTGGTACTTCCACTTCGACAATGCTCCGTGCCACACGGCAAATAGCACGAAGGAGTTCTTAGCTAAGAAGGGGATCAAGGTCATCGATCATCCACCCTACTCTCCTGACCTTGTCCCCGCAGACTTCTTCTACTTCCCCGTCATGAAGAAGATGCTCGAGGGCGTGGAGATTGTCGACAAGAGCGTTCAGAAGGAGTGGACCTGGGTTGGGAGGGCCATCCCGGAAGACAGGTTCCGTGAGGCCTTCAGGAAGTGGGTTGAGAGGTGGGAGAAATGTATTCGAATCGGCGGAAGTCATGTGGAAAAGATTTGTTACCTCCGCCGAAGGAGGTATTGTTTTCACTGGCGTTGGTTGGTTTGGTTTGTTTGTCCGCAGGATAACTCAAAAAGTACGGAACGGATTCAAATGAAACTTTGTGGAGCTGTTGGAAATGCCAAAAGAAACAAGTGATTAAATTTTGACATCTCTGATTGCTTCTTTAAGATGCCAATGAGCTAAATACTAATAAATATTTCAAGTTAGCCTGCTCTGCCAATAGATGTCGCTGTGCTGTGAAATCAGGTACCGGAAGCGTCTTCCTCTTGGAATTTCCATCGAGAGGAACCCTCCCCTGTCCCTCTATGCCGCCCCAGTCGTGAAAAATCCGCCTCGGAAGGCTCATAAGGACCCCGTGACGGCGGAGGTTTGCACTCTCTGAGTGTATATATGCCTCTAGTTAAAGTTGTTTTCGTTATAATTGAAATTATATTTTATGATTAATTTTTTTCCGCATATTTATCCGAAACAGCCTCGTATTTTTATATATTTACTTATATATCAACCATAAAATAGCTTCACTTGTAAAAATCTTTATTACATTAAATATTATATCCCTGTAATAGGATGTTCAAACTTTTATACTGACAGCACATAATTTTTTTGGGCTCCAAGTGTATCGATGAATAATCAAATACTTTTTTTTTGCAATATGTTACTATCTTCTATTATTTATAAAGTAATATCCATTCACAGGACCTTATTTAAGCTTGATATTATGGCCTTATGCATATAGATTTTTCATACTTTATAGAAGGAAATATGTTACTTAATTTATGGGGAATGTTCTTCTCATCCTTTAAGAAAACCCTTGCTGTACAACATTTATATCAGGGGCAGAGCTGCTATATCAATCTATTTTAATGAGTAAGATGAAAAAAGTTTCGCACGGTTCATCAATTGAACTGTTATGTTGGGATACCTTAGGATCATAGACATGAATACATAGTATTTATCCCAGAGTCGTTGCCGATGGAAGTGTACGGCAGGAAGAAGAGTAATGGAGATGGGGAAACAAAGTTTAAATAAAGGGGTCTAGCTTTATAACTGACGATGGAAAATATAATACATGACGTAGAGAGGAGTGACTCAAAGTTGACATGACGTCAAAATACTGGAAATATATGAGAGTGACGTCAGAGACACAGCATTAACATTCTCAGGTATCAAACGCTAACGACTCTAAGAATTTTTATTAGGTGTGGAAAAACACAATATCCCTCATAAGGTAACTAATGTTTCTTTATTTTCAAAACTATGGTTCATACATAGTTAAAAACCCACATTACATGTAGAATCTCAGATTCGTTGCCGATGGAAGTGTACGGCAGGAAGGAAGAGTAATGGAGATGGGAGGCAAAAGTTTAAATAAAGGAGTCTAGCTTTATAACTGACGATGGAAAATTTAATACATGACGTAGAGAGGAGTGACTCACAGTTGACATGACGTCAGAAATACTGTTAATATATGAGAGTGACGTCAGAGACACAGCATTAACGTTCTCAGGTATCAAACGCTAACGACTCTAAGAATTTTTATTAGGTGTGGAAAAACACAATATCCCTCATAAGGTGTATCCCCAGAGGAATTCATTACCAATCTAAATAAGATGTCTGATATAAAGATATACGGTTTTCCAGAAGAAGAAAAAAACATGTCAGTCTACAACTGATTATTTGTAACGTCTGCACAAAGATGGAGATAATTTTTTTTTAGTTATTCTTCTCGCGAGTGGCTTTCTGTCCACGCAACTGAGCATTAACCGGAACCTTCCTGACTCAATAATTTGTTATATCCTTAGAATGAGATCTCTGTAAAATATCTGTAAGCTTTCTGTATTCGTATAAAACCGAATATACTTTAAATCATCTCCTTTTACAATTGGAGTCTTGTAGATATCTACTCTCCAAATTAGACTCCAACTTCGTATGAATTATTCACACATTAAGACTAAAATGTCCAATCTCTTGGCAAAGAAGATTGGTCTCCAAATGCCCACTATATCTAGAATAATAAATTGTAAATGTGCTTGATCTCCAAATGTCCACTATATCTAGAATATTAAATTGTAAATGTGCTTGATCTCCAACTCTTCATTAGCAAAACACCTATTTACTTAGAAACATCAGATAACGATCATATAGAATGGTATATGTCCAATGATCATATCAGCAAAATACTTATTATTATTTTGGTTATTTAAGTTCTCTTCATTTTAGTATTTACTCAACAGCTATAAGAAGGGGGCAAACCATTCTTATAACTTTGGCTAACAAGTAACAAGCGATATGTTTCTTTATTTTCAAAACTATGGTTCATACATAGTTAAAAACCCACATTACATGTAGAATCACGTGTTCATTATTTTAGAAATTTAAAAGCGGCCCGGGTATCCTGGATCCTGTAATCTTTCTCTGGAGGGAAAATTTCCTCTGGCGAGATTAAGAAAAGCCAACATTTTGGGCGTTGAGTTGTGTAATGAAGCCAAGTGGAGTAATTTAGCATCTTTGGCTTTTCATCAAACTATTAAGTGGAGGAAACTTAATATTCAGAAGAAAAGCGACCTGTACAATACAAAAATCATCCCTTTCACCGCAGCTAGGGCCATTGGACGGAGCGTCCCCATATAATCTATTCTGCATGGGCATTTTGTTTTATTTGTTTATATTTTTCATTTTATATAATTTTATAGTTTTTATTATTTGTTTTTAGACTAGTTACTAAAGTAACTAATGTGCCCCATGGCAAATATATACTCGAGAACACATAAAACCTAAGATAGTGTATGAAAAATCACTAAGTAAATATTTTAATTTACAATTTTATTTTAGGGTTGCAACTAGGAGCACAATTTATTTCAATAAAATTGAATTTCCAAAATCTCAATTCTCATACGTACTAAAAGATATTAACATAAGTTTTGAGCTTTAAATGACATTACTTGTAATTCTTAAATTCTTCATTATTGTAGATAATGTCTTCTGGTGGATGGAGGCAAGAGAAAGGAAGTATTTAATTTCCTTCAAAGCCACAGTACATGAGTCACTGAAAGGGAGGGGATTGTCAGGCCCAGGAAGCATATCCTGCCACTGCCGAAAGGAGTACTGGCCGTATATTCAACAACGATAGCAAAGGGTTTCCGAAAGATATTCGCGTTGCAATTAGAGCTTTGGATTACAAGATTGCAAAGTTCTTTTTCTCTTGGGGTGGTTCAATTTCTGCCAAGTCTAAATAAGATAATGGCTTTCCGGTATTTGGCGGAGCTCTGTTCTTCAAGCCCTTTTATGTTTAGACTTACAAATTCAATAAGAATTGTACTGCTTGACATTCCAAAAAGACATGGAGAGTCGCATTGAATATCTTGCCACAATCTTTGCAGGGTTGCAAAAATTTCATACAGTTGACCGATATCTGAAGGTGGGCTGTGAATTTCTTGCTATCATGTATATTGGTGAGGGAGCCAGTGATAATTTTTTTCCACTTAATAGGAAGGTCCAGCAGCTTTGAATATTTATTCGCAACCAAATCCACTTCATTGTTACAAAATTTTCTTGACAATTTAAGGTGCCACGGAGTAAGTAAGTATTGTTTTAAGGAGGATTTATATAAAGGGAATTTAAACTTTCCATCACTAAACAGCCTTTGATCACCTAAATTATGGAAAGTCAATATTTCATTGCAAATGACTTCTTCTTCGAACTCCTCGGATTTCCCTAAGTTTTTGAAGAAGGAGGCTCTTTTTCGGGGTTTTCCAAACTATATCCACCCTGGAATCGCTTTCATAAGATGGATTGTACGTCTGAAGATTCGTTGCGCTAACCACCAAATTATATAAACCTTGAGGTATTTCATTCGTCATATCGGTGTCCAACATGAGTCATGTATACAACCCGCCATACGAAATTGTCCTCCTCCATTCCGTATCTTCATTCTTTGGTAAATCAATAAAAATATTAATATAACATTTAGGTAAAATAACAGACAGCTGAGAAAGTCCTCCTCCTACAAGTTTTATTGGCCTTTTAATAGGTAACTATACGGAAAGAAGGTTGTTCAACCCCTTTCCGTCCTCCTTGATGGCCCTAATCGGCGATCATAGGGCATGAAGACGCTTAATATAAAATGAAAGGGATGATTTTTTTATTGTACAGGTCGCTTCTCTTCTGAATATTAAGTTTCCTCCACTTAATAGTTTGATGAAAAGCCAAGATGCTAAATTACTCCACTTGGCTTCATTACACAACTCAATGCCCAAAATGTTGGCTCTTCTTAATCTCGCCAGAGGAAATTTTCCCTCCAGAGAAAGATTACAGGATCCAGGATACCCGGGCCGCTTTTAAATTTCTAAAATAATGAACACGTGATTCTACATGTAATGTGGGTTTTTAACTATGTATGAACCATAGTTTTGAAAATAAAGAAACATATCGCTTGTTACTTGTTAGCCAAAGTTATAAGAATGGTTTGCCCCTTCTTATAGCTGTTGAGTAAATACTAAAATGAAGAGAACTTAAATAACCAAAATAATAATAAGTATTTTGCTGATATGATCATTGGACATATACCATTCTATATGATCGTTATCTGATGTTTCTAAGTAAATAGGTGTTTTGCTAATGAAGAGTTGGAGATCAAGCACATTTACAATTTAATATTCTAGATATAGTGGACATTTGGAGATCAAGCACATTTACAATTTATTATTCTAGATATAGTGGGCATTTGGAGACCAATCTTCTTTGCCAAGAGATTGGACATTTTAGTCTTAATGTGTGAATAATTCATACGAAGTTGGAGTCTAATTTGGAGAAGTAGATATCTACAAGACTCCAATTGTAAAAGGAGATGATTTAAAGTATATTCGGTTTTATACGAATACAGAAAGCTTACAGATATTTACAGAGATCTCATTCTAAGGATATAACAAATTATTGAGTCAGGAAGGTTCCGGTAATGCTCAGTTGCGTGGACAGAAAGCCACTCGCGAGAAGAATAACTAAAAAAAAATTATCTCCATCTTTGTGCAGACGTTACAAATAATCAGTTGTAGACTGACATGTTTTTTTCTTCTTCTGGAAAACCGTATATCTTTATATCAGACATCTTATTTAGATTGGTAATGAATTCCTCTGGGGATACACCTTATGAGGGATATTGTGTTTTTCCACACCTAATAAAAATTCTTAGAGTCGTTAGCGTTTGATACCTGAGAACGTTAATGCTGTGTCTCTGACGTCACTCTCATATATTAACAGTATTTCTGACGTCATGTCAACTGTGAGTCACTCCTCTCTACGTCATGTATTAAATTTTCCATCGTCAGTT
Source organism: Caligus rogercresseyi (assembly GCA_013387185.1). Classification (NCBI taxonomy): domain Eukaryota; kingdom Metazoa; phylum Arthropoda; class Copepoda; order Siphonostomatoida; family Caligidae; genus Caligus; species Caligus rogercresseyi. The sequence continues at coordinate 7,511,121 of CP045892.1, read as the reverse complement.
ATAAAGCTAGACTCCTTTATTTAAACTTTTGCCTCCCCATCTCCATTACTCTTCCTTCCTGCCGTACACTTCCATCGGCAACGAATCTGAGATAAATACTATTCATGTCTATGATCTTAAGGTATCCCAACATAACAGTTCAATTGATGAACTGTGCGAAACTTTTTTCATCAAACTGCGAAACTTTTACTTTCTCTTTTTTTATTATTAAATTATTTAATAATTATAATTACTCTTTCCTTCATTATTGACTTGAATTGGAAACTTGCTCCATCAAACAAATGAGGGGGTTTCTCCTTCTCTCTATCTCTTAATATTATGTGTATGAATGTATAAGATCATTTCTTTAGTGCACTATTTAAAAGATATTTGTTCCTATTACTCCTATGGTTTATACATCAAAGAGGAATCAACAAGTTTCAATTACACTTTCGTACCCTGCAGCAATATTTCCAATGGCAATTGTGGACCGTCAGTTAAAATTCGAGTTTATTGAACATTATTGTTTTGATAAATTAGATATATGCTAGAATACCTACGGAAACAAGCAATACAACGCTGAAGGGTAATGAAAGTGAAGTTTAGCTTTTATATATATTATCTCTAAGGGTTTCTTACGTTCCAAGGATATGGAGTGAAGCAAGAGTACTGTTTTTACCGAAACCAAATAAAGACGACTACATAAACCCTAAATCATACCGTCCAATAACACTCGCAAACACTTTAGTAAAAGGACTAGAAAGAGTAGTTTACTGGCATATAGAATCTTTAGAGCTAAAAGTTCCATGGAAAACCAGTTTGGGTTCCAGATTGGGAAATGTGCTGATACAGCTATTGCAAGCTGGTAGACAGAGCTGAAAGTGCCTTCCTCACAAAAAAAAAAACATGCTATTATCGTGTTCTTCGACATTGAAGGGGCGTTTGACAATCTTCCGTTCGATGTAATTGAAGAACACTTGAAGAAAAATGGAGTAGATTCGTGCTCAGTTCATTGGTATAGACACTTCCTACAGAGTCGAAAAATAGTCTGTACACAACAAGGGGAAAATATATATTTCACTCCCACCAAGGGCTGTCCGCAGGGAGGAATTATTTCCCCATTTGTATGGAATTGTGCAATTCAACATATAATAGCCTCCAAACCAGGACCGTTACTCACTATAGGTTTTGCTGATGATATAGCCGTAATTATCACAGGCATTGACCTGACTTCGATCATTCAACGAAGAGTGGATGAAATGAACACCATTGTGTCCAAAATTGGGCTAAAGTTTAGTGCATCAAAAACCAAAGGAATGTTATGCACTTGGGCATGCAAAGTGGACCTTCCCATGATTAAAATCAACGATACACGTATTGAATGGGTTAATCAGTATAAGTATCTTGGGGTCATAATTGATCGAAAACTTCAATGGGGAGCCCATATCGATTATATTGTCAAAGAAGCCAAAGGACTTCTATTTTCTGTACGGAATTTGATCGGAAGTAATTGGGGGTTGCGGCCTTTTTATACGCAATGGATTAGGAAGGCCTGCTTGGAACCAATCATTTGTTACGGGGCAAGCATTTGGGCGCCTAGGAGTATGAATCTGAAAAATACCATGTTAAATTAAGGCGAATTAATAGGCTGGCATGTCTATTAATGTGCAGAGCCATGAGATCCACTCCGACGAAAGCCATGGAAGTTATGTTCAATATAAAACCACTACACATAAGCATAAAAAGGTGGGCACTAAGGTCAAGGTTAAGAGTCATGCATAATGTACCGATAAAATGGCAACAAGACTCGATAGTTATGGCTGAAATAATGGCATGGTGAACAAAGTTGCCGCCAAAAAAATTCTTCTTTTTTGATCTGAAACAAAGATGGAAGTTGCACACTCACACGAGAATTCCAATTCATAATATTGTAAGTTTTGTGTCTGGCCATATTCGTATGACAAAACATCTCAAGGAAATGGGATTGGCGGATGAGGACTCTTGTAGGCTTTGTGGAGAGGAATGAGAGTCTCCCATTCACTTTGTCAACAGCTGTGATGCCCTTGCTGGTGTAAGGAGGAACCTTACCGAGGATCGTGGGGACTATCGTTGGAGTACGGTTGGGATGTTTCCCACTTCATCAGGGCTCTCCTCAACACGCGCCAGTTCGTGGATGTCTTCTTCGATGACCAAATTCTTCAATGATTTTTTAAACAACAGTTGTAATTTTATTTGAAACAAGTATATGTGCTTTTAAACGTTTTTAGTATGTATTTTAGTATGTTATATTAGATTGTTTATTGTTGTTTGTTCACCGTTTGTAAATAAATGAAATATACCTCACCTTTAGGGTATATGCCTAACGGGTTTGCTGCATTAAATTGCAGTTTCCGTTACCCCATGAGAAGCTTAAACGCATATACTCCTGGGGGGGGAATTGAAAAAAAACAAACCTACAGAAACACCTGTATTTCCTCTCTTAGAAAAGGCAGCTTTGTTGTCATAGTGAACTGGTAACTATTTAATAATGTTTGTTATTTGTACAGATTAAATATCTATGTAACGAACAGATTTAGTATGGGGGAGGCTGATTAATTTGATCCTATATATATATATATACATAACTTGATTTATTATTTAGCTTTCATGGCTATATAAAAAATGAATTAAGTCCTTGGAACATAAATATGATTTTTACGTGAGGATCAAATCATATTTTATAAATAAATACACGACTTGCTTCCCATATTAAAATTAAGATAATTATTAAGTTTGAAGAATCTACCTGTCGTTTATATAAAGTAAAAATTTGATTGTGCATCTTCTTCTTGTTGCTGTTTGAAAAAATATACGGATTTATTAAAACAAATATGGTTATTGGTTAATTTCTAAGTATTATTTATTTTGAAAAAAGATCATAGGACTATAATAACATTATATCTATTAAAAACATTCCTCCTATTTTTTGCTATAGCATCAATATATAAATTTAAGATAATCTAAATTATATGAAAATGCAAAGTTACCCAAGGTTCAAATTATACGTTTCCATTAATTTATATATAAACTTCTGGTTTTTGTTGTTCTAAAATGGATGAAAATCCATAATATATATTTATTGCATACAAATGTAGAGAATTTCTTTTGTTATTTTGCACTTTCTAAACAATTATACAAACAAAAATAATAAACTGCCGACCACTGAAATGTTTTCTTTTACCTTGAGCAAAAATAAAAATTTAGGGGAAACCCGCATCAAATCTTCAATTGCAACTGGAATATTAAACCTATGTTTTCATAAATACAATTTTTATTATTGACGATTTATTAAAATATTTTATATTTTATCGTTGATCACAAATGCAAAAATTTCATGATCGATATATCACAATTTCGGACGCAAACCAATATTACAATCATTTGGTAATTAAGAAATTTAGATCAAATAGCATAGGCCTGATTAATGACATGTTTGATTTTTGTAAAAAATATATATTATTTCATGAACAGTTCTAGTTCCATTAGTTCTTATGAAATATTAATTGCAGGTGTTATCTATTTTCCCATATTATTTATTCTAAAATCACATATTTGATTGATAGGCATAGGCAATTAGGCATAAAGTGTGTTCCAATGGAAATAATTTTTTTAAATTGTGATATATATATTTATATATAAAAATATAAAGGGTCGTTCAGCTAAATCTGGAACACTTTCAACTGCATCAAAAACAACCAATAGAGCCTCCTAGGAAAGTATTAGGGTCATAACGAAATAAGTTAGGTGTTTAACTATTCAATTGTTCCGATTTTGGCGTGATAAACAATAATAAAACCATGGAGAAACGCAAACGTGAAACTGTAGTTGAATTAGTGTGCGCGGGACATGGAGCTAAGGCCATCAAGGACATCACTGGGTACGCCTCCAGCACAGTTTATGACCATGTGGAAGCCCAATTGGCTGAAGATGAGTTCCTGCAGGCAGACAAAACATTTCATTTCCGAGCCCTATCTTGGGAAGAAAATGTACCATTATAGGAGGGCTTCTATGACCCGAATTGTCTCCATGGCCAGTGGTCACATTAGCTTAAATGGACATCTTCACCGAATGGGAAGGTCGAAAACTTCAACGTGCCGTCTCTGCGAGGAGGAAGATGAAACTCCAATTCATCTCATCTACGATTGTCCACGGACACGGATTGGAATGGACGAACTTATATTGGAAACCACAGAGAGGAAGAAGACGATGGAGGAATTTCTTTTAAATAGTTACAATTATTTGTCCAAATTTAATTTGTTTAAAAATAAAATCAGTTGTTCCTAGACAGTTCACGACCGGCTGATACCGGATTAAGTTCCGGTGTGGTGGGGCTGATCTAGGAGCTAAACAAACAAACAAACAGTTTATGACGTCGTCAAGGCCTTCAAGGCCTCTGGGGACGTCTCCAGGAAGCTCCATGACAGATCTGGGACCAAGAAAAGGACGCCGACCATCTTAGCCGGCTTAAAGCGATCGGTAACGGCCAATCCAGGAACCCGATTTCAGTCTTGGCCAAAAAGCGCAACGTGAGCAGGGCTACCGTCTCCAGGGCCGTCAAGGAGCTCAACATCATATCTTACAGGCGCAGCCAGGCCCATTTGTTGACAGGGAAGATGAAGGAGGTCAGATTGAGGAGGTGCAAAAAGGTGCCGAATTCGTTGAAGTTGGGTACCTCTCCACCTCTGAAATTCTTCTCAGACGAGAAGATCTTCACTGTGGACCGCTTCAGCAACCGCCAGAACGACAGGGGGTTGGCCAAGACCAAGAAAGAGGTCCCCAAGTCGTCCAGGACAAAAAATCTGGCCTCTGTGATGGTCCTAGGTGTTGTGAGCACTGCTGGAGACGTCCTAGTCCACTTTTTCAAGGTGGGTGAGAAGATCAACATTGACGTGTACCTGGGCGTCCTAAAGGAGTTTGGTAAGTCTTGGATGGACGAAAAGGCCTCTGGGGACGTCTACAACGGGAGGTACCTCTTACAGCAGGACTCTGCCCTCACCCACAAGGCCAAGAAGACCAGGAGTGGCTCCAGGCTAACGTCCCTGCTTTCTGGGACCCCCAGACATGGCCCTCCAGCTCCCATGACCTGAATCCCATGGACTACTACATGTAGGGGGAGTTGGAGAAACATGCCTGCGCCACTTCTCCTGCCATGTAACCTCCCTCAAGGCCTCCATCAAGAGGCAGGCCAGCAAACTCCCAGCCACGGACGTTACCGCCGCATGCAAAGTATTCAGGAACCGTATTGAGACCGTCATTGCTGCTGAGGGCGGACATATTGAATAAATTGTATGTAAGTACCTTAATGCATAAATAAATGGCATTAAAACTTGTTTAGGTTGCCCCATTTATTGATCTGGATTCACTTGAAAGTTTTCCAGATTTAGCTGAACGCCCCTGTATATTGTTTGAAGGGATCGATTTAAATTCTTCATAGTTGTAGAACATACTTAATATCAATTATTTTTCTCCTTATCATTGCTTATCAATCATATTGTATTTAGGCTGATTCAACACGACTGAAGAAGGAAGGAGTACTTACCATAATGAGTTCCTTGCTTTTTATATGTGAGTGTGAATGAAAAAATGCATGCAAGCCCTCTGCAGAAGCAGCAAACATGTTATAGGAGATTACTCTTAAGTATAAGAAGGAGGAGGAAAAGCACCATTGCATTTCAAGACTAATGAAAAATATATCACTTCGATGCAACCATATTTGTATTTGTGTCGGGGGGGGGGGGGGGACACTTTTTTTCGCACATTACCCGTCCTCATTGGATATGCATCTTTTTATTAATCTAAATGGAGCTTGCAAAATAAAGGGAAGTCAAATTGCAACACGTTTCTCATATAGAAAAAAACACTGTCTTAAACCAACAGTATTATATATAAAAAGAAATCCATTCTTTTTGCATTAAATTGAAGGTTTTAATTAGCATAGTTAGAATGATCCGATTTAGGTCAAATATGTACCGTTAGGATCGATACGAAAAACGAAATCTCATCTTACCAATGCCATCTAGTGTAACTCGATTGCACTTATACAACGCGAGATACAGATAACTAAAGTCATATATATATATATATATATATATATATATATATATATATATATATATATATATATATATATATATATATATATATATATATATAAGACAGACCAAGTTTCATCTAGACGATTGATTTATCTTTGTCGTGAATATTTAAGCATTCAAATACAGATACTAGCTTCGATATCATCAATTATTGTCGAGTTAATCAGTCATTCTTAAGCGTCGTTTTTGTCGGCAGATTGATGATACATTTAGGCATAATATGTATATACAAAAGTTGAAACATTTATGATAAAAAGAATTTATATATATGGCCATACCGTTTTTAAGGATGATATTTTTATTTATTTAGATAAATATTTTGTACGATAATTTTTTTACCTACATAAAATAATGTTATAGAAGCCATGCATTTTAATTTAAACAAATCGGAGTCATTTTGACTTATATTGTCACGCAGTGTTTTATATCCCGAAAGTATTAAATTTTATATGATCTTATCACACAAAAGATGTGAAATACGATATACCTATTTACCTTAATTTAGGTGAAATATCTCTTGGATATGTTTCTTGATTTTCATTTGAAATTATTTTTTCCTAATAATGCTAATTAAAATCATAAATTAAATAATACCATAGCTTAAATATGTCTTGTGAAGGTAAAATTAATTCATAACAAAAATTAAGACAATATTCATTATGAACTAAAATTATTTTTCAATATATTAAAAGTCGTGTGAAAAGCAATCATCATTTTCATCTATCATTATCCAATTGAACCAACTTATTATTATTATTTTTCACACCATGAGATTTCTTCAATAATCTACATTCGTACTAAAAGTAATCAAGTAACTCCATTTTTTTTAGTATAATAGTTTACTGCTTGAGTATCACCTTCATTTCTGGGTGCTTAAAAATACTCCCAGAATATTTTATTGATTTACCAAATATGTGCAATGACCATTCAAATTTGAGTTTGAAATGTACAACATCTGAAAATAAGTATGTTTGCCAATTACATGTTAAAATGTAAGATATTAGAATATTAGAATAAAGTATGATATAATTAAAAAAGGTCATAAGACATAGATAGGCAACTATTTGATTGGAACAAACTTAAATATTGTCCAATCAATTATATATGTAAGCAGTTTGTTTTTATATTATATTACATATGTATTGTTTGGAAGATATTTAAGTACGTTCCACTGAAATATATCTTTATGTATTTTGACCGTTTTTTTCCTTGAATTCATTACTTTCCTCCTCTTCACCAATTTTTATAGGAAACTTTTTTAATGACGTTTTTCCTTGACCGATTCTTTCAAGTAAATAGTTCAAAGATTACCTCCACAACTTCTAGCGGATAACATAAGTATTATTTAATAAAAAGTATATATTATCATTGTAAGATGGAGTACGATGGCTCAGTGTGTTAAGGCGTGTTCCACACTCAATGTTGAGGGCACTGGTTCGACTCCCTAGAGGGGAATATCAATTTGGTCAACCTCATTGATGAGATCCATCTTCGATAGACTAATTTTAATGCTATAATGCTTATCTATACCCTGTCGGATACAATTATATAGAACCATATATGCACAAAAAAAGATCTTAGGTTCGATAGACTAATTTACACACTATTATGCTTATTTATATCCTCTCGGATATTGCAATTCTATCGAACCAAATATGCAAAAAATCACCATCCTATTTATTATTTGCCTTTCGTGCACAGAGTTCAAGGCCTATCTTGACTACTATAAGACATGCACATATGTACTCAAAGACGAGTCCTGTCAACTCACATTAGTTATTAATGCCATGAATGTTGGTAATATAATTAATCTAATGTGATGCATTTTGGTTAAATGGATTGTTTTAGAAAACACAATGAAGTTATTATAGGATACATTGGAAAATCTGTCTTCTTTCATATAAAACTAGTATCGTATGTATGTTTAAAAAAATAATTATGAAATATCCTAGAGTTTATATATTTAGGAATGTATATAGAGGATAGAAACTTAGTTATAAGTTGAGACCAACGAATTATTTTGCGGTAATCCCAAAAGGCTAGAGACAAAAGGATCCTCATAAAATCATATTTGAACAATGTAAAAAGAGAATACCTATTGCCCGTCATCGAGGGCCTGATGTAGAACAAAAACGAATGCCTCAACGTCAGGAAGAATATTCGGGATTTTCTTTACTTAATTAAAAAATATATGTTTCGTCCTGTTTTTTTAAGATTTTTTTCTTCGTTTGACTCCATATCAAACTGTATCCGTGTACATATATTCGTATGTCTTTGTTTCGATTTAATTTCATTAAATATTTGTACTTTTTGAAGAAAAAAAAATGATATTTCCTTGCATAGAACTGTGCAACCTTTGTGACCTTGAGTGGTTTTTTTTCTTAATGAAATCATTTTGAATATAAGGCAGTTTTCCTTTATCTTGATTACATTGATTGTAAACACATATACTTAAAGGGACTTCCTTCCTTTCCCCCTTGAGAGGCAAAGTCATGTATGCAAAACATCGTGCAAAAATACTATATGGTTTATTTATAAATATAATTCCATTAATAAGATATAATTGAATAGTCCTGTTAATAAAGTAGAATAAAAAAGTGCTCACTCAAACTGTTCCTTGAAAATGCAGACTTTATTCTAAATTTTATAAGGTAATATCCAAATTGATCCGACTCTGCTGTATTAATTTGACTTTATGAATATATTTGGTTCATATTAAACATCAGTAATTGTTTTATTCATATTTATTTGTAATCATTTTTTTTAAATGAGAAGCTTTATTGATTTTTTATATAAATATATAAATAATCATTCTAGTATAAAATTAAATCTCTAAACGAAGTTAAAAGGCAAAAAAAGACCAATACTGCATAATATAAAACATAACTGAAAACAAAAAGTACATATTCTTGAAATATACAACAAACACATCAAATTAAAATACATTAAACATAAAAATTAGTCAAAACTTATAAATCGACAATATAACATGATAAATTTAAAACACATGACAATAATATAATTTGGGAGTTAAATTACCACCAAGACCAAAGATAATTCAGGATAATCCAAACACCTATCCTTTAAATAAAAAAGAACTAGGATAAAATCATTTTTTTCAAATTATGTGTTTAAATAAAAAAGTGTTTCCAGGGATTTCAAGGCCTTAACCTCAATGTATCGAGGTGAAGATGATAATTATCAATTAAGTTATTATGTACATAGTCTTTCGTGAATCAAATAAATGATCTTTTGTCATATTTTTGATCTTAAATTTATTAATTTATGCAATCCAAAGTAAAAAATACATTAGTATAATGAATTATTTGCGAAAAATAATATTAATATATGTAAAAAATAGAATATAAATAAATGAGCTCTCCAGTATTATCAATATTACATTGATTGATTTATTAATATCATTATGTCAAATATTGAACTATAATCTCGTCATACTTTTTTTATGTTTGAGGTGAACACACAAAAAAATTGAATAATTTTTATGCTATACTGCTAATATTCATAATCATATGGATTCAATTCTGTCGTGCCAAATAGACAAAAACAACAGCACATCAAATTTGCATAAATTATTAAGATATTCATACAATTACTAACTTTTGTTCTACATTTAATTCAGGATATTTTTCATGTATTAAATTGTTATCTAATGACTTCATTTCAAATATTCCGAGCAGTTTGTTTATACCAAAGTAGATAATATCTAAATTTAGCGTTTAACTATCAATAGTTTTCGTAGTATCCATTTTAAAGGAATAAAACATTTTACAATTGGGTGTTATAATTGCGATATATACGTATATATATATATAATATATATATATATATATATATATATATATATATATATATATATATAATATAATATATATATATATATATATATATATATATATATATATATATATATATAATATATATATATATATATATATATATATATATATATATATATATATATATATATATATATATTAGGGTTGTTCTTATTTTTCAAATATTTGAAATGTTAGCGACTTTGTGGATTTTCTGTTTCTTGGTGATAAAAGAAGACGACATACAAAGTTTGAACAAAATCAGTCAACATTACGAGGTCGCCCAACGAGGTCAAAGTTTTAAAAATTTAGTAAAAATATAGTTTTCCGCAAATTTCTTTAAAATGGTGGACGTTACAGACTTCAATAATAAGTATTAATTTAAAGGAAGTCTAATTTACTACCAGACGTATGTTTGATGTTTTGTAATAAAACAAAGTTTTCAGTAAAAACAAAGCAAGAAAGGAGTGAGTATTGTTAGCTTATTTCATAGCTTTTTTGTATCAATTAACTTCACTCGCCTGTAGAAGATGACTTGTTCGCTTCAGAGTAAAATAGTACTTTTAAGTTTAGTAAAACTTTAGATGATAAATCCAAAAATGACCTTGGTTGCATTTTATCAATTCAGAATTCAGTACAATCTGAGTTTAAATCATATGATTCAGAGCCTGTATTGAACTATAAGAAATCGATTATTAAAAAATAAATCATAATGTGTTTCTTAGATGTGCGTCAAGGTATCCTCTCATAATTTTACTTTGTCTCTGACGCATTTATAATCCATTATATGCGTCATTTTGTACGCGAGATAGGCTTTTTTTAATGTACATATAAGTCTCTACTTATTAAATTGACATGATTTAGTATACCAAAATATTAAAGCTAGTTAACCAAGCTTTCATTTGATATGTTTGGTGTTCTGAAAATCGCTATACTTTAAGAGATATAAGCAAATACGTACTCTCCCCCAAAAATTGATCTTTTAATATGAGAATATACGATTACCATCTGGTAATTATGTTAGTGTTACATTGATAGAAAGAGAAGGGAGGGAGTATTTTGCCTCACTTCTCTCCCTTCTTTTTTTCTTCCTATCCAGGTTACACTAACTGCCGTTACCAAATGGTAATCGTATATTCTCATATCAAAGATCAATTTTGGGGGAGAGTACGTATTTGCTTATATCTCTTAAAGTATAGCGATTTTTAGAACACAAAATATATCAAATGAAAGCTTGGTTAACCAGCTTTAATACTTTGGTATACTAAATCATATCAATATAATAAGTAGAGAGTTATATGTACATTAAAAAGTCTATCTTGCGTACAAAATGACGCATATAATGGATTATAAATGCGTCAAAGACAAAGTAAATTTTGAGAGGATACCTTGTGATGTGTCTATTCATCAATCCTCTGTATCATTGAATAACGAAGCATCAGTCTTCCAATCGGAGGTCAGTCGGTGATAGCTCTACTAAATCAAGATAAACCATCAAAAAACGTGATAATTCTATCGGATTCTCAATCAGCAATTGCTGCTATTCTGAATCCTCTCACAAAGAGTGAAATTGTAAAAAAGTACAAAGAAACACTAAACATTGGTAAATGTGACATTAATATAAAACTTGATTGGTGTAGAGGTCATTCAAACATTACAGGAAATGAATATGCTGACTACCTAGCAAAAAAAGGTATCGAAAGTGAGAGCCGTTTGAGTGTTGGAGCACCTCCTAGCTACATAAAGAAGGTGATACATGAATTCTTTTTTTATGAGTGGTGTAGTAGATACAATGATGATCAACTAATGAAGCACACACATCGCATGTTAAAAAACCCAAAATCCAAGACTACTCAACTATCGCGCCAAAACATGAGTCTTCTTGTTTAAGCTTATACAGGCCACGGACCATTTTTGGCTCATCTAAGTAAATGGAAAAATATTGACGGAATCTGCAATATTTGTATGGAAGAGCCACAAAGCGCAGACCACTTAATCAACAGATGCCCATCACTCTCTTATGAGAGACATCAATTCATGCAAGAGGAGGATGAAGACCTACGTAGTACGTATCCTTAATTTATGAAATGCTCAAAAATGGAAAAAATATTAGTGATAACTTCAATATTGTATAATACTTTAGATCAACTCCTGCTGTAGTAACACATATACCCCTCTGTGTGGTCGTGTTCATTTGCTTTATATATGTGTGTACTGTTTTATATCTTTGTTTTATATTGTAATGCATATGTGTATAATGTGAAACAGCAATAATTCTTTTCAACTATTAAAAAAAATATATATATATATATATATAAATATACGTATATATATATACATATATATACGTATATATAGGTATATATATATATATATATATTTGAACATAAATATGTACAATGAGAATAATAGATATTAAACTTACTGCAAAAATAGCTTTGGATATGATAAATCCAAAAATATTTTTGGGATATTACCGGATTCTACTCGGCGTTGCCCGGGATTTTCACGTCACTTAGATCTAATATTTTGGTTATCCAAAGAAAAATATATAACTGACTGTTTAGAAAAATTTATAATAGAAATTTGTTAAGGGAACAAACACCCGGTCAAAAATATTTCTTTGTACCTCAAAATTCTCCACATAATTTTTCGCCCATATCTAACACGCCATTATCAAAAAAAATATCATTCGGATATGATTTTTACAAAAAAATAAACATATAAAAAATAAATAAATTGGCAGAAATAACAAATTGGTTTAAATCACACCTTGATATTATAAAGTCATCCTCAGAAAATTGGAAATAAAGTCTCAAAAAATGTTTTTTCCGGGAAAAATTCCATCATCACAAAAATACTTCATGAGTCCTCTAAGATATTCACTGAAAATACTGTCGATATGAATCGTATGGAAAAGTCAGAGAAACAAACAGATACGCGAAGGAAAGGAATTCTTATTTTTTAGTTTTAGTTTATTTAACTAGTTTTATATATTTGATAACTATAAACCTAATTTATATCCGCATAAATAAAACTCAATCGAGTCATTTTGTCGAAAATTGGAATAATAATTATTTATTTTGCTCTCGTTTTTTTGCGAGCAAAAGTACTCGTTCTGAATAAGAAGTAATATTGTGAAGAAACAAATGATTTTATAAGAATAAACATATTAAAATCCAACAAACTTACGAAAAATAAAGTTTTCTTCTTTTATAACTTTCATGTTTACTTCAGCCAAAGCGTGAGAATAAACTCATGTCTAAACGAATAAATAAAATCAGAACTATATTTCAGGAATATTATTTTTCTGCAAAATTTGTTATACATACATTTTTTAACATCACAAAAATATTTAAAAAAAACCATGTCAATGTGTGGTAAGATTTTTTAGTGAATAAAAACATGTTTTTCACTTATATATTTTGCTACTACATTTTTTCATTACTTTGAAGTGAGTCAATATTCAAATATATTTCATATCACCAAGCTACATACACCTAATATTTGTGAAAAATCGATTATCCTTTAAAAGGCAATCAAGTCCCTCCGTTAATTTATACAGTCATAGACATAAGGGTATTTGCACACAAATATTGAACAGTAATTTCATAAAACGATGTCTTGAAGACAGATTAAGAACAACAAAGATTCGAACATGATTAGGAAACATTGTTGGGACACCATTTGATATATGAATTAAAGATATATTGATGAACAAATATTAAAAATAATGTTGTAAAAACAAAATATGACAGACAAATTAATGGAAATCTATATCAAGGTATTAAAAAGTCTTAGTTCGTATTATGAGCTAAATAAATAAAACAAAAAATATTAGAAAAATATATTATATTAACAAAAATATAAACATTTATTATATTTACATAATAATTTTTAGATAGTTAGGAGGCTATTTGATACAAATATGCATTACAAATATATTGAAGAAGAAATATTAAAAATAATGTTGTAAAAGCAAAAATATTACAAACATAAGATGGAAATATATATCAAGGTATTAAAAATGTCTTAGTTCGTATTATAAACTAAATAATTAAAACAGAAAATTCCAGAACAACATCATCTATAAATAAAAATGTAAACATATATTCCAAATTTTATTCCACATAAGATTTGTTTTACTCTATATAATTCATATTATATTCTTCAAATTCACATAGAAACAAATAAATTCGATTCCAAACTTATAAAAAAATTAATCTATCCCCCATAACTAGTCTTTATAAGAGTTCTATTTTTTTTAGATCGATGTCTAATGTGAACTGGCATTTAAATGGGTTAAAAAATGCATTGTTCAAAACATATGTATGTAAAAGAAGGATGGGATGTTTTTTATTCCCTTAATCTTTCTAGGATGTACTACATAAAGGACAATTCTATGTGGAGGACTCAGGTGTTTTTTATGATTTCCATGATAGTAGAAGGTTTTGTTTATATAGGACACTAATAACATACATATATAAGCACATATATATTACTTTTCATTTGGAGAGCCGACACTAAGAATCTCTACCATATAAATACATATACATAATGTCCTTTAAGCCTTCATTGTTTACATTTTTGGTTCTTGAGCATGAGTAGTTGCTTCATTCAATTCGTATTAGTAGACAGAAGTCCATTCGAATATGACGTCATGGATGGAAATAAACATATAAAAAATAAATAAATTGGCAGAAATAACAAATTGGTTTAAATCACACCTTGATATTATAAAGTCATCCTCAGAAAATTGGAAATAAAAGTCTCAAAAAATGTTTTTTCCGGGAAAAATTCCATCATCACAAAAATACTTCATGAGTCCTCTAAGATATTCACTGAAAATACTGTCGATATGAATCGTATGGAAAAGTCAGAGAAACAAACAGATACGCGAAGGAAAGGAATTCTTATTTTTTAGTTTTAGTTTATTTAACTAGTTTTATATATTTGATAACTATAAACCTAATTTATATCCGCATAAATAAAACTCAATCGAGTCATTTTGTCGAAAATTGGAATAATAATTATTTATTTTGCTCTCGTTTTTTGCGAGCAAAAGTACTCGTTCTGAATAAGAAGTAATATTGTGAAGAAACAAATGATTTTATAAGAATAAACATATTAAAATCCAACAAACTTACGAAAAATAAAGTTTTCTTCTTTTATAACTTTCATGTTTACTTCAGCCAAAGCGTGAGAATAAACTCATGTCTAAACGAATAAATAAAATCAGAACTATATTTCAGGAATATTATTTTTCTGCAAAATTTGTTATACATACATTTTTTAACATCACAAAAATATTTAAAAAAAACCATGTCAATGTGTGGTAAGATTTTTTAGTGAATAAAAACATGTTTTTCACTTATATATTTTGCTACTACATTTTTTCATTACTTTGAAGTGAGTCAATATTCAAATATATTTCATATCACCAAGCTACATACACCTAATATTTGTGAAAAATCGATTATCCTTTAAAAGGCAATCAAGTCCCTCCGTTAATTTATACAGTCATAGACATAAGGGTATTTGCACACAAATATTGAACAGTAATTTCATAAAACGATGTCTTGAAGACAGATTAAGAACAACAAGATTCGAACATGATTAGGAAACATTGTTGGGACACCATTTGATATATGAATTAAAGATATATTGATGAACAAATATTAAAAATAATGTTGTAAAAACAAAAATATGACAGACAAATTAATGGAAATCTATATCAAGGTATTAAAAAGTCTTAGTTCGTATTATGAGCTAAATAAATAAAACAAAAAATATTAGAAAAATATATTATATTAACAAAAATATAAACATTTATTATATTTACATAATAATTTTTAGATAGTTAGGAGGCTATTTGATACAAATATGCATTACAAATATATTGAAGAAGAAATATTAAAAATAATGTTGTAAAAGCAAAAATATTACAAACATAAGATGGAAATATATATCAAGGTATTAAAAATGTCTTAGTTCGTATTATAAACTAAATAATTAAAACAGAAAATTCCAGAACAACATCATCTATAAATAAAAATGTAAACATATATTCCAAATTTTATTCCACATAAGATTTGTTTTACTCTATATAATTCATATTATATTCTTCAAATTCACATAGAAACAAATAAATTCGATTCCAAACTTATAAAAAAATTAATCTATCCCCCATAACTAGTCTTTATAAGAGTTCTATTTTTTTTAGATCGATGTCTAATGTGAACTGGCATTTAAATGGGTTAAAAAATGCATTGTTCAAAACATATGTATGTAAAAGAAGGATGGGATGTTTTTTATTCCCTTAATCTTTCTAGGATGTACTACATAAAGGACAATTCTATGTGGAGGACTCAGGTGTTTTTTATGATTTCCATGATAGTAGAAGGTTTTGTTTATATAGGACACTAATAACATACATATATAAGCACATATATATTACTTTTCATTTGGAGAGCCGACACTAAGAATCTCTACCATATAAATACATATACATAATGTCCTTTAAGCCTTCATTGTTTACATTTTTGGTTCTTGAGCATGAGTAGTTGCTTCATTCAATTCGTATTAGTAGACAGAAGTCCATTCGAATATGACGTCATGGATGGAAATAAACATATAAAAAATAAATAAATTGGCAGAAATAACAAATTGGTTTAAATCACACCTTGATATTATAAAGTCATCCTCAGAAAATTGGAAATAAAAGTCTCAAAAAATGTTTTTTCCGGGAAAAATTCCATCATCACAAAAATACTTCATGAGTCCTCTAAGATATTCACTGAAAATACTGTCGATATGAATCGTATGGAAAAGTCAGAGAAACAAACAGATACGCGAAGGAAAGGAATTCTTATTTTTTAGTTTTAGTTTATTTAACTAGTTTTATATATTTGATAACTATAAACCTAATTTATATCCGCATAAATAAAACTCAATCGAGTCATTTTGTCGAAAATTGGAATAATAATTATTTATTTTGCTCTCGTTTTTTTGCGAGCAAAAGTACTCGTTCTGAATAAGAAGTAATATTGTGAAGAAACAAATGATTTTATAAGAATAAACATATTAAAATCCAACAAACTTACGAAAAATAAAGTTTTCTTCTTTTATAACTTTCATGTTTACTTCAGCCAAAGCGTGAGAATAAACTCATGTCTAAACGAATAAATAAAATCAGAACTATATTTCAGGAATATTATTTTTCTGCAAAATTTGTTATACATACATTTTTTAACATCACAAAAATATTTAAAAAAAACCATGTCAATGTGTGGTAAGATTTTTTAGTGAATAAAAACATGTTTTTCACTTATATATTTTGCTACTACATTTTTTCATTACTTTGAAGTGAGTCAATATTCAAATATATTTCATATCACCAAGCTACATACACCTAATATTTGTGAAAAATCGATTATCCTTTAAAAGGCAATCAAGTCCCTCCGTTAATTTATACAGTCATAGACATAAGGGTATTTGCACACAAATATTGAACAGTAAGTTCATAAAACGATGTCTTGAAGACAGATTAAGAACAACAAAGATTCGAACATGATTAGGAAACATTGTTGGGACACCATTTGATATATGAATTAAAGATATATTGATGAACAAATATTAAAAATAATGTTGTAAAAACAAAAATATGACAGACAAATTAATGGAAATCTATATCAAGGTATTAAAAAGTCTTAGTTCGTATTATGAGCTAAATAAATAAAACAAAAAATATTAGAAAAATATATTATATTAACAAAAATATAAACATTTATTATATTTACATAATAATTTTTAGATAGTTAGGAGGCTATTTGATACAAATATGCATTACAAATATATTGAAGAAGAAATATTAAAAATAATGTTGTAAAAGCAAAAATATTACAAACATAAGATGGAAATATATATCAAGGTATTAAAAATGTCTTAGTTCGTATTATAAACTAAATAATTAAAACAGAAAATTCCAGAACAACATCATCTATAAATAAAAATGTAAACATATATTCCAAATTTTATTCCACATAAGATTTGTTTTACTCTATATAATTCATATTATATTCTTCAAATTCACATAGAAACAAATAAATTCGATTCCAAACTTATAAAAAAATTAATCTATCCCCCATAACTAGTCTTTATAAGAGTTCTATTTTTTTAGATCGATGTCTAATGTGAACTGGCATTTAAATGGGTTAAAAAATGCATTGTTCAAAACATATGTATGTAAAAGAAGGATGGGATGTTTTTATTCCCTTAATCTTTCTAGGATGTACTACATAAAGGACAATTCTATGTGGAGGACTCAGGTGTTTTTTATGATTTCCATGATAGTAGAAGGTTTTGTTTATATAGGACACTAATAACATACATATATAAGCACATATATATTACTTTTCATTTGGAGAGCCGACACTAAGAATCTCTACCATATAAATACATATACATAATGTCATTTAAGCCTTCATTGTTTACATTTTTGGTTCTTGAGCATGAGTAGTTGCTTCATTCAATTCGTATTAGTAGACAGAAGTCCATTCGAATATGACGTCATGGATGGTGGCCCATGAGGAAGAGACAATTGGTATGTAAAAAAATGACATTTTTCTCTCATAGATGATGTTCACTCCTCAACAGCCGGGAGTAGCATAATGTAAACTACTTTTTGGATGATTCCCGTTACTTTTCTTTCAACGAAATACGTTTAAAGCCCCCATTTGTATATCTTTACATATCATAAACGAATTTTCAAATTGGAATGTCCAGCTTCTTATAGTTAATAAGTAATAATAACTGAGAAAAAAATTAGAGCTTTTTTAAACGTCATTACTACCAAATCCATTATATATGTATATATATATATATATATATATATATATATATATATATATATATATATATATATATATATATATATATATATGTTTGTATATGTAATCAAAAGGAAAGGAGTAAGATAGCTCAGTGGGTTAAGCCGAGGTCAACTCTCAATGTTGGGGGCGCAGGCTCGAATCCCGAGAGGGGATGGCCATTTTTGGTCTACCTCATTGATAAGATCCTAGGTTCGAGTGACTAATTTATACCCTGTCGGATGCAATTCTATCGAACCATATATGTATAAAAAGAGGATGAAATGAATGACACTTTCATGTGTCTGATCAAAACTAAGATGTATTTCAATATAAGAGAATGATTTATTTACAGAGTCTCTTAGAGAATAGAGAAAGAAACGTCTGTCGCTCCATCTAGTAATGTAGTTATATAAGAAAAGGATAGAAATAGATGGACAGATAGGAGGAGAGAAAAAGAGGGAGAGCTGTTCGCTTCACATATACATGACCTTTGTTATTATGGAATAAAGCATGAATCTTAAAAGAATATATCCATTTTCTTATATCCAATTCTTAATAGATAATTATTTATTTCTTTGTACTCATAGTTAAAACATAATTATACTTCGCCAAGGTGTTTTTTCTTTTTAGCAAAGAAGAAACTTGTGTGACTAGCAATATGACTATGGTAGTTATGCACCTGTCACACACATACACAAAGGAGTTGGCGCCAAAGTAAACCCCTTCCCCCCCCCCCCCAAGGTATACCCACCACCTTTGGAACCTTGAATCCACCTCATAATAATAATAATTGATCTACACCCGACAATGACTTATGATAATTATTTTATATTCAAATATATGTGTACCTATTGTGTGCCTATACATATATTATATATATAGAATCCTAATTCACTCCGAATATATGATGCTTGTAATGTATCTTGTGTCTGAATAACAAATCCCTCTTATTATAGCCCCCATTGTGCTGAGCCTACATATTTTCGCCGCCTTCAATGGCTTTTGAAGCCGTGGCATTGGTTTTAAGTTGTATGGAAGCTGTATAATAAAGAAAAGAAAGGGTCTTTATGATTAAGAAAAATATATTTATTATTTTAATTACGACCGGAACTTGTTTACAGAGATCTTCCATAACGCAGAACGTTTAATCTAAAGGATTTTGTTTACGGAAATATTTTTCTTCTATAAACACATTCATGGTAAAAGATCCAGGATGAGTAAAATATGTAGAAAACAAGTGTTGAGAAGGATTTATATAAGAAGGCGTCCGACGTGTTGATGGCTTCGAATGTCAAGAGGAGTTTCAAAGTCAAATATCTTGTGCCTGCAAATTATCGATATAATTATCTATATGTTTGACATTTCATAGGCTGTTGGTTTTTGGACAAAAGGCAAGCTTTATTCATACTTTTTCATTTCTACAATTGTGGAGTCATAGGGACACATTTAAATCCAATACAGTTATAAGCACACAATATGGCAGATTTTTAATGTGAATATTATTATCATTTGCTTAGTTTTGTAGGGCGAGGCATCGGAACTACTGCTGCAGTCCACATCGGATTGGCGGTGCAGGGGACCTGCTTGTTGACGATGATCTCGTGAGAGGTGTTCCAGTAGGAGAGAGTAACGTTGGAGTACTTCTTGAGCGTGAGGTGGTCCCGAAAATGACCACGTGTAGAGCGTTCCGGAGCTTTCCATTGTACTAGAGAAGCTTTTCTTACAGTCATAGTCATCCTCGTCCTTGGTCGAAAGGCATGTCTCTATTGACAGCGTTAACAATAAATCAATATATAAGCATAATAGTAATAAAGTTCATTATAATAACAAAAATTGTGTCCTTATTGTAAATTTTACAGTATCGAACAAAAAGCGAAATATAACAATAGATTAATTTATGATATAAGAAATCTGATTAAAATTGAGCAGACACAATATAAAAATAAAAAGGGCAAATATAAATATTAAACGTCTAGCACATATAAATAAGTCTATTACTCGGGTGGGGTTCGTGTTTTTATAATTACGCGTGTATATAATTTTGTTATTTTTAAAAACTCTTGAAGATTATCGTCTTATTCAGTTCGTAATTTATATAATATTATTACACATAATAACTTCCTCCTTAAGTTATAATATTTATTTTATGCAAGGAGAAGGGCACCCATCTTTTAAATAGCGCGCGATGATTAGAGAGCTTTATGTCGATAATTCTATAATCCCTTATACTTGATAGTTTGAAGCCTTTGAAAAGGAAAATATCGATTATTGAGAATGTGGGTGGAGACAGTTTATCAACTGAGAAAAACGTATGACCATAGTTTTTAACTACATCAGCTACATCGTTAAAACCAAAACAGAGCGAAGAGTTGCAGTTGCGCGAGGAAAATGGTTTTGAACTGCCTTTTTGGCATTCAAATGTTATGTAAAATAGCCGCTCATAATTGAAGCGTTATGAGATAAAACAGAAGTGAGTTTATTAATAAAAAAAGTAAGTAGTGTCCTTAATTGGACCGTTAATACCTATCACGTCAAAGGTCGTATTTTTTAAATTATATTGGACTTTTAAGAGGTTTAGGTCTTGGGCTTTATATACAATTATTGAAGTATGTTTGCTAAAATCGTGACACCTCTTTTGGTTTAAGTAGTCTGTTGTCAAAATCTGTAAAAATACAATAGCAGTTAGGAAAACAATAGTGTTTTTACAAAGAACACCGAGTATTGGAGAGTATGACTATATTGGGAAGGTCCAGGTAGTCCAGTAATATGGAAATAGCGTATTTCCTTTCTATTGTTATGAGAGAGTTGTAGTTCATTGGATTGTAAGGATAATAATTTGGACTTCAAAGAAATGAAATGTTGATAAGTACCGTAAACACTGATCTCTTTTGTAAAAAACCGGTTAATGTGTGTTAAAAAATTCTCCCTGATAATCAAGATAGGATAATATGCATAATTCCAGGTATTGGGACTCGGATTCAGGTTAATGTCCCGGAAACAATTTATCAATTAAGTGAATATAGTCTTAAAGATGAAGGAACATGGAAACAACCGCACCAGAGTCACTTTAAAATATAGATGGCTAAATTGATAACAATGAATATAAATTGTGGGATTGTGCCGCGTTTACATGAAGCCATTTCCAAATAGATGCTATATTTATTAAGGGACAAGTAGATATTCTTGCATCAATATACGGCAATGGATCTCTTTAAGTTTTTCACCTAAAATTCGACACATATCGCTGTGCAAATACCTTAATTCATGATTATTCTTCCTGTGATATCTGGCGATTCATCAAACATACCAATATTCAAGGACACTTTTCTGAGTTGGCTTGAGGGGTTCTATGTGAATCTGCAAGCGCTTTGAATATGGCTATATGACAAGTTTCACACATAAAAAGCGTTGGCAAAAGTGCTTTGCATTAATATTTTTGATTTCCATGATTCATTATTTTTCACATTACGAAATTCACCTCAGCTTTGATCAAAATGATATGAAATATTTAAATCCATTAATAGAATTTATAACTATGACCCTCCAACCATGCCATTGTCGAACCCTTTTGAATGAACTCCTTCAATGTCATCTATTAATGATAATAAGGCAACTGTTTATACTCAGGCACATAATGATGGTATCAAACCAACTGAGTTAGTTTATAAGATGACATAATGAATTCTTATTTCCTTCCATCCTTTTTCTGACGATAAATAGATCATCACTCTGACTACTAGATGTAAAAAATACCATAATGATATACCCAAATCCAATAGATGGATTCAATATTTGTTTTCGAAATATCAGCCATACACTTATTAGACTAAGCTTCCTACTCTCAACAACAAAAACTTTATTAGAATTTCTTTCTTGTTAAAGTGTAGTACGAGCTGAACGTTGGCTAACCTTATTATAAGTTTTTACTTTCTTAATATCCACAATATTATAAGCTAAAAATTATTTTTGCAAATTACATTTGAGGAAGAAGTTGCTAAATACTGTTGTGTATTATTAACTTTTGGGGAAGGAAAAAATTTAATAACATTAGTCCTTCTTTTTCTGTTAGATTACGATTTAAAGAGCTTCATGCGCCTTATAATATGTATGGAAAATAACTAGCTGGTGTTTTTAAACGGGATTGGTTAAAGTATAAGGAGTGAAAATAATGATAAGTACAGTTGGCATCGTGCAATAAAGTTTCACTGCACTTGCGGCTGTTGAGGAGTAAAAGTCAATTTTGAAATAAGATTTCAACCTTAAAAATACTTTTTATATCTTCCATTGGCTTCACTCCATTACTCCATTCACAAAAAAAAAAAATATATATATAAATTTATATATATATAAATATGTATAGACTATTTGATTAAAAAGTATTACGTCTATTTGGATATGAATATATATAATTTTTTTCCCACGAAATATGGAGGTCGATGATGCCAATTCACTCTCATATACATATATAGTCCATTTGATTCAAAAGAATTACGTCTTTTTGGAAATGAATATATAAAAAACAGCGTTTAAATCATGAATTGAATTCTTCCTATTGATTGTACTCTTTGCAATAGTATCAACACAACGATAACGTAGCTGCCAATCAAAATCTAAAATGATTTCAGAAAGAGTGCGATAGCCATGTGCGTTAAGACGTGTTCAATTTTCAAAGTTGGGGCGCAGATTCGAATCCCGAGAGGGGAAGGTGCATTTTGGTCACCTTCTTTATTAAAATCATATGTTTGAGTGACTAATTATACGGTATAATGCTTATTTATATTCAGTAGTATGCAATTCTGTAGAACCATATGGGTAAAAAAATGATATATTGGTTAAATCATAAATGGTTCAATGTGAAAATTATGGAATTAAAGATGCCATAAATCATATATTTTATAAGTTTTGTATTGTTGTTTATTACTCAAGCAACAATAATGTATTTCCTTGATCATAAAGAGTCTGAATATTGTTAGATTAGTTAAAAATAACATGACAGCAAATTATAAAATTTAGAGGGAGAAATTGACACAACAGTTAATCAATTTTTATTTACAAAGCAAGCCCTCTAGGTTTAGTTCTTCTTTGTGTTGTTATGGGTTTATGTTTATAAGAAAAAATAAATTCATATAATTTGAGTTTCTTTCATAGGCATCTCATATTAGAAGAAGGGTTTTATATTTTTGAAATAAACGAATTATAAAAGGCATATATTATTTGCTTGTCTGTGAACACCTACACATGAAGTAGGTGCCAAGAAAAGTACGCTATGTATAATCATGCCTGTGTTTTATATGTCGAAATATACTATAAGTTCATAGTTCAAAGGTCTAAGTTGAATATACTTGCTTAAATAGTACGAACTTGATCCTAAATGACATAACTTTACTCAAAATAAAATAATATTTTGTTGGATAAAGGTTGTATCAATAGAATAAAATAATTATTTTACATTTAAAAAGAGGTGGGAATCGGAAAGTTTCTGAGTCCTTCATTAATGAGCAAAAGTGACATATTGTTTTTATTAAAGTTTGTTACCTCCGTGGAAGCTACATGACTTTAGATGGCGATGGCTCTTAACTTTAGTTATGTCATTTTTTTGTCAAAGGGATAATATATTTACATTTATAAATTACACGATAGTTTTCACAGTATATAAAGGGATATATGAGAACAAACTAAAGGCAAATTTTTCTTTCTTTTTAGCATATGTATATACTTATTATAATGGACATCAAAACCATTTTTTGAGACAATTTAATCAAAAAAATAATAATCCTATAATTGTTTCATGTCCTCAACGTTTGTGAATTTGAACAGAAATACATTTTGTGCTTAGAATCTTAAAATATTCAATTTTGCTAAGGAAAAGCTGTAGACCAGGATGTCCGTCTCCACCCCTGCTCTTCTTAGCAGCTATTGAATAATTCGTAGATGAGCTAAAACGAAAATATAGCGAATTCGGTGTCCAATTTCATGAATCAAAACATTTTATTGACCTTTACGCGGATGATATTACTCTAACATTAGAAGCCAACTCCAAGGCGCAATTAATAAAAAGAGTTGAAATTTTTCTTAAATTTTTCGATAAGTTCGATAAGTAATTGAACCGATATAAAATTTTCGTCCTCCCTATAGGTTTATGGGATCCTTTGGAGGGTAAGATGGCCCATAATTGGTTCGTGAAAAAGAAGGTTTCGATCATAGGAATTGACTGGGGTTCCGAGGGTATTCTCGAGAACAATTGGAATAAATTGTTCTGCTTCATCAATAGCCGTATCTTAAGTTTGAGATGGTTTAATCTCCAAAAGAGAATTGACCTCTACAATTCTCAAATCGTTTCTGCCGTGTTGTATAAGGCTTCCATCGCAGAAAATGCTACGTTGGAGGAAGATGTTTGGCTCCTCAAACTTTTCCATCGACGCTATCTTCCAATATTAAAAAGATCTAAAAAAAAACAAATTGGAGGTGGTCTAGCTCTTTTATCTCAGATTTGACCAAAAATATATCTTAAAGTTTTTATTGTCATCACTAAGATTCTGGATAAGGAATGGAGGTGTACTATAAAAACAATGATTTGTATGTTCGTCTACTCTTTGGAACTGATGGACAAACTCCGAAGCTATCAGAGACTTGGGGTGCAGGGCAACGGATTATTTGAAGATGGGTCCCTAACTTTAAAAACAACTGCACTGTGGATATCATTGGCAAACACATCAAGAAAAAGCCCTTTTTCAAAAATCTCGATAGTTTATCAGTTTTGCAAGAAAAGGCGATAAGTAAGTCTTCATCGTACATTGCCCGATTGTCTATTTCGTGATGGACGTTTTCGATTTTTTTTTGGAAAGAGCAGCTCATTTGCATACACCATCCCTGCCCATGTCACCTCAAAATGTCATCTCTATGCTAGTGTGAGGAAGCTGAGTCTATTGCCATCATCTATATAAAAATGCTTTTCCTTCCAGGAGAATGAAAATCAAGGATATTAAATTCTCTCTCTGGAATCTACGATGGGAAAAAGTTCACAGCTAAGTTGCAGATATCTGCTGGCTGTTTATCCTTTGATTTCCATTGCCTTAATTGTGGCAAGTTGTACAACGACGTTGAGCACGCATTTGTTGACTGTCTGCTTGTCATAATCTGAAAAAAGTTTCTGACAATCAACCTAAGGGGATTTTAGGTCAACAACTGCAAATATTTGAAATCAACAATCCTGTTCGGTCTCCTAATGAAAAAAGGACTCAATTCCCATAGGAAGGCTATTGACTTTACTCTGTCCAACTCCAAAGCCTACATAGCGAGATGTTTGACGGAAAAAAGTAAAACAATCTATTCTTCGATGTGTGATGCTCTCAGCTGCCGCCCGATACACCGCCCTCTTCCTCAAGATCCCCTCCGATACCGAGGACTCATGGATCCATGCAGGGAACGTCATCAAATTTTATCCATCCAAATCAAAAGAATATTTAAAAAATTATGCAAAAATTATTGAAATATTTTAAATAGATACCCATTTGATATCTTGTTTATTGTTTTATCTCTTGTTTAGATCTTTATTTTAAACTATAATGTTTATTTGATTTATATATTATGTTTTTAGTATAATTTTAATTATCATCTACACAATAAAGGAGTAGATTTTTTTTCATAGTTGTATAATTGGTATTTTTTTCAAAAATTCATTTTTTGTATTTTATATGAATATAACGTTTATTTAAAATTTTATAACCCGTTTGCTTTGGGTTTAATATAAATATCTAGTTTTTATTATTAACATAATATATTTGAAGGAATACATTTAAAATAGTATACTATGTAATTCCTTCTTTAAAATACTAAAACTTAGAAAATAAAGCCCCTCTACGTTTAATATCCTAAACGACTGTGAATAGGACCAGAAATGCATTTCAAAATTTACGCTGAGTGATTCCTACTTCATTATTTGTAGCCTTATGAGGCCCAAATCCTTTACAAGCTATAAATAAGCCGGACTCCTTAATTATTTATCCTGTGATTGGTTCATTCCTAAAGGAAAATAGAGGAATGAGCCATGGAGGGGCTATTTTGAGTGTTCAAATAATGTGTATATACATAGAAATAGTTGAATGGAGGCTTTATATAAGGCAAATTTTTGAGCAATTACATGCTTGAAAAGAGCAAATAATTATTTCTACGATGATCATTATTATAAGTATATATATATATATATATATAGACTGACTTGCAAAAAAATGAAAGAGAGATGAAAATGGTGACTTTCTTAAGCCCTGCTGACCTTGCATCCCTCTTGTAATAATTATTATGTTTGACGCTCATTATTCTTTGAAGAAAAAAAAAGTTCTATAAGACATACAAAAAAGTATTTTTCTTCTAAGTCTCATCTGTCTAGGATAATCAAGTTTCTTTTTTTTGTGAGTGTGTGTATGCCTCTGAAGAATACATTGTAGGTTTATGAAGTCTCATCAGGTCATTCATCATAGAAAGAAGAAATTTATTAACATGATTGCATAAGGGAGCCCCGTCATAATTCATCTTTTTTGGGTACATCTTATACCCAACTATTTACCTAACTAAGCCTTCCCCTCTCAATTTGTATAAAAAACAAGTGAGGAAAAATCTGATTCTTCATACAAAATTGGATAATCTTCCTCATGCCAGAAGAAGATTAAGCACATGCTCTAGGCCAAGTCAATATGCAATGTGGCCATGTTTTTTAATGGGGTGATTCCTAGAGTTAGACCTAGTTGAACCCATGTCGACGTGTTTTGAAGGAAGTTCATATATATATATATATATATATATATATATATATATATATATATATATATATATATATATATATATATATATATATATATATATATATATATATATATATATATATATATATATATATGTGTGTGTGTGTATATAAATATATATATATATATATACATACAGGAGCGGAGTGGGAAGAATTTATCCACCGGGATAATAATGCCCTCGCCGGCCTTATACAGGAACCAAAATGCCATTGGAAGGCTGTCAACGGCTGTTTATGTTTCTTAAGGCCAGCGGCCAACTGTGAATAGTTCCGGTACTCCCGCTGGCCACTCCGCCCCTGTATAAATATATATATATATGTACATTAGGGTTGTTCTTATTTTTCAAATGTCAAAAGAGAAAGAAAAAAGATAAGCGAGAGAAGTGAGGCAAAATACTCTCTCGCTTCTCTTTTTTTTCTCTTTCTATCCAGGTAACATTGGTTACCAAGCGGTAAATGTATATTCTCATATCAAAAGATCAATTTTTTTGGAAGAGTACGTGCAAAAATGTATTTGCTGAATATCTCTTAAAGTTTAGCGATTCTTAGAACACCAAACATATCAAATGAAAGCTTGGTAAACCAGCTTCAATATTTTGGTATACTAAATCATGTTAATTTAATAAGTGGAGAGTTATATGTACATTTAAAAAACATATCTCGCGTACAAAATGACGCATATAATGGATTACACAGGGCAACAAATTTAAAAAAAAAGTTTCTTGGATATACCAACTGATTTGAATACCTAATGGGTCCCTGATAACTAAATAAAAAATCATTTTGCTCAATCAGGTCATAATTTTTAGAAATTTTGAGTTTTTTGTTTTCGATTCTCGACTTTTAGACAAAATCACAATTTTTTATTGAGCTACAAAAATGGTATGAGTGTTTTTGGATATGACATGGTCATATTAGTGCGGGTGGAGACTAGTTTAAGTTGAAAAAATTATCAGAGAGGCCCAAAAAAGCTAAAAAACATTTTAACCGATTTCGGGTGATTTTTGTAACTTTTATTTATAGAGTTACAAAATTAGTATAGATTTTTTTGGAAATGGCATACTCATGTTAGTGGGGCGGAGATAGGTTTTGAGAGGATACATTAAAGATAAATCAACATAAATTTCATAAAACAGTTTTTTGCAAAATTGCTTCTAATATCTAAAATTGTGTCTCCTAAATATTGATAAAAGAGTGGGCCCCTCCCATTGTGTGTGTTAGTTGCATTACACAACTTAGAGAATGGTCTAAAGGCAAGAGAAGGATTTAAGTTTTTGTTACCTATGGTGTGGAGAGAACCAAAAAAACAACTCAGATGATTTTTGCACTTTACACATTATAGGTATAAATAGAAAAAAACAGAAAGAGTTTAAAGTATCCAACCATGGATTCTGCTAATAAACCAGTGCCCCACAGTGAAGATTTCACTGTGTTCGAGTCACTTTCAGATGTTACAGACTTATCCTGATCTCCTGGATAAGTTAGGTATAAGTAAATACAATTCTCAAGAGTGAAGACTTTTCATTGACAATTCTAAATACAGTCTCAAAGTTGTTCTGCCCCATAATGGAAATAAATATGGATCCATTCCAGTTGCCCATGCCACCAAACTAAAAGAAACCGAATTCCTTTACTTTCTCTGTCACTGGATAGTAGGGCAAGGGAGGAACACTGGGTGAGGAAGGAGTGGCCAGAGAGGACTTATATGACTGTTGGAGAGAAAAATGTTTATGCTGAGCCTCTGGTGGACAGATCAAAGATCCGTTTCCCTCCTCTTCACATTAAGCTTGGATTCATGAAACAATTTGTCAAAGCCCTAAACAAAGATGAAGACTGTTTTAAATACATAAAAAAAGAAGGCTGGAATTTGTGATGATCGTCAGATCAGAAAGCTAATGATTGAATGATAATCTGTTTGTTTTTATTATGAACCAGATTGTGAATAATGGAGTTCCTTGTCTTGGTTGTGGATAATTTTCTTGGAAACAACAAGTTAAGCAATTATGTGAAGCTTGTAAACAGTATGCATGTGAGCGAAAAGCAGTTAAATGCATATATGAGAATCAAACTTAAATTCCTTTTCTGTCACCAAAATAAATTTCCTGAAAATCTTGGAGGTGTTAGTGATGAGCAGGAGGAGAGGTTTCACCAGAAGGGACATGTAAAGGAGGTACCAAGGAATATGGGATAGCCACATGATGGCTGACTAGTGCTGGAGCATAGCTCTTGACTATCCTAATTTGTAGCACAAGAGAAGATCTTTAGAGAGAAGTTTTATACGGCTAGTAATTAGCATTCCCTGCATTTTCAATTTGAATATGTTTTTTTGTATATAAGAAATAAAAAGTTTCAAAAATCATTTTTGTTTTACTTAAGTAGTTGTAAAATACATAATATGTATACTGAAAAATATGCAAAATTTGGTAATTTTACAAAAAATAAATGTAATTTTTTTAGCATCTCTAGATTTTTCCAACTCAAACCTAGTCTCTGCCCCCACTAATATGACCATGCCATTTCCAAAAACACCCATACCATAAACAAAAAGTGTAAAATTTTATGTTTGTATAAGTAGTAAATAAGTTTTTTGATGTTTGGTAACACTCAATAATAAATGTTGTACGAATGTACAAAAAAAAAGTTGTGATTTTGTCTAAAAGTCGAAAATCGAAAACAAAAAACTCAAATTTCAAAAATTTTTGACCTGATTGAGCAAATGTTTTTAATTTAGTTATCAAGGACCCATTAGGTATTCAAATCAGTTGATATATCCCAAGAAAATTTTTTCACTTTTCCCCAGTGTTATAAATGCGTCAAAGACAAAGTAAAATTTTGAGAGGATACCTTGACGCAAATCTAAAAAACACATTATTATTTATCTTTTTCATAATCGATTTATTATAGGTCAATACAGGCTCTGAATCATATGATGTAAACTCAGATTGTACTGAATTCTGAATTGATAAAATGCAACCAAGGTCATTTTTGGATTTATCATTCAAAGGTTTCCTAAACTTAAAAATACTATTTTACTCTGAAGCGAACAAGTCATCTTCTACAGGGGAGTGAAGTTAATTGATACAAAAAAGCTATGAAATATGCTAACATTACACACTCCATTTTTTCTTTGTTTTTACAGAAAACTTGTTTTTGTAAAAAACATCAAAAATACGTCTGGTAGTAAATTAGATTTCCTTTAAATTAATAATAATTATTAAAGTCTGTAACGCCTTTTCAAAAAAATTGCAGAAACTATATTTTTACTAAATTTTTTAAACTTTGACCTCGTTCAGCAACCCTGTATTGTTGACCGATTTTGTTCAACTTTGTATGTCGTCTTCTTTTATCATCAGCATCATTATTGAAATGGGATTTGTTTCTAAAAGTGTTCTCCATTATACCTTGATACAATTCTAAGCTTTTATGAGATGTTATGTATTTTATTCGGTATTTTATTACTTATGCTTGTTTTAAAATGTATTGGTTTGATTTTTAATTATAGGTCCTGCATTAAAATTTGGTTAAAGGTGGACATTTGAAAAAGGAATGGATTCTGTATACAATGGAAAGCATAAAATAAGGATATAGAGTTGCATAAAGTATTTTAATCTTTAGATTACACATAATAAAAAAATCATTCATACACATTCTGAAGGAATCTATCACATGATCATTTCCTTACTTTTCCTAATTTTAACCATTTTTACTTCAAAAAAAATATTTATATCAACAAATTGTAACAAAATATATCAATAAAAACAAAATACATGATAAAAATTGTGTTAAAAAGAAAATGATCTTTATTTTATATTTTATAAATTATTGAAATTACATTGACCCCAAAACTCAAGACTTGAATATAATATACGGGGAGACCTTCTTAGCTCAAAAGATTTTAACTATATAATTTGGAAAAACTTTAAATTTTCAATATGGATCCATTTGAAAGGAGTAAATTAGGTTCGATGAACTCAATAAAATGTCAGAGTGCTTAATTATATCCAAAAGGATACTGGAAATTTTGAATATAAAGTAATATATGATATCTCTGTGTAATTGAAATATATATTATCACATAGACAATAGTGACCTAAAAGTATATATGATTTTTTTAAAGTCCAATCTTTCAATTTTTTATATTTCCCTTTACTATAATTAACTTATACAAGTTCAAAATAAGTGTAAGGTGTATGTGAATATACATATAGATATTAGAGAGACGTAATAAAGTAATCGTTTCTTATATTTTATGATCCTACTCTAGGAACTGATGATGATCTTATTATTAGAGAATCAAGGTATTATTCATTATAAAAGGACGTAATTATCTACGTCGGCCATCATAACAATATCCAAGAAGCTATTTTAATTGCATATTAAATAATAAATTTGTGACCATAGATTCCATCTATCATTAAAAAAAATAAAAAGTGTAAGTTTTATTCAACCTAAAAAGGTCTCCCGGTATATTCAAAGATTGAGTTTTGAGGTCAATGTAATTTCAAGATTTTATAAAATATAAAAATAAAGATTATTTTTCTTATTAGTTAATTTTTTATCATGTACTTTGTTCCTGGGCTTTTATTGATATATTTTCTTACAACTTGTAGACATAAATATTTTCCTTTCTCATAAATATGGTTAAAATTAGGAAAAGAAAGTGACCTATAACCAACGTATTTAGTGATAACGTGGGGGTAATTCATTAACAGATCTACCGGATATTGTTTCCGTAGAGGTGGGTCCCATCTCAGAACTACTAGTTTTTTGAATTTTTAAAATGTTTTATTATTATTAAGATTGTAATTCATTAGTGTAAAATGAAACAATGAGTCCGTATGTTCTATTAAAAAATGAGCATGTAAGTAGCAAAATAACAAAAACTTTAAAATATAGAAAATCATATGTATGTTGATTGAAAGTGGCAATAGATGGTCAGCTCTCTTGACTCTTGTTATGACAACCATCGTTTACAGTTTTTTGAATAGACGTGCAGATAATCGATCCCCTTACTCAACATTCATTGCTTTTTCATAATATTTGTCGATAAAAACATATGATGTTTATTAATATATGAAGAAACGTATAAATTTTGTTTACATGGCTATATTTTATATGAGTACCTCTTAATTAGTTTGTTAGAAGGGAAAATGTACATATATAAACTCTTCATAAATCAAGAGACTTCTTGCTGTATTATTATGACTGCTCTTTAAGGACAATCATTCAACCTTGAAAGTTAATTTATTAAAGCTCTTATTTAAGTATTTGTAGTTAGTATTTAGTTTTCTTCTTCTTCTTCTAAGGTTACGCTCCCAATGAATGCTCAAGAGTTGTATACATAACTTTATTCATTATTTAAATACTGACGACACTTTGGTCAAGTGGAGTGACTTGCAAGTAGCTCCATGGGTACGTTGTTTAACTAGGTAGTTATGGTTTCTACTATGCATATAGTAGAAGTGAGAGGGGAGCTCTTATAGGGACACTTGAGTAACCCTTCTATTTAAAAAAATCTGGAAAGTGCTTATTATAATGAAAGGTCTAAGTGTTATTAAAATATGTGATATATTAATAAAGTAGTATTGTTCACTGGCGTTCATTTCTTGATGGAGCGTTCGTATGTAGTTCGGATTTTAGGGCACTTGGTGACTATTTTACGAGGATTTTAATTTAATATGGAAACCGAGAGAATTGGTCTTTTTTAAGTGAGTCTCTATCAAAAGAAAATTGGTTTTATAACAGCAAAAGTATAGTTTGACATATATCAATTTCAATCTGCTAAAGTTGCCCCCCCCCCCCCAAATGATTTCATGAATATTCTTAAAAACTTTATTACATATTTGATTTGTAAGTGTATGAGACAATTGACTATTTATGTGATTAATGGAACAAAAATAAATAAAAAAGAATTGTATCATTTGCAGGTTATTAAGAGTAAGACATATAAAAATTGACAAAATATAAGTAATACAATAGTTACTTTATCTGTGTATTTCAAAAGCTAGTTCTCCTGTTCATCACTTGTAGATTGCGGCAGATGTGTTAATTTGTATTACAATATATATATATATATATATATATATATTCTTTCCAAAAGAGCTATTATATAAGTATTTGAAAAAAAACACAATCCTTTTCATTTCAATGAAATGATTAGTTTTGTTTGCACCAATTGACACATACAAAGTCAAAGCCTTCCTTGATCAAAGAATTTTTGATTAAAGAGAAATGGCTTTTCATGTCAAGAGAATGTATTTTACTTCGTTTATATAAAATCAATATTTGCTTTTGGAGGAGAGTATTGAAATTTACTTTTTTTAATTTAAAGTTGAATATAACTGGTAAACGATTTTATGAATACGTGAGAATCATTTGAGCATATGGGTGAGGCTGAAGATCTTATTTTCTATCAGAAATGTTGGATATTAAGATATGTGAATTGGCAAATCATATACGTCTAGAGAGATACATAATTAGCTTAGTGCCGTCTCAAAGAGACTTGGAGCCGAAAAAGAAGGACTTCATGAATGGAAAATGATATTTTGGTCCTAAACACGAAAGAGGTGACCGAACGTAGAACGTTCCCCAATTGTTCATACTATGTTATATTTAATTTGTAGACATTTTATTATTGGTATGTCTGAGTGTAATATACAAATACTATTTTCATTTATGTGATTTATCTTTTTTAATCTTCTGATATTTATTGAATATTATTTAGAAATTTATTTATAGATAAAGAATTATGTTATCTTATAGACTTTGAATGTTCTGAGGCTATATTTGTAAGTATAATATAATTATATAAATAATATTCTCACTAGTTAATTATATAGTTGCAGGCAAATATTGCATGAAAAGTATAATTAAAACTGATTGCACACTATTTTTATATATTTTTCTCTCCTAGGCCTGCGGTCATTTTTTCTTTTCTTTACTCCACGCATATTTATACTCAAAAATATTGTACTATCCTTCTTTTAGCCTTCATATTTATTTTTATTATTTGCGTTCAATATCGTGATAAACACTTTATAATTTCAAGAAAATAAACAATGGTAGCTCTTGAATACATCCAATCATATACGCATGAAGAAAATGGTGTAGAAACAATCTCTTCAAAGAAATAATTAAAGTAATAATAATGACATGAAGCTGTTTGATTGACAGAAGCTCTACAAAAATAGTTTTTTACTTATTCCTCTATGAATCAAAGATAGTTTACAGATATTTGTAATCTGAGTTGAATTAGTAAAAAATCTTTCATTTGATAACAAATTATGTACTCTAAATATTTGTGAGCAATTAGTCCTAGTCATTTGTTTTTTGCTAGTTAACATTGAATTGTTATTGACTTATTTATAACTCACGTAGAAGATACAAAATGATTGATATTCAATTAAATTATAATAAACTGGTCCAATAAAGTATTGAGTATTTTAAAGTTGTTCACATTGCATTTTAATATTCAATAATTATGAAACTACTTGCTTATGTGACTGATATGAAAACGACGGATGAGTCAATAAATATATTACCCTATTCATAGAGATATAAAGATATAGAGAGCGTATTCCCTTCAATAACAGAGAAACATCCTTCAGCTGTGGCCTGTGCCTAATATAAACAAAGTAATTACTACTTTGTCATCGTAAGCTGATCATAGAGAAAGAAGATTGGTTTATATTGGGCGGCACAATGACGTATTTCTCTGAAGAATCCAATAAGCCCTCTATATCTTTATATGTCTAGGGTCCTATTACTCTGCTGCTTGTAATGTTTAAAAAAATAATTGAGGTATGTCATAGTATAATGACATTAATACAAAATTATTTAACTTTATTTAAATTTACAGTTTTGTTTCGTCGATTACCATGCTGATTTCATGATTGTTGTTCGAACGGTTTGTTTCTTCGTCAACATATTACTTTGGTGAAGAATCATTCGTTTGGTTATAAAGTATCATAATCAATCATAGAAATATAGCGTTCATATCGCCTGACAATGTTGAACATGAAAATAACAATTATAATAAATACTCAATTAGATACAAAAGTTGTGGGAATTTGAAGAATCTCATCAATTAGACAAAATAAATGGTTGTTGACTAATCAAAAATAATAAAATTATCTTTATAATGGTCTTTATTTAAAATTGAATACATAGAATACATAAAATACAATTATAGAAAAGTAGGAAGAATTACGTACAAAATACATAAATAAACGTTATAGTTTAAAATTAATCTACCTTTTTGAGTTGTGCAAGTCCTAATTTATATTCTCCGGTACTATTTATGACGTTATTATCTTTCGCAAGACCAAATATAAATGTTTAGTATTCTCTTTATACTAAGAATAATAATTTATATAAACCATAGAATTTGAATATGAAAGTACAATTATGAGACCTTTAAGTTAAACAACATTCTTTGTATCAAGCACTAAATGTGAATAATATATATTCTTGCAAGCTTAACATTCTCATTTACATTATAAATCTTTTGTCCTCCCTTTTTCATTACATAACAGAATGTCCATGCACTAAATCATATTAAACTGCGTCAAAATACAAAATTAAAGATTTCAGCTTACTTTTAAAGCTCTCGGGAAGAATTCAAAGTAACAATAAAAGAACAAACAAAAACTCAGTAATGGAATAAAGTCGCATAAGTGTATGAAAAAGTCTAATTTTTTGCTTTATACCATTTAAATTTATTTGGTCTCTTGCGTAGTACCAACCACATTCATATTAAAGGACTAACAAAACGCGACGGCCAGATAGACTGTTATGTCGTATGCCTCTAAGTTATCAATGTTTCAAAATTCAAGAGAACGAAGTAAAAAGCTTTTATTAATGGTGTAGTATTACCGGTCTGGTTCTTAATACTCCAAAAAGTACAAGCACATATATATGTGTAGACTCTAAATTTAGATGACCCTTTATATTATATGTAAGGGAGCTTTTAAGAAAACAAATGACCGAGCAAAGTATCATTGCTAATACGTCAATAGTCCATACGTTACATGAACTCTAAATTGTATAGTATACCGTTTCCTAAAAGATGTATATCAAATTAAATACAGAAAGTCTTTACAAATGTATTTTGTTATCAAGAAATACTACCAAAGATATTAAAAATATGTAGAGTTAATATTGCATTTTCCTCCTATGAGTCTTGTGTTTCTTTGGGCTGGTTGATTACCTAACCTGATGCATAAGAAAATGCATTCATTACTAGAGATGGTTTAATTTATGCACAAGTTGTTGGCTTTTTTTAGTAAAATCCTTAGTATGAATATTAAGGATCATGAAGTTTTAATGTTTTTAGCAGGGCTTAGAGCACGATTCAGGGAAACACACAAATAGGGATACTGAGTGAAGAAGAAGTAGAAAAATAATTTGAATAAAGTTTTTTGCATAATAAATATATGTATTTGCATACAACATGAATGTTTACACGAATTGAAGAAAGAAAATAAAACCATGGACATGACCCCACTTGAAAAAACAAGGGTGAAAAGGCCTTGAGCCTATTTACATTTGAGTGAGTACATTTGTTTGTTTCTCTATGTAAATATTCGTTGAGCCAATGTAATCAACAATAGATCATTTATAAACATTAAATATACATGTTAAGGAAATATATATTTATATTTTTTTACAACCAATGCGTTCATTTTTTAGCCGTTCTTGCCATTCCTGAACTATTGCCAGCATCATAGCATGCTCACCAAAACACTTTTTCAATATTTCACACGTGCTCTGAACACTGATTGCATTTTTAACATTAACTTTAATGCAAATCCGTTTAAATTCATTAAAAATTAAAAACAACCGAAAAAGCAGTGAGAGGTTAAAGTACTAAAAACTTTGTTTAACCTCGAATGATGACATTGAACATCATAGCTAATATAGACAACAGATGTACCGACCTAACAAAATATAAAAATTGAAATCATATACCTTGAGAGATCAAACGGTAACAGTGTCGGTAGCATTGTGTTGGAAGGAATTACAATTTCCATGTGGATATACACAAGCATTACAACATAAATTATCTCATCGAATCAAGACTCTTTTCAATTAAGTCGATTAGGGGAGGTCATCCCCTATTGACCTATAATAGATAATGTTTTGTTGTGTTTATGCCGTTTGAAGAAGCAAATTTTGATGTGAATTGTTTTTGAAGATGTTGAATAAACAGTACCGAGTGTACAAAAAAATATTGACTTCTCCCTATCCGGAGGCGAATCCATGATCTCAGCATTAAGAGTTGAGTACGTTTTCATTGAGCTAACGCGCTTATTCTTTGTACTGACCTACATACAATAATAATTTATTTTATTGCTACTTGTTTCTTGGATTTGCATACGTGTTGATATGAATAAACATATATCATAAGTTTTAGCCCTTCTGAAAACTTAAAGGAATGTTTGATTTTGTTCAAGGGTAGGACCAACGAAGTACTCATGTTCTGTGGTTCAAAGTGGAATCGGTAATAGACCAGTCTTTTCTCTTTGACACACATCATCATTTAACCCTGATGTAAACAGACAGTATTTGTCCCACAACTATATCAATCAATAATAATAATTATTTTAAAAGCATTTAGATTATGGGGGAAGCCTTTGTTTTAATTTAAAAGTTCTTTAAAGATGCAAAACATTCTTTCTTCGCTTTTTGACGATTAAATATGTATCATAATAAGATTTATAAATTGTTTGAAATACTTGTTTTTGGTCTTCTGTATTGATATAAAATAGCCTTTGTTAACCAGTATTTGATTTCATCTTAAAGGTGTCTATAAAAAAATGAAAAGGTTTTGCCTTTGTTATCCAGTATTTGATTTCATTTTAAAGGTGTATAAAAAATGAAAAGGTTTCCTTCTTCTTTTGATTAAATGATGCTATATTTGAAGTAAAGTTTAAATGATATATTTTCCTTGACTTCTTGATTCGCATCCCGTTATATATATATATATACTTTATTAATATTTTGTGTAATTGCATATGAGTACATATATCAATAAACATTTTAGTTTAAAGTTACTACACAAAATAAAAAGTCATATCACATTAATAACAAACATAAAATAAACAACGGTAAAACATCTCACAAAAAAAAACACAACAAAATGGACAAATAAAATAGTCAAAACAATAAGTATCATAATTTCTGTAAAAACGTAAAAGCAATTTGAGGTCCTTCTTTGTATTCACATAGCAGGATGGGTAGAACTTCACCACTTCTACAGCAATCTTCCACCGCTCTCCCGACGTCCATGGAATCTTGATGCTGAGGGCCGAATACCGAACAGCCCCAGATATTAAGATCCTCCTCTGATTTTCTTCCCTGATGAGATCCCCCGAGGCTAAGAGCTCGGCCAGTAGGCTTTTACAGTTGGAGAGATATAATTCCATAGCTCTCGTCTTGACAGAAGCTTTGTGAAGATTCAAAGCAGAAAGATCGAAGAGAAGTATAGGAGCAATATGTGCGTCTTTTATGATTTATATTAATTTTTATATATTCTCTTAAGGGACAACCATAAAATGCATGAATAGTTGAATTAAAAATCTTTCCGCAATCCTTACATGGAGTATAAAAGAACAAGGATCTAGAGGATATTTGGAATTGTGCCGTAAATCGCTTTCCGGAAACAATTTTAGAAATAGAGATTCTTCTCTTCCAACACTCAGATAAATTTAATTCTTTCAAGTAAAGATATGCAATTTTGTCCGCTTCTTCAATTGCATTGGACTCAAAGTTCATCCTCACGTGCCATGGGACGGGGACAAGATGACTTTTTGCCGCTCGTTTCAACTGAAAGATAAACTTTCCTCAGTAAAAATTTACTCATTTGATATATCATGTAGAGAGAACTGGTTTGATGATATAGCAATCTGTTTCAGTTTTAATGGGGCATCCAAATTCTTAAAAAAATATTTTTTTTTTACTGTTTAACCAGGGTTGGAAAAACCCCGGGTTTTTTTTAAACCACTGGGCTGGGTTTTTTGGGTTTTATTGTTTTTTTTTCGGGGTTTTTCGGGGTTCATTGTTTTTGGGGGTTATATTGACGTTTCTTCGGTGTTATTGGTTTTTTCGAGACTTTTGAAGAGAGACACATAGATTAGACAAGGGTTTATCAAAGTGAGTGCCACAGCACACTGGTGTCGAACCTGACTGAGTGCACACTGATGAACACGAATGGATGGATGAGGTGGCCGAGGAAAGACCTTACATCTGGCAGCAGGACGGTGCACCGGCGCACACGTCCAAAGTGATACAGAAGTGGTGGAAGAGAACTTTCCATACTTCTGGTCGAAAGATTTTCGGATCCCCAAATGTAAATCCTCTGATTTTTTTTTGTATGGAACGTGACTGTGAGCAACACCAATAGTTCCTCTCACAACCAAGCTTTTTCGGGGTTTATTGAGTATTTTCGAGACTTTTGAAAAGAAACAGCAAGATTAGACAAGGATTTATCAAAGTGGTGCCACGACACAGTGGAGTGCCATCTGACTGAGTCTATGTAGACTGTAGCTAATTGAAGGGCGTTTTAAAAATATTTTTTGTCTATAACTCTTTCTCAGTGTATATATTTACGTAAAATATTTTTATTATCCTTGACATCACCCTCACACGTAAAAATAAATAGATAAGAGTTAATTAAATGGTTTGGTAAAAAAATGTTGTTCAAGCAGTATTGACATCGAAAACCCATACTTTCCCCTCCTTCTACATGAAGACCCGTAAAAAATCCAACATTATCCATCATTAAAGATTAAATGTACTTCAAAGAAATAAAATAAACCCAATCGATAATAGAAATTGTCTTTATTAAGTATACATAAAATCAATCATTCAATTTCACTCGAAGATAATTTGATGCTTATTGTGTCGGCCTCAGATTCCTCTGCTGCCTTGTTTCCTGTACCAGTGTCTTCACAATGTCTTCTTTCAGAGTTACAATCTTTAGACCGAAGTGCCCTGTACACGGTGGCCAGTTTCTTGGCCTTTTCGATCCCTAATCGGTTTCGGGTTTTGGACCAAACAAATCCGACAGTGCTAAAACATCGTTCGATGCCAGCCGAACTGGCAGGGCAGCTGTGAAGGCTTTTCATAAGCCTTGCGAACTCTGCAGTTGTCCCAGAAGAACACTTTCTGTTGATGAGTGACCACCAGTCGCTGGCT
Source organism: Caligus rogercresseyi (assembly GCA_013387185.1). Classification (NCBI taxonomy): domain Eukaryota; kingdom Metazoa; phylum Arthropoda; class Copepoda; order Siphonostomatoida; family Caligidae; genus Caligus; species Caligus rogercresseyi. The sequence goes on along the minus strand of CP045892.1, from coordinate 7,470,305 downwards.
TCTAGTTTTCTAATGTTTTCTGTAAACATATGCTTAGGATAAGTCTCAGATTTCTGCAACTTGAAGTTGAAGAACTCTATCAGGTATTCAGGGTTCTTATTGCTAAGCCACTCCTCAACTTCGTTCTGAAGGTCCTGTTTGACATTTTATTCCCATTTATCATGATACTGGGGATCTGTCATATATGCTAATAAGTGGGGTTCACTTACTGCCTCCTTGAAACGAACTGAGATTGCGTGTCTGAACGGTTCCAATTCATCATCTTTCAGAAGACCATACCATACATGACAAGCATCTGCTATGGTGCACTTTTCCCTCTGTAGTGTGTCTAGAGCTACTCCAAATTTCTTAACCTGATCAAGTAGACGACTTGTTTTTCGTAAGAGTCCAATATTGTCAATGTTCTTAGCAACATTGTCAGGCATAGATATATCTTTCTCCAGATACTCCGTTCTCACCTCAACGTATATAGAATGGTTAGCATTGAATGTTTCAAGGCAGGCTATGTGACTGTTCCACCTAGTATTATTTGGGAGCTGTGGTTGTTTCCCTCCTTTCTCCTTCAAAAGACCATGCGCCAAGTGAACATTTCTGAAGAATTTATGCACTTCAAGTACTTTTTTCATTACAGACATGCTAGATGTATCTGCTTCGAGCAAAGCGAGGTAATGTGCATTGCATCCATATGTTATCATATCGGGATATGTGACATTAAGAAGCCTGCGAAGCTTTTTCATCTTTGCTTCGTTATCGGTACATATAGCAAACACATCTTTTTGATACTCATTCTTCATTTGCTGAATAGCCTTGCATAAAATCTGGGCACAGTATTCTGCAGTCTTCTGAGCTGTTCCACATTCAATTAGGTTCAAAAGATAAGTTTTTTGTCCGTCGCAAAAGGCGTGGGCGATGACTGGATCATTTTGAACAGATGACCATCCATCTTGCGTAATACATACAGTTTTCACTTGTAGCATTGATTCCGCAGTCTTCTCCTTCACCTCGTCATATATCTCGTCGAGTAATTCACCCCCTAGCATCTTCCTGTTAGGAGGAGTGTAGCCTGGACGAAGATCTTGGCACATCTGCCTGAAGTGCTCACTTTCAACAGCATGAAAGGGAACATTCTGTGAGAAAAAGAATTTTGCCACTTGTTTGTTAAGAAGTCGACTTTTCTCGTTTGATGTTTTTGTGATGAAGGGATCCATCGAGTTGTCTCTAATTCTCTTGTAGGATATAAATGAATGGCTCCCTGACGTTGATGATGAGGTGGATACCCTCGATTCTGTTCTGCACAGCTGGTATGAACACGAGGATGAAAGTGGTCGAGGAGAGGTTAAATCGTCTGTTTCTGAAATAATAGTTTCTTGTTCTGATGGAGGAGCTTTTCTTTTATTGCATTTCGACAGGTGTGCTTTTACTCTTTCGATTTTTTTGCTGATAACAGTTTCACAGTATCTGCACAACACCTTGCTGTTACTAGGCATTCCAGTATTTGTATCCTTCAGATCTGCAACCTCTAGCCATGCTTGATCCTTCTTTCTACCAGAATCCGTAACTTGAGGCATTGTGAAACCTTGTTTTCTGTAGATAAATATAGAATGTAAATTGTGAGGTCTACTCTATGATCGAATTAATCAATGGATACTTTACCTAATAAGTGAGTATGATCTCACACGAAGAGCTGACAAACTTTTATTATTAAACACAAATTACAAAATACGTCGGGCATTCAAAGAACAACTAAAACGGTAAAATAATGGGATAACTATGATTCTCTTTGTCTATTCTGATTCATGTGTGCGCAGTAGTAAAGCCTAAGAACAGTAGTGTGTCGCCGGATTAGTCTAGTCTTCGTGTCTCCTTTTGTAGGTCCCTGCCTTAAGTTGTGTTTAGTGTGTGAGAAGTTTTAAAATGTGTATGTAAAATAATGTGGCTCTCTTTGCCTATTCTTGTATAAGCGTTACTAATGAATACACTGGTCTAGACTACTCACGTGAAGAGCATATAATATTGTTAATCAGTCTACGTTGTACAATTTAGAATAACGTCTAATTAATGTATGTAATTTCATCAGTAGATGCATATTTATGCATTATGAATGCCTATAATAAGTTGATAAAATATAAATAATAAAAGTGAGTTATTCTAGTAGTTAAAAAAAGTTAAAAGTGAAATATTTTGAAAAAACCCGAAAAAACCCAAATTCTCTGGTTTTTTTCAAGTGGGTTTTTTCGGGGTTTTTGGGTGGGTTTTTTCGGGTTGGGCAGTGCCAACCCTGGTTTAACCGAATGATGTCAATAATTGAGGATTGGCAAAATCTTGGTTTTTCAATCCAAATGATCCTCTGAATTGTTGGAAAAAGGTGGAAAACCTTTCTAAAATGTCTTTGGAGAAATCCGTGCTAAAACAGAGTACATTGTATGCCCAACTTGAAGATATATATGCCCTCTACTCAACGTCGGGGTTCTTTGATAAATCAATCAAAACCTTTTGATAGATTTTGAGAATAATTTTTGAGAGAGCCGAAAGTCCTCCTCCCAGCATATTCTTGGGTCTTCTTAGTGCAGGTAAATATTTTTTATAAAATAATTTTTCCTTGTTAAAAAGTCCGTTTTTAAAGATAATTTTTTTTAAAGCCTGGAAAAACTTTATTCATTACATTTCATTCCGGATATGATTTTTGCATTTGATTTTGGCCGCAGCATGCTCTTTGTGCTAAACTGATAGTTTGTTTAATTCTTAACCGTTAACCTCCGAATAATATTTAATATATATCCTACCAAGTCCCTTAACAATTTTTAAGGACTGTGATATCAAACATTGAAAAATGAGAGTCCCTTTAGAATCCAATGCATTGTGGTTTGAAATAAATCTGTTAAACATTATCTCTAAATTTCTTTTTCGTACATATTTGTTTTCTCAGAGCCGATTAAATGGTTGGCTTGGTTGTGAAATATTAAGTTCAATGATTAATGTTAATAATTTTTTATGATTTAATATTCCCTTTATATAATTAAGTAAAAAATACTTATGAAATAAGTAAAGATCTTGCTTTTTTAAGGGGGGATATTAGTTTCAAAAGTTTGAATAGTGCTATATATACGGCTTTTGATATAATATTCATTTTAACCTTCACAAGTTTGTGTTTTATTAGTTAATTATGAAATTACGTATGCAAATTAAGTAATTACCTTATTCAAATTTTCCTTACTATTTATGGGAGTAAAAAATGAAGTTTACAGGGAGAAAAAATGAATATGTTTCTATTAAGTTACTATATATAAAATCAATTATTGCCTTAATTATTCCCTTTATGCAACACTGAAAGACGATTTTTCTAGCTCATTTTATGTTTTTTGAGAGCATTCGTTCTAAATGATTTTAAAATGATTTCGAATAAAAAACCCGGGTGTTTTAAATTAGGGTGATCAAAAAGAGTATTTTCCCTCTCGGGAAGAGGTCAATCGGTCTTTTTGAGACTGACAGTCGGTACGCTATAACTAACAATATCAATGCACTCCTGATATAAAGATAGCAATTTAAGCAGATGACAACCTTGAAACCCAAAATTAAGTATAAAAATGCAATCTTTTTGCCTTTTTACTATTCAACGGAACAACAAGAAATTGTTTAATTATGCAGTTTTTACTCTTTCACAAAATTTAAAATACATTTTTAATGTTTGTATATTTTATAATCTGTGGAATAAATAAAAGCTTCTAAAAATAATCACTTTTATAACACTTAAAAATTAGAACTGATAATTTATTTGATTATATTTGGTAAAAAAAAATTGAGCAGAATAATTTTTAATTTTATGTATACATATAAAACTGTGAATAAACTAAATGTATATTTCATCACCCTTAGAAAAAATATTTTTTGTTTTCCTTAACGCCCTAATGCTCTTCCAAAGGCTGTGATAACATTTTTATTGATTCTTTATATGTTTTTATTAACAATAAGTATATAACCTGAATATACAAGACACAAATTAAAGTATTATCAAATTTGATAGCACCAAAAGAATTTAATGTGACTAGGTGCAAAATGTTATAACCGCTCAAATAAATATTTTTCACGCACTGCACATTATAAAAGGAATCCATGATTTAGTCATAGTTATTTGCACTCATTTTTTACTTAATACAACAAAGAATGAAGAGAACAAAGTAAATTTTAAGAAATTGGAGAAGAAAGACTAAAGAATTTGCAAATTTTGTAGCCATAGTCGAGAAACTTCCAGACATATTTTCTTTTACTGTGACTCTAGTGAGTAGACAACACATCGCATCAAGGACGCATTTGGAGAAATACTCCAAGTAGATGAATGGTTAATTCTTACCCAACCATCACGGAAACGTCAGTTCCAGGTAGAAGAAGTCGTCGTCTGTAAGGTGTTATATAGCTTATACGTAGCACAATAAAAGAAAACGGGGATTTTTTAGGGATCGAACTTTGGATAGGACTTTAAATATGCTACTGGGACTGGAAAAAGATGGGAATGAGAATACTATTTATTACACAGGCCAACAAAAATCAACAAAAAAAAAGGTCGGACTAATTTTCCATAATTCTTATAGAGTTTTATCCACTGATTCCGAATATGGTATTCATTTTTCAAAGTTAGTGATAAATTCAGAGCAAAATGGATTTCAATTTTTTTAGCATTTTTTAGATTCAGAGCCATTTTTGGCATACAAGGACTGAAGTATAGAAAAAATAAAAAGCAATTATTTGATAGAGCTTAGATCAAAGTACTCATTCCAATTTTTAATTCGTCTCTGGCACATTTAAACTTTAAAATATATGTCATTTTGTACGAAAAATGAATGGTTTTTCTTAGAGACTCACTGATCCTCACTGTTCCTCACTCACAGGTCTTACATGATTAAAAATTCATATGAATATGAAGAAAAAATATCAAGCTTTAATTTGATATGCTTAATGTTCCATAAAATGCCTTATTTTAATCAAAATTAGCAAATGAATATTTTTTAAATCCTCTCCATTTTGCCCTTTTTTAGAGAAATTCATAAGTCACCCAGTGAGATAGAAACAGAGAGAGAGAAACTGACGTCACAACGTATGTAAACAATAAAGAGTAATTTTCCTTCTTTCATTGGAATTTGAGTGTTTTTTCCCGGAAATCTTCCGAGGATCCAGGATTCCTAATGAGTGGCCTGCCGGCTGTGCCGTCGTACACAACATTTGTGAGAAGAATTCATCGTGACACAGCCTCGGATCAAGCATGGAGCAAGGAGTGGAAGCTTAGGAGGACATGACTCCCCAGAGGGTGCTTAGCCTATTCTCTTTGCATCAAAGAGGATGATGAGTCGGAGACAGACCCTCTAGGACATTACCCCCCCCCCCCCCCTCCTCCTCTCTCTTCCTTAAGGCTGGTTGGCTGGCTCATTCCGTCTGCTCAAAGAAGATGACGTGTCGGGCACCCCGGAGGGAGGGAGGAATGGACTCCCGTGAGAGAGAGAGAGAGTCATTGCCTTTGTCCTGTCTACCTACTAGCCTATTCTATCGGGGAGTCTCCTTTTCAAGTGAATCCATCGTTTTTTGCAGCAGAAAAATGAATTACTTACGTTTTCGTTTGCAAAATTCACCTTTTATTAACTATGCAAAAGATACAGCGGGACGACCTCCCTTCCAGTCACCCACCCACGTCCTTCAAACTCATAGCCGCCGCCCCGAGGAGCCCAAGAGTGTACTTCCAAGATAAAAACAAGACATCCAACAACACAATCCTTTCAACAGCCACAAATCACAATGATACACATAATTCATTTATGAAACGTGCAGTTGTCTGCCCACCGATCCATCGCCGTCCTTTATTCCGGGGGGGGGGGGGGGGTCCACCTGCCCTACATCCTCTCATACTGAAACAGAGCACCATTTCAACAGTAGCCGCCGGGCATGCCATGAAGATACCACACAAGCGACCCTGCATGGACCTGGGGAGAGACTCCCATCCCCCACACACTCTAGAAGGCGGACCAAACACCACCACGCCCTCGCCTGCATTGGCTTCACTCTTCACGTCACTCTAAATCCATTCTTGGGAACTAAGCAAAGACTTGTCAACACTCTCAGGTGGAAGCCATCTCCCCCATGGGGCTCGAGTCCTCTACGGAGCGCTATGGCATCCGCTTCACCAAGGACGACCTCCTCCAGATGATTTAAAAGTGAACAGGGACATCGCAAAGGCCGAGTCACAAATCGACAATCTAACCCTTCCCAATAAGCATTCCATTTACATTATGCCCTCCGGGAACAACGCCTGGGCACCCGACGGGCCATCTGCTAGAGACAGACATCAAGCAACTTTAAGAACAGAAGCTGGAAACTAGAAAATGCATTCCTACGCTGTAATTGTGACAGGATTTTGGAAAGTTCTTTACACTACGTGTTGTCCACCCAGCCGCCCGCAGGACCTAGCCTTAGCCACGGAGCTGAAATGAGCTAGTCTTTAAAGAAATAGCAATCGTACAAGAACTGTTACAATTATCTTCAAATCATTGGGACAGCAAATTTAAAACCTGATTGTCGCTCATTGAACTTGTTTTGATATGTAAGGTGCATGAAAATAAAAAGGAATTAATTACATTTTAAACATTCTTTTAACTTATAGATTGTTGCCTAGACTTCAATAACTTATTTAGTGGTTTTGCACTGCTGAATCCCAAATGCCTTCGGATCTGGATGGCAGTATGGTGAAGATTTGATCAAATTATATCCCAAAGTTTCTACTAAATATTATTATCAATGTTAAAAATAATTATTAAATCGTATGAAGCATTAAAAATGATTTTTTGATAGAACTTTTACATTTGTATACTTTGTTTGTCATGATAGCCCTCATTTGCTTTCCTTTTAGATGTTCTAATCGGTTGTTATTAATTTTTAATATGTGCTGAAAGGCTTATCAGGCGGGGAATTTTTTTAAACTAAAATGCTCAATGATGTCAAAGTACGTAATTCCTCTTCTACGTTTTATATGTACATATATTATGTGATGTAATTTTTTGAGCCTGAATAAAAAAATAAATAAATTACTCAGTAAACTATTTATTTTTTAATTCTTGATAGTGGCTTAGATTTCAACAACTTATTTAGAAGTTTTGCACTGCTTAATCAGGAAGTGATATCCGTTTATCTTCATCAGGTCAGGTTTTAATGCTAAATTGATTTTAAAGAGCCATTTTGTGACAAAAATTCATAACATTTTTGTTTATTATCAGCTGACTTTTCATGTGTATCGTCCTATATTTTTAAAATAAGAAAAAATGATATTTCAACAACATATATTAATTATCTGATTGTATATTTTAAACTGAATTATGTCCATTATAAATACGTGTAAATTGCATGTTGCCATTTTTTAGCACAGGGATAAAATAAGTATGATAATAATTTAGTTGAGTTAAATAATTTAAGTGTTCCTATAAAATATAAGAATAAATAATATTTTTGAATCGAACTAGATCATTTAATTCCTTTTGGGAAAATGGATGTGGAGTATCATCTTCAAAAACCATTTATTCTTCTTCAGGGTCTTCAAAACTTGAGGCATCTTCGTCACTAATGTTAGGAAGTTCTTCGAAGATAGGCACTGGAATTTCTTCACTGTGGGCTACAGGACGGCGTGCTGATAGAACATCAGGATATTTGAGGCTGTCCCGCTTCTTTCTGTTCATCCCACTAAATCAATAGCGCAAAAGTAGCAGTCTGTGATATGGTTTGTTGGCTCCTTACAAACCATGGAATGCTTATTGGGAAGGGTTAGATCGACGATTTGTGACTCGGCCTTTGCGATGTCCCTGTTCACTTTTAAATCATCTGGAGGAGGTCGTCCTTGGTGAAGCGGATGCCATAGCGCTCCGTAGAGGACTCGAGCCCCATGGGGGAGATGGCTTCCACCTGAGAGTGTTGGCAAGTCTTTGCTTAGTTCCCAAGAATGGATTTAGAGTGACGTGAAGAGTGAAGCCAATGCAGGCGAGGGCGTGGTGGTGTTTGGTCCGCCTTCTAGAGTGTGTGGGGGATGGGAGTCTCTCCCCAGGTCCATGCAGGGTCGCTTGTGTGGTATCTTCATGGCATGCCCGGCGGCTACTGTTGAAATGGTGCTCTGTTTCAGTATGAGAGGATGTAGGGCAGGTGGACCCCCCCCCCCCCGGAATAAAGGACGGCGATGGATCGGTGGGCAGACAACTGCACGTTTCATAAATGAATTATGTGTATCATTGTGATTTGTGGCTGTTGAAAGGATTGTGTTGTTGGATGTCTTGTTTTTATCTTGGAAGTACACTCTTGGGCTCCTCGGGGCGGCGGCTATGAGTTTGAAGGACGTGGGTGGGTGACTGGAAGGGAGGTCGTCCCGCTGTATCTTTTGCATAGTTAATAAAAGGTGAATTTTGCAAACAAAACGTAAGTAATTCATTTTTCTGCTGCAAAAAACGATGGATTCACTTGAAAAGGAGACTCCCCGATAGAATAGGCTAGTAGGTAGACAGGACAAAGGCAATGACTCTCTCTCTCTCACGGGAGTCCATTCCTCCCTCCCTCCGGGGTGCCCGACACGTCATCTTCTTTGAGCAGACGGAATGAGCCAGCCAACCAGCCTTAAGGAAGAGAGAGGAGGAGGGGGGGGGGGGGTAATGTCCTTGAGGGTCTGTCTCCGACTCATCATCCTCTTTGATGCAAAGAGAATAGGCTAAGCACCCTCTGGGGAGTCATGTCCTCCTAAGCTTCCACTCCTTGCTCCATGCTTGATCCGAGGCTGTGTCACGATGAATTCTTCTCACAAATGTTGTGTACGACGGCACAGCCGGCAGGCCACTCATTAGGAATCTGGATCCTCGGAAGATTTCCGGGAAAAAACACTCAAATTCCAATGAAAGAAGGAAAATTACTCTTTATTGTTTACATACGTTGTGACGTCAGTTTCTCTCTCTCTGTTTCTATCTCACTGGGTGACTTATGAATTTCTCTAAAAAAGGGCAAAATGGAGAGGATTTAAAAAATATTCATTTGCTAATTTTGATTAAAATAAGGCATTTTATGGAACATTAAGCATATCAAATTAAAGCTTGATATTTTTTCTTCATATTCATATGAATTTTTAATCATGTAAGACCTGTGAGTGAGGAACAGTGAGGATCAGTGAGTCTCTAAGAAAAACCATTCATTTTTCGTACAAAATGACATATATTTTAAAGTTTAAATGTGCCAGAGACGAATTAAAAATTGGAATGAGTACTTTGATCTAAGCTCTATCAAATAATTGCTTTTTATTTTTCTATACTTCAGTCCTTGTATGCCAAAAATGGCTCTGAATCTAAAAAATGCTAAAAAAATTGAAATCCATTTTGCTCTGAATTTATCACTAACTTTGAAAAATGAATACCATATTCGGAATCAGTGGATAAAACTCTATAAGAATTATGGAAAATTAGTCCGACCTAAATTTGGCTGTTGGCCAGTGAATTATTGATGGCTATGAAGTCTCAGGCTCCTCAGCGATCAATCTCATTTAATCTCTGCAACGAATGGACTATGAGCCGACTGTAACAATATTTTCCCTTTGTTTTTATACTATTTAAATTACATTCCGAATTTTATTAGCCCGTGGCTCAATAACCAATTTTAATTATTTTGCATTAGTGGATAATTTATTTTAAAATATATGATTGTTAGTATTTATTAAAAACGAAAAAAATGATATTATATCTCATTAAAGTCAATAAAAAATCTGCTCCACTTTATTCTTTTCATTTTAAATTGTTCAACTTATTGTTGTGTTATATGTCCTCGTGAGTGATTATGAACAATTTCCATAAAAAACAAAGTAAATAGTTTAGTATGCCCATTTTATTATTCAACTTTCTTTCTCTCCCTTATTTACATATATACTCTTAATAATCTATAATGAAACTGCAAAAAAAAAACATATTTATGCATTAAGTACAAATTATGTTGCGTTAGACGTGATGGCATATATCTTAGACATGTATTTTCTTTCTCCTTAGCGTAGCCTTCATGGGAGCAGCATTTTGTCTACTTCATTCAAGAGATGCATTTGGGTACATCTTAATATACCTTTTGGAAGAAGAAAATAGATATATATTTATATCTTGAAGAAGAAGCAGCGACAGGCAAAAATGCAGGGATGCGAAAATTAAAAGAAAGTGTAGTTTAAAAAAAATAAATATTGCTAAATACAAGCCATAAATATAACTACATAAAACAACAAAATTTTTAGTGTTACATTCTGTGCAAAGAAAGATAAATGTTATAAAGTTATAAAGATGGAGGAATATAAATATCTTGCCCTGTATTTTAGTGTTCTTGCGTTTCTCCTATCTGTATATTTTAGTATATATAATTTTAATTCACTTTCTTAGAAACACATCCCCGTTTAATTGACTTATCGTATTTATTATCCCTTTTATTTACAGTTCAGAAAATAAACATATATATATATTTATTTATATTTACATATATATATATATACTCAGGCTTGTGAGCGTTCAGCTTTTTTTGCGTTCAGCGTTCCGTTCAGCGTTCAAAATAATTAGCGTTCCGTTCAATGTTTTTGCGTTCAGCATTCCGTTAGCGTTCAGCGTTCAAATATTTAAAAATAATTTCCCAAAAAAGTACTGCGTAGTGATGACGTTTTTTTTTTTTTAAAGAATTTCCAAAAAAGTACTGTGTAGTGATGACGTTTTTTTTTAGAAAAGAATTTCCAAAAAAGTACTGCGTAGTGAAGACTTTTTTTTAGAAAAGAATTTCCCCCAAAAAAAGTCCAAGAAATGTTTGGAAAAATTGAACGCTGAACGCAAAACTCTTTTTATTTGCGTTCAACGTTCAGTGTTAAAAAAAAGTTGCGTTCCGTTCATTGAACGTGCGTTCAGCTGAACGCCGTTCAATTTTGCGTTCAGTTCACAAGCCAAAGTTTAACAATTTGTATATTAATGTTAATTGTAGTTAATTATTTATTATATATGTATATATTTATACATATATAATATAATAATTAACTACAAATTAACATTAATATACAAATTGTGAAACTTTGTTCTTAAATCAAATAATGCGGTCATTTTGTCAATTTAATGAATGATAATCAATTCAATTTGTAGGCAACCATCCCACCCATGTGGCCTTCAATCCAGACTCTCTCACTCCACAGGGCATGTGTTAGGGGCATGATCCGTTGTTATTGAGAAAATTTCGTTGCTAATTCCATATTTTCAAGACCTCATCAATAATGACTCCAGGTTGAGATCCGGGGAAAGATTTATAGCCGAATCATTTTGCAGCGTATAATTGTTCAGGAAGTACGCAGTAACAGATATAAATGATGTATACTTGTCCTTATGTCTGTATTTGTTATGAAACAAAGGAAGCTTCTTTCATCATTTTATGAATTGAAATGGAATCTTCTTCATGAATTTTTGGAAGAATACTTTGGTTAATTTCTTGTTCGTAGGGGGATCATAGTTGGTATTGAGGGCTCGTGCAAATTCTTTAAACCCTCGACCCTCAAACGATTATAATCAACCGACAAATCTATCTTAACGAAAAACTCTTAAAAAGGTATATTGATTTCATCTCTTGGGTAATGACAAAAAGCTCCTAAATGCGCAATGTGTCCCCTGATTTATTAAATTATCTACTCAGCCGTGAGAGAAGAATATTACTGTTGGTAACATGACTAGCATCTCAACTTGTTCTTATCTGACAAATTCACACTCTCATCCCAGGGGGGCAGAACTCATGTAAACAAAGAGGGATATTTCCTATAATAAAAATTAAAAATGTGACGTCATCACTGAGACGATTTGCCTGTATATCTAATACCTACACCATTTAAATAAATAACATGTGCTTAAATCAATCGATGAAGCCACACAACCTCGTATATAATTTCATATAAAAAATTAGATTTTATAGACTCTGTTTAACTACATTCACATGATTTTCAGCAAAAAAGGAATTGGTTTAATAATATGTTTATTTGCATTAGATTTCCAATTTTCAGGCCGAAACTCAGCCAATTTATTAACATCTGAAAAGGTTTAAATCATTTATATTTTTCACTAGTCCATAAACGTAGTAGTCCTTTCTATCAAGCAGACAGAAAGATAATAAGAAAGAGAATATAATGCCATAAATGATAACAAATCGCTAATTTGACGTCATGTGTGACGTTTCGTTTTTCTTTTCTAATCAGAGGAATCTAAACATTGCGTTCTGCGCATCTTGTATTATCTATTATCTTGTTCTCATCCTAAGAAAAAATGTTTATTTCCCTTCTTTTTTTCCTTTATGTGCTTTTTGTTCATAAGTAAGGTATGGATACCAACTATTGTTGCTAAATTAATTTTTAACTGGATTTTTAAGGACGATCAGATGTTCAAAAGTGCATTGTCTAGAGTCTTAATCCAAAGTTAAAATAATAAATTTGTAGAGCATCTTTCATAAAAAAGCAAGCGATTATTATTCTTATTTTGTAACAATATAGCCATGCCTAATTTTAAGTCATCACATAACTACATTTTTCGTCTAAGATCCATTCTCAAATATATAAATGAATGGTCTTCTATTGTAGCTTGTGCATTGCATCCTATGCCTTCTTATTCATACCCTTGCATACACACATAATTTCTACTATGAAAGAGTATAAAAAATACAATTATGCAATAAAACTACCACGACAAAAACAAAGTAAACAGCAATCCAAGAAGCACAAAGGAGTTGACTATCATAATTGGGAATGATTCTCAAAAGGGAGAGAAAATTATCATTAATCAAGTTATTTCGGCCCTTATTTTGTAGAATTATTATTAATCTAAAAAAAGAAGAAACATGTCATTAGTCTTATATAAATGTATTTACTTGCCTGATACATTATGTGAGAACCATCTTCATAAATCAAAAGTTTTGATTACTATTATTGCCAAATGCGAACAACATACCGGGTGCGCGGAGGTATCTCGGACAAATTCTATATGTCGACTGCAACCACATCTATAACGTGTATATGAAGTCCTATGGAGCTGAAAATGGGTACATATATACTTTAGAATATGCTTTTCCATTTAGGTACTTTTCAAAATCGCTTCTGTCCATCTCAATATAATATATGTTGTTCCATACTGTGTTCATGGAGGCCTTGTTGGTATATTTACAGGTCTCTTATTCAAGGTGCATCCAAAATAATTGTCCTGTTGATTCAGGTTTGGACTAAAAATAAGCCTTAAGGTCTTTGGCCATAACCTGCTTAACCCCTGCTTGGTCTCGCTTTACTTCTGGATGACCATAAACGTGTGACAGGGCACCCCCATCTTGTTGTCAAACTTATCAAGCCTACCCATTGAGGCATTCTACTCTGATAAGACTTTGATGATATGCTTGTACTTGTACTGGGTACTGTCAAGGTTCCCCTTCTTCTGGATGGGCGGGATGATCTAGACGAATGAATATCAAAGTACGGGTAGATCGTGGACTATCTCTGTTATTACGTAGGCTATAGCGGCCACTCTCGTCGTAGTACACGGTCGACATGGCTACGTTCTACATGAAAACAGTCGCCTTGATCGTTTCACGATCCTCAATAAACACGAAGGTCTATTTATATAGGTCATGGATCTTTTTTATTTAAGTATGCTCCGGCCGATTTTTACAAACTATAGTGCAAATCGTGCAACTTTTCTTATGTTGTACGTGGCACAATGCCATCTTTTTGTTTTCTCGCTATAACTGTTAAAAATATCCGAGACATTTTCGTGCACCCGGTATATATGTATACATGCTATCATGGGTTGAAAGACTTGAATAAACAATATTATTTGCACTTTTGCATAAATAATAATTATTTCATACGAGTATTTAGTTGCAGGGAGAAAACTTTGTTTATTATGAAAATGTATTTTTGTTTTGCAGAATTTATAATTTTGTTTTTTGATCCGAAAATAAGGTCTACAATAACTTTGTTGCAGTGATGAGTCCCTTTGTTTTATTACAATTAAAGTATATATCAAATAAGTTTCCACTCATAAATAAATCGGCCTTTTTTCATATTGTTATATTACATATATATTAAAGTTATTTCTTTCAGTTCTTTTTGTGAATAGCAATTTTTAACTTCTATGTAATAAAGTATTTTTTCCGGTTTTAAACAGGAATGAAAATATTATTTGACGACTAGTTTTTTTCATTTTTAGTAAAATGAATAAAAATGTTATATATAATAACTTGGTAGCATTCAATTAAAACTTTCTAGAGGCCTTAAAGAATTAATATTACCATCGAAGGACACCTTCTAATATTTATATTGAATCGAGAAAACTCTACATTCTAAAGGATTTGATCTATTTAAAATGTCTTCAACACTTTTGATATTACTTTATTAATTGGCCTTAATTTCAAAAGCATAAACTATTTGCTTTAAGTTTTTTTTTTTAATTTACCAAGTATTCAATTTAAGGAATTCCATTTGACCCCCAAAAGTAATATTAATTATAAATTCACTTTATTTATTTGCTGGTTTCATTCTAACAAAGGATATATATATATATATATACCTAATATATATATATATATATATATATATATATATATATAATATATATATATATATATATATATATAGTATATATATATATATATATATATTATATATATATATATATATATATATATATATATATATATATATATATATATATATATATATATATATATATATATATATATATATTATATATATATATATATATGTTTGTGTGTGTAGTGCGTGAGTTTCATCTGTATTTACATGTATATATCCCTGTCCTTTTTTCTCGTATATTTGTAAATATGAACTCAGTAATAAAAGGACTCTTAAAGAAGCAACATTTACTCTATTCATTAAGTATAAAACGAGTCTAGAAGTGAACCTCCAGAAGTCCTCCAAACATATATATATATATATATATATAAAACCCTTTTTTTCTTTTTTCTTCTTGAGACTTTAAAGAACCCTAGTAGGAGCTGTTATTTAAGAAATGGTTGGTGCGTCAGCACTTATGTTCATTTATTGGTACTAAATATTATTTGACGAAAATTTGCAAAAATTCAAAGGCATAAATTAATCATTGCTAAATTTGGTAAAACTATTTTTTTTTCAAAATAAGTAATAACAAAAAAGTTTTGCTTCATAACGAAACCTTTGAACCACGTGACGTCCGATTTCTAACAATACTAGAAATTTTTAGTTTAGATATTTGTTTTCAGCATCAAAAAATGAACCAGAATCGCTGAGTATATGTAAAAGAACTAAAAAAGTGGTTTATTTTAGGAGGTCATATATATATACATATATATATACATATATATACTTATATATGTATGTGTTTTTTACTTCCTCGGAGACAGAGTGTCTTTTTATACACCCATCACTTCAGTCTCATTCGTACGCATTTAAATAACCTCCAACCATTATGACCTTTTTTACCATTTTAAAGGGTTCATGAGTTTCGAATATGAGTCACATCTCCGAGGGTGGCTTTTCTTTCATTATTTCATTCTTCCTCATAGATTTCCTTTGGGTGAGCACACACACATATATATGTAGTAATGCTCTTGTATATTTAGTTCAAAGATGATTCTCAAGGATGAACAAGGAAAAAGGCTTCTCTCAAGGGTGGTCCTTCAAAATAATGACAATAATAATCTTTCAAACACTCTTGTTCATATTCATATCTTTGAAAGCATAATAAAAAATGATGGTTAGCTTATATTGATGGGGGTAGGCATTTATTAACTATTATAGTGAGATGCAGACAGTTAATGCACTTTGTAATTATTCATTAATAGTATATAAATAAGTTACAATGTTTTCGAATTTATAATATTGAAAAATTGAGCGTGTGACTTTTAAATCAAGATATAAATTTAGAACTTTAATCATTTGATAGCCAAAGGGAGATCAATAGCTTAATGTGCAAATGTGTTCAAGTCTCAATGTTGAGGATGCAAATTCCTATCTTCCTGAAAAGGGAAGGTCAATGTCGATCAACTTCATTGAAAAGAGATTCCAAATTATTTTAGTACTATAAAGTTTATTCATATTATCTTTTATATAATCAGTCGAAACATATGGACAAATAAAGAAGACCCAAGGTTGTTATATTAACTACAGTTTGTTTCATAAAAATCATGATTAAAGATCCTGTAGATGACTCATAAATGTGAATTTCAGATCCAAATGGTGTTATTAGAATGAACAATTGAGCTATTCAACGGTATTCATGCGATTTCGGTAAAATAAATACAGTAACCTTTTAGACAATTTGCTATAAATCAAAAATGGTGTATTTTGTTTTTTAAATTTTTCCATATAACAGTTAACTTTAATCATTCATAATTAAATCATTTTTTAAAGATTATCAACACTCATTTAGCTATTATTCAATACAAATAATTTTTCTAATTGTTTATTTACAATAATAAAAAAATTACATTGTTTGATTTTTACAATACAAATAAAATATTTGGCACGTTTGTCCATTAACAAATAATCAATATTGTAAAAAAAGCATTTGAGATTTGTATGGAAAGGAGAAAAAACAATGACTAGGATTTCTTTCGCTCACAATTCAATTCGTTCAAGGATGATCAAATCAAACAGACTTTATTTGGTTAATACTTACAACCCTTACCGAGGAATAACAATTTATTTATCAATTTAGGCGAGTTTTTATCTTTTTTTCATCGAGAAAAAAACAAGTATATTTTTAATAATATTAAAACAATGATTGTATATGCCTATAACGGTATTGTTAAAATAATTATCATACTAAGCAGAAGAAAATTATATATTTATATATATATACTTGCAATATTCTATTCTAAAGAAAATTATATAGTTATATATATATATATATACTTGCAATTTCTATGGCGATAGATATGAATAATTTTATATCAAATACAGATTTGACAAAAAAACAGTCTTTTATAAAGTCTTTCACAATCATATTAAAAATATATTAACGTTGACATTGTATTCATATTCTTCTACAGTTTTATTGAACACAAAATAAGATAACTTGTAAGAAACTAACTGGTCCGTTCAGTCAAAAAATTATATTTAAAAAGATAGCATCACAAACAAAATCGGCGTCGATAGTACATTTTTCAAACTAACGGTATCGACAAAGTTCGGCATCAAGCGTTAATGAAAGTTACATTTTTAATTTATCAAAGATTTACATAAAATATTTTTGATTTTTTTAATATTTCAAAAATACATTGATTATATCAACAAGCGAAAGAGGTACTTTTATTTTAAAGAATGCCCTATTCTTCAAACACAGTAAATGTATAGAAATGAACGTTTATGTAAGGCCGTAATAAATATCAAAAAGTTATTTTAAAATAATATAGTTTACATTTTTTGGCTTATATTCATAAAAAAACTATTGGTCGATTAATCGGATATCATTTTTTACAACCTCTCGGTAATATATCGGTCAACCTCTAATACAAGCGTATAGATACTGACTACGTTGCATTTATAGTTACAGCCAAAGAAAATATAAATACGCCAATCAAGTAGGGGTAAATATTGGGGGGGAAAACCCTTTATCATGGAGTGATAATCCTTTTTTCCCTCATAATTATTATGATTGGTAGTAGAATGTAATATGGAGGTCAAGGCAAATGATGATTATATATTTATATATATATTTTTTTTGCACTATCATGTTATGAATATCTCAATAAGAAATCATTTGCACTAAAGACGTAAATAACTTGCGCATTATAACTTTAAAATTATGCAAATAACGGTAGGAAGCCATATTAGTGAGTAAACTCACCAATATCATGATTTTTCATTTGAATACACTGTTTTTATTTATTTTTCTACGTCCCATAGTCAGAGTGTGCATCCGTTTAGTATCGACAAATGTGCAGTGGTTTCTGCGATAACTTTTATTTCACCTTGCAATAACGATAAAACGATACCTTTTTTCTCAACCTGCGATAAACGATAAACGGTTAAAAAAATTAATATTTAACCTGCGGTAAGCGATAAACGATAAAAAAATCTAAAAAAAGTGACGACGTTTTTTTTAGAAAAGAATTTCCAAAAAAAGTGATGACGTTTTTTTTAGAAAAGAACCTCCAAAAAAGTGACGACTTTTTTTTGGATAAAAGTATTTCGATTATTTTTTTTTCAAAAGTCGTCGTTGAATTTATCGTTTATCGTTCCTCATTTTTGGGGCCTAACGATAAGTGAATGAGCGGTAATTTTAGAAAACTTCGCGATAAACGATAACGATAAAAGGTTTGACCTCAGCAATAATTATCGTTTATCGCTCATTTCATCGAACGCGGCAACCACTGCAAATGTGATGGAATATATTAACATCTTCCTCCTTAAGTAAAAGGAGGTCCTTTGTTCAATGAACATTAAGAGGTTGAATAAGAGAAGTCAATTCAAAGGACTCAACAATGACGTCATGGATGTAGCCCACTGAAGTAGAGAATATTAGTATTGTGAAGGATGAATTTCTTCTCTCTGAATTGTCGATGTTTACTCCTCAACAGCTGCCTGGACGTGACGTGATACTTTATTGCATATTGTCACATGCTTTCTGTCACCAATCACGTTGAAAAGGAGACCACCTTTTCTCTATCCCTACCAATAACGGACGATATCCCGCTGGGGCATGATCGGACTTTGTTGCTAAATTAAGATATTTTATCATTATTTTGAATATAAGCATGAGTAGTTGCTTTATTCATTTAATATTAGTAGACAAAGTCCATTCAAAGGACTTAACTATAACGTCATGGATCCAAGTTCATGAAGTAGAGAATATTAGTATTTTGAAGGATGAATTCCTTCTCTCTGAATTGTCGATGTTTACTCCTCAACAGCTGCTTGGAGGTGAAGTGATACTTTATTGCATATTGTCACATGTTTTATGCTTATTCTCTCTTCTTTTTTGTCAACCAATCACATCTCAAATAAAAATATAACTTTGTTCCTATCCCTAGTTATGAGCTTCTTGAACTATATACAATGTGCATTCTAATAATTTAAAGAATGGAACGCACTTATCTGGTGGATGCATTCAAAATATGCACGTAATATATCCAAATACTTTTTATTAAAATATATTTATTGATTGCTCGTTAGAGAAAATCCCATATTTAAAAATACGTGAACTTATGAGGTCATTTGTAAATTACCTATTCTGTTGTCATATTATCAAATAGCATTGAATAAATACATATCTTCTACTGATCATTCGTTTTCAATATAAGATAAACATACTACATATATAAAAACATGACGTCAATTCAAATTTAAATATGCAACCTCAATCTATTCACTTCACAACCATTGACATATTGATGTGATCATGAGGATAACTTTGTAATATTGCATAATATGCTGATTTTTTTTAGGCTCAAAATATTTTAGATATAAGATATAAAACATACAACAAAATATAATAAAATATTTAGGGGAAGAATTTGTATATACAATATCAATAAACATTGTAGTTTAAAATTATTCCTCGCCTGAGTCGCCTATAAAAATATAACAACAAAATAATCAAAATAATGCCAAAGCATCAAAACATATGTGATTTTATATTATTGATCGTAATAAAACTGACTTTTAGAATTTTGATCCGATTGATTTGTATGATATGAATTGAAATAAAGTATTTGTGAAAATAAAGTTTTATTAAATTTTGTTTCGATCCTTACGTTTTTTTTTTTTGCCTATATGGCTCGATAGAATTGCATCCAACAGGATATAAATAAGCATTATAGCGTTAAAATTAGTCACTCGAACCTAGGATCTTATCAATGAGGTAGACCAAAAATGACCATCCCCTCTCGGGATTTGAACTTCCGCCCCCAACATTGAGAGTTGAACACGCCTTAACACGCACGGCTATCGCACCCCTTTTTACGTTCATAAAATGTCAAACAATTGAATATGTAACTATTTCCCCTTTTCTGTTCTCTAGTATTATAATACAATCTAAATCATAATTAATTTTATACCTTACATGGTAGCCATTTTAACTATATTTATTCAAAATAAGTTATATAACAACTGCTCACATACATCCAAATATCCTATTAGGGAAGACTGGTCTAGGCAATCATGTTGATGAAACATGTAATTGCTGAGACGGAGACTTCATTTCCTACCAAGATTGATGTCTCCCATTAAGGAATAAAGGAACAACGATGCCTTAATAGAGTAGAGTATCTTCTTCTTTATGGGCTTCCGAAATTGATTCTTTAATTGGAGGCTCATTTTCTCATATTTGTACATAATCCATTAAGAGATTACATTTATTACATCTCTACAATTACATACTTTTCCTTATGATGTTCTATAATATATTACTATATATTGTAAACGTGTACAAAATACCAAAGCTCTATTTTTCCTTTCATTACTTTTTTTAAAGCAAACAAAAGGTGTTAAAATAAATTAAACATCCACAAGGATGGAGATGTCCTAAAAAATCCTAGAGTAGAATAATATAATTTTTATTGGCATGGGCGATAAGTTCAAAACATTTTATTCTTTAGGCTAATAGTTCACTTGTTCCTGAACACCTCCATCGCCGTATCGGTCCATCCTGGGAACAGGTGGACTCCGCTGTGGGTGCAGTGTTGAAGGTCCTGGAGGTGTATTCAAATATCAATGGACTCTACTTAAATGTTGGGAAATCTCATACAATAAGCTTGAATGCTCCAGACACTCCTGCAAGACAACACTCGACCTACTGGGGGTCATAAAAAGCAAGAACTTAGCATTTGGTTACCATTATGACAAAGTTCTTCTTCTCGATATAATGAAAATAATCGTAGTCATCCGCCGGCTCAGCACCACAATATCACAATATCAGCCACTGCTGACCCAGATCGCCAGGGCAATAGCCATCAGTCAACTTCAAAATCCTGGGTGAATAGAATGCCAAAATTATCGTTTGCGATTGAAAATGCTCAAGCCTATAGAGTTTTAAGCACAGAAGTGCAACTTGCCATAGGGATCTGGAACGTTTGGAGAACTGATCGAATGCGTGTTACCGAACCTCTCTATAGGACATACCTCCCATTCGTATACGATGACTATGACCACATGGAATGCCGTCTATGTGAACAGCTGCTCCCCGTAGATAATGATTGAGGGCTTCGATAAGTGCACATGCAGTGCTTCAATTAGCCTCAAGAAGTCTGCCTCTACTAACTGCGTCACTACTTTTACCTTTCCTAGGCCTGGGGACAGTCACAGCAACTGAGAGAGACAGGCGCTATAAGAAATATTCCTTTAAAAATATAATAGATCCTTTTATGTCCTAAAGGAATCACAGTAAAGATTATATTTTGTTTTATTAAATTACATATTCATCCAACGTGATCAATAAGTTTATTTTGTCTATTACTTCTTATTAGATTTTAGGGTCTTGCAGTCTCTACTGCAAGATTATCACATCAACTAAGTCAGCCAAGGCCAACCTGACAGCAAGTAAATCCTTGTTATAATCGCCTCGAGCTAAAAATCTACATAGAAACTTCTTTTATGTCTTATATAATATTCAAATTTTGTGTAGAATAATTTAAAAAAAATAATTTCATAGACCACATTTTAAAATGTAAATAAAAATGAACGTCATATTATTGCTAAATAATAATGATGATGCCAGATACCACGAGTAAACTTTCTCAATAATGGTTTTGAATATTTTTTTGAAAATACTGACCATTATTACTTAAATCTTCTGTTACCTCTTAGAGACTTTTTATTTGTGCTGTATGTTTATTTCTATGGAAGAAACCTGAGGAAGATGAATTATAATATTATTGTTTAGCCCGTCCTGGACAATAATAATAAAATATTTTCATTTAATCAAATAGAAAATATATTTAATTATATGTTTAGATATGTACTGTGAGATTTTTTTAACCACCAATATTTATTTTAATGAATGTCGCCTAAAATTACATTTTTTCCATGTTATAAACACATTACTTAAACACAAAAATGTACAGCTACTTAAACTACACAATCCACAGGAGTTAATTCGTTAACACTAGAAAGGCCATAATTTCAAAACTACTAGAAAAGCCATGAGCGGTCATTTTGACCGTTGGATTTTAAGCTCTATAAAAGTAGCATAACAGACACCGAATGACACCTAATGTTGTAACTAATTTAAAATAAAACATAGAGTAATGATAAATGATAATTATTACAAGTAAACATATACATAAAATGTTGATCAAACACAATACGTGCAGAATATTTCAGCTTTGGAACAATTACCACATACTGGCTTGGAACACTTGCTACTCGTGTTGATTGTTTTATTTTTGTTGCAGTTGGTTTTGACCTGGCACTGCCTACGTTTGGGTTGTTTTTACTGCCAACTAGTTTGGAGCTTCGGATTAGATGTCTCCTTTTCCTTCATGAATTCAGTTCTAAGTTCTTCAGCTAGTTGTTGCACAACTCCAGTTCAAGAATATTGTAGAAAACAGCTACAGGCCATTTTTGCGTAGCACCCTTGACAGATGACATATGTTCTCACCATCTTCTCCAGGACGTCCACACCGTATTTGGAATTATTATAATAGACAACAGACTCAGATTTTGCTTTCTGTCCACTACAGATACTAACATCTGTGTTGACAGTGCTCAGATTACACACATTAGCAACTTGGTGTTGAACAACTTTGCTTGATCTTTCACTGAGGGGGGCAATTCTCTCTTTTGTTTATCCATAGTGCCGACTAGACTTGTTTTATTTGCTTGCAGTGCTGTAGCAAGTTTTAGGGATGTAAAACAGTTGTCTGTGGTTATGTTTCTCCCCTTTCCCACGAAGGGCTCGGCCAGTTTCAAACCCACATTTTCTCCAACAACATGGCCTGAGTTTCGAGTTTCATCCTTTCCTATTTACGGGAATCCGTTGAGTAAGTATTTGGAGTCGACATCTACAACCAACCAAAATTTGATACCAAATTTATCCGGCTTATTCTCCATATATTGATTAAATTTGCAAAAAGCCATTGTTCGGAATAGTTGCTCATCAATTGTGATGTAGGCACCAGGTTTATAACAAACTATGATATTCCGAATAAATCGATCCCATATTGTCCTCACCCTACCCAACTTATCATTTTTCAAATGCAGACGTCGAATCGCTTTCGAAACGTAGAAACCTTATAATATCCCTAAAACGATTCCTTGACATGGTTTCTTTAAAAAAAACGATACCCCATTCCTCAGACAATAGACTATCTTTAGCGCCCCCGTCCCTCAGTTCTACCCTAAATTTGGCGCTAGTGGTTAGCAATATTTGGGGTGTTACATATTTATGAAATTATAAACGGTCGATATGACCGCTAATGGCTGGTGGAGGTAAAAAAAAAAATTATTTACTCATGAAGTATATTTTTTTCTCTTAAACATATTTTAAATTGAACCCTACACACATTTAGGAAAAGTCATATGACAGCATTACATTATCTTGATATCCCACAAAGTTATTGTATTTTGAAATTTGAAAACGGTCAAAATGACCGCTTTGGCCTTTCTAGTGTTAAGAAGGGTCCACTTTATTGCTAATAATTTCTCAACATAAAAATATGGCATGCTGGTTGAAATGGTATTCATTTGCGTGGGCAAATATGTTTTTCACAAGTTCCGTCTGGTTTATGTACGGTACGGCGTTCCGGAACGTTTAGTCTCATTTTCATCTTTCAATGTATAAGTAATACAAAATTGTATGCCTATAAGAAATATATGAATCTATCTATATCTATCTATCTATCTATCTATCTATCTATCTATCTTTCTATATGTATATATTATATATATATATATATATATATAATATATATATATATATATATATATATATATATATATATATATGTGAACAAGCTATTGACCTATCGAATTAACTGATGATTTAGGGACCAGATAGTTTAAGGCAAGAGGAAAAATATTATGAAACAATGAATTTGTTGCAATACATTGTCATGACAACATGAACATATGAAAAATTCACATTTGCTTCAGTAAATGGGTTTGACAGATTCATGTCTTATAACTTTAATATACAAAATAAAGGGCTCTTGATTAATTCAAATCAAATATTTATATTTGTTTGTTTGTTTGTTTGAGGGTAGGATCCAAGAGTACGAATTGAAGTCGAGTCTTGAGTCCAGGGCGGAATCGAATTTACGATCTTAGCCCATTCCCTAGAACACACAACCACTTTAACCATGTTGTTTACCCATTCTACCTCGGGAAGCCAAACAGGTAACCAATGTTACAATTCCTAAGAATTGCTGGTATCTGCTTTAACTCTGGAGGATGTTGGTTAAAGCATTTTTGAGCGATCATTCTCTTAAGACAAAAGAAATCACACTCTGCCAACACGTGATAAGACGTCTCATCACTCTGCTGGCAAAAACGACACTCTCGGGTGAGAAATTTGTTCGACAATGACTGGTGATATCTAAGAAAGTTATGACCAGTTATTATCTGTATTTGAATACATAGAGATTCACGACTAAGATTAATCAATCGTCTCGATGCATTAGGGTCCGGCTTCGGAAGCCACAGTTTACTTTGTCTACAGGAGCTATCCTGTGTCCATCGGGAGGCCCATTCTCTATAGAGACCCCTCCTTGTCAGGTCTGACATAAAAGAATCTGGAATAGGAATGTCCTTTAATAGATTTGATCTTGATCCAGCTTTTGCAAGTCGGTCAGCTTTCTCATTTCCTGGCCAACCTACGTGGGCTTTAATCCAATGAAGGTTGACATGGTTTACACGTCCAAGTGCATTCAAAACATTGATGCAATTGTTCACTGTACGAGACTTTACAACAACCGAGCCCAAAGATACAAGAGCTGCTTGGTTGTCGACATAAAAATCAATTTTTTGGTTTGAGATTTTCTTTTTTAATAATAAGAGGGCTGCCTTTAAGATAGCCCAAACTTCAGCCTGAAACACAGTGGATTCGTCATTGAGTTTCCCAGCTGAATTTATTATAAAAAATAAAGGATTGTACAAATGATAGCCCCATCCGATTTTGTTAGCAATTTTGCTACCATCGGTGTAGCATTGAATACCATTACTGGCGTTCAATACCTCACCTACAGAGAAGCTATCATAATTAATGGAAAATGTTTTCTTCCAACTCATTTTTAGACTCGTAGAAAAGTCTCTGTTAATACAAGATGAAATTCCTAACTTTTTATTTTCACGCCACTCTTCAAGAATATGACCAGGTTTAGACCCAATGCTCTCCCATCCATGTGGCGTGATTTTCAAATTAAAAAGTGCCTTTCTGGCCCTCATTTTGATATATAAATCTAGAGGAGGCAAATCGAAGATTACCTCAAGTCCTTTCGTAGGTGTACTACGATAGATAAAGGTTGTTCTTATCATACCAAGCCGTTGGATACGTTCCAGTTTCTTCAGGTAATTTTGGGTTCGCCGAGACCAGACAATCGATCCATAAGAGATCTTAGGACGAATTATGCTGGTATATACCCATCTCATTGCCCTAGGAGTCGGACCCCAGGTTTTCCCGACGGCGTTGTTGCAAGCCATCAGTAGTTTTTTGGATTGGTTGAGCTTGGATGTGATGTGGAGACCGAAGTTTAATCCCGAATCCAGAGTCACACCTAAGTATTTAACAGAATTAGATAAGCATATGTTAATACCATTCATATTCAAGTTCCTTATTTTAGGGGCTTTCTTCTTCCTGTGGAAGAGAATAGCCACTGTTTTATGGGGAGCGAACTCAAGGCCACAGCCATTACCCCACTCAAGAGCCTTGTTAATGGCTTCTTGAAGGATACAGACCATAGAGCTCGGATCCGGACCTGAAATTAAAAGAGCAACATCGTCAGCAAAGCCAATGGCCTTCACTGGGCCCGAAGCAAATAACCCCAAAAGCTTGTCAAATACAAGATTCCAGGCAATCGGACTGAGTACACCACCCTGAGGTGTCCCTCTGGTGAGAACTCGGTTCTTTCTAATACCCTTGAGTTCGACTGTGATGGAGCGACTTCTTAGGTAGGATTCATACCACTTGATAATACTTTCTGAGACTTTCCTAGCCCTGAGGCCTTCGACCACAGACGTAATGTCTATATTATCGAATGCACCAGAGATGTCCAGAAAAATCCCGAGACTATACTGACCCCTGTTGATAGATCGTTCAATGAGGTCAACCATAGAGGAGAGAGCAGAGTCGCAGCTCCTTCCTCTTCTGAAAGCATGTTGATTAGGGTTCAGAGGAATCCTAGTTAGATAATCTTCTTCAATTTTATTTAAAACAACTCTTTCGAGCGTTTTCAAAATAAAAGAAGTGAGAGTAATAGGACGAAAAGACTTTACCTTGGAGTAGTCATCCTTACCTGGCTTTGGAATAAAGATGACCTTAGACTTCCTTAGTTGTCTTGGAACATATGAGAGTCGAATTGAGGCCCAAAATAGTCGGGCCAGCCATTCCATACTCTTAGTGTCTAGGTTCTGCAAGATGATGGGCTTAATTCCATCTATCCCCGGTGTTTTATGAGATCCGAAGGATTCCACAGCCCACTTGATTTTGAGAGTCTTCATCCATGAGGCGTAGAAACTTGCCTCGAAAGATGACTTACTAATTTTGGTCTTTGAGTGTTCCGTTTCAGGAACCTCAGAACAACCAGGAAAAGAAGTAGTCAAAAGAAGGTCCAGTGCTTCTTCCGGAGACCCCGATCCCAGTAGCCCAACGGAGCATGTTTTGGAGCCCTGTATAACTTTGAAGAGCCTAGAAAGTTGTCTCCCGTCTTTTGCAGACTCAGTGAACCTCTTCCAGCTCTCCCGCTTAGCTGACCTTACCAGCCCCCTGAACTCACGTCGTAAGCTCAGATATTTGTTCCAGTTAGCTTCACTTTTATCTGATTTGTAAACTTTGTAGAGTCTCCTTAGGTTACTTCTGCAGAGCGCCACCTCCCGCGACCAAAAGTCAGGTTTTTCACTTCCCGACCTAACCCAAGCGGAAGGGCACGCTGTGTCCACAGCCCTTTGGACACCCCCTACAAATTTACAAAACGCCATGTCCAACCATCGGGGCGTGATAGTGCCCGGAAGTGACATGTCTATTTTCATGGAATGCCTAAAAAGATTCCAATCTGTTTTACGGAGATTTCTTATCTTGACACGTTTATTAGGTGCTGGGATAGGAACCTCAAACTCAATGAGAGCATGATCCGATAATAGATCCTTATCACTAACCCTCCAGTTAGTAACTCGGATTTGGTAACTAAGAGTAATGTCTATATGTGTTTCTGCGCCTCTCCCTATAAAGGTTGGCTTCAGTCCACAGTTTTCAACAACAAGGCCATTGCCTAAAATAAATTCTTCAATTACTTCCCCCCTCCTATTGGTATCCAACCCCCAAAGAGAGGAGTGAGCATTTGAGTCCATGCCAATAATCAGTGAGTAGTTTTTATCCTGGCTGAATTTCATAAGTCTTACCAATGAGCTTGGTAAATCATTATTAATATCCAGGTAAACAGAACAAATAATAGTTTTAGAATCTCCATTTGTCATGATAGCAGAAGCTACATCACGACAGCTAAAGTCATTCATAAACCATAAGTTTAAGTTTTTGGACGCCACAATCGAAGCTCTGGGTGAGCTACCACCGTGTAGTACCTGATGGCCTGCTAGGCCTACAACTTTGCCTCTATAAGTATGAGGTTCCTGCATAAGAAAACAGAAACTGGACAAACCACTGAGCTCTTTGCTTATAGCTGCAATAGACGCTTTACATTTATGAGCATTCAATTGGAAAAATCGAGTAGACATAATGATAATAATATTATTTGAATTTATTTCATATAATAGGGAAAAGCTTGAATAGTTATATTCAGCATTAAAAACCCTAGCCTAAGTTGTCTTTTGAAAGACAGACTTAATAGAAGTCGAAGACTTCTTAATCGAAGAGCCAGTGCTGTCCCTGTTCCCACAGACCGCAGGTTCGATCCCCACGGAGGCACCTCTGGTTGAAGAATCAGGAGAAACTCCGATTCTCAAGCATTGTTGCACGCCATGAAAAGATTCCCCTACAGTCTTGGACAAGTTAGCTAACTTTCTCTTAGCAAGGGCTGCGGCCCGGAACTCCTCACCAGACAAAATTTCGTCTGGTTTTGCAGATTTTCTTGTCAATTCAGTGAGTTGACTCGAATTTGCTGCCGAGTTTGGGGCAACAGTCTTGCGTGGTTTCGAATGAGAGTTCATTCGGGGGATATCGTAGAGAGATACTCCCTGCGACTTCATCCTTCTCCGGGCCCTCTTCCTTTGGTTCGGTGTCATCAAAGTGTACTCCTCACGGCTTGGAATGTGCACAGGTTTGGATGAAGAAAGTTTTGTAGTCTTGCATGTCTGCTTCGACTCAGGCCTCTTTTTGTCCTCGGAGGTGAATTTGGCGTCACTTTTACCTATGAGATTTATAGATATCTGAGAGAAACCGATAGAAACTTTTTGCTCCGGCAATTTTTGATTGCCTTTGCAAAATCCTTATCAATACCCAAAAGAAAATACTTCCCATTGGCTTGGGAGGCATCCCCTCGGGTCTTGACGGTATTTTTAACAGAAAAAACTTTACACTCCCCTGTTAAATTGTTTTGGTCGATCATTCGTTCGACTAGTTTGTCCTCGGGTAGAAGAAGGCTATCCGGGACAAAAAAGGACATCCTCGATAATGGCCCGAACTCGCCCTTGCCCCACGCTCGGACAGACTCGCCATTAGGTTTGATCATATCAGCAGCCTCACGGACCCATTTTGACGAAGGCTCATCAAGGCATCCGATCAGGCCGCGGCCGTTCCTCCATGTCCAGAACGCGCATTGGAGCTTTGGGGCTCTCAAGCCTGGTTTAGGATTGAAGAGAAGGCCTTGGGCCTCGACGACAAAAGAAACAAAAGTTTCTTTTGGAATATACCTCCGCTCATCTCTACCTAAATGGATATAAAGGAGAAAGGGCAGTGGCTTATTCTTTTTGGTCTTATCAGCATACGTGACCTTTGTTTTCTTAGCTGCTGGATCCTCTTCGAGGGCATTGGCTAGAGAGTTAAGGTCATCCAAGGCTGACTCGTCCATATCGGTTGTGAAAACCTCATCCTCAGCTGCTCCGGGCGGAGTGATCCTGCAGTCCCCTGCTGCATCCATGGCTGGACGGGCGGATTCCGAAGGAGACTCGTTCTGGGGCATCTGTTTGTCTATTGGATCCTCAATGACTCGGTTAGCATCCTCCAAGGAGTTTTGCTTGACCGTGGTCGTCACGGAGCGCGACTCTTCCGGCATCAGGCCCTCCTGAGAAGGAGATCCGACTCCGGGAAGCCTGTTTAGGGGTTCCCTCTTCGCCTCCGGGTTCACTAGCGTCGATGCTAGCCTCTTCCTCGAAGGTTTCGGGTCCGGGTCAGGCGGAAAGTCCATTAATTCACTAATATTCCTTTTTTTAATGAGAGGCAAAAATAACACGACTCATCAAAACAAAGGAGAGGTTGCGAGTCAAATATTTATATTATTCCTCAGTTCAGCTACATCCATATTTTGGGCTCAGCTGTTGTGACTCCAGAGACTAAGATATAATGACTCTTAGAATAATCTATGTTGTCATACAACACAATGATTTTATTTTTTTAACCTCTTCCTTTCCATGGTATACATATTAAATCAAAAGATTATATTACCTTGACCCTTGATGTTTCATTTCAATTAAAAAAAGAACGATTGAGCTGGAAGCATCCATGAAAATGAACCATAGCCAAAGTAAACAATGTATATATAAATTAAATGTAAGAATTAGATAGCACGATAGAGGGATTGTGAAAAAATGAGTGGCTTAAACAATGGCACCCGTTCGTCGACTGCAATTCACTCTGGAGTTCTCAATGCAAAAGCCCTCATCACGCAAAAGATGGCTCCTAATGAATCTGGTAATTTGGACCTCAAATACATTACATCTTCGATAATTCGTGGACGATGACGTCAGAAGAAGTTAAATACTACTGCCCAACGGTTGCGCTTAATACAAAAAAAGATGTGTAAGATTGAAAGATTTAAATATGATGTTATTTGTATTCTATATTTTTACGTTGCTACACTAATTCAATTTATTATCAGTTAGTTTAATTATAACGTTCGTTTTTGAGATATTTTGCCTATTCGGTTCGAATTATGTCTATATACATTTAATATTGATTGTTAGTGGTTTGGACTGTGAATAGGACAATTACATGAGCTCAATGATTATACTTATTTGTCTTATACTTAAGGAGTTGTATTTATTGATATGTTCTTTTTTAATTCAATAAGAACTCTTTCAATGAATTAATTCAATTTGTCTACATGGGACGCAGTAACATATAAATTTATTGCCTTCATTTATAGTCAATGCGATAAGAGGACTTGCATTAAATAGATGAGACTTCAATATATATATATATATACAATATATTGTACCAGATGTCCAAATTATATTCCCTCTTCCTAATTGTGTGTTATTTTATACTTTAAAAATTAATTATATCTGTAGTATACAGGGGTGTGCAGGTGAATCTAGACTTTTTTTTTAGCACGGAAACAAGATACTCATATCCAAGAACAAGACCTTTTAATTGACTTTTTCATATCACACAAATTTAAATGACTTTTCTCTTAATGTTCATTCAATCCAACTTTCTCCTTTCACAATAACAGCCTCCACACGGTGCTTGAACCTCCCAACGGCATGAGCCACCTGTTCCCTGGACAAGTTGTCAACTGCCTGGATGATGGCAGCTTTCAAGGAGTCCACAGTGTTGTGAGCACGCTTGTTAGTGTCCCTCTCAAGGACGCCCCACAAGTAGTAGTCGCATGGTTGAGGTCAGGGCTGCTGGGGGGGCCAGAACTCCTTTGACCAGAACATGTCAAGATTCTCTAAGCACCAGTTTTGCACCAAATTGGCGTGTGGGCGGGAGCTCCATCTTGCTGGTAACGATAAGGTCTACCAGCAGCAATCTGGGTCATCCAGGGCTTCACCACAGTCTCCATGACGTCCAGGTAAACCTCCTTGTTGACATTTTGGCCCTTGCAAAGAAGTGAGGAGGCATGATGTCTCCCTCGCTGGATATGACCTCCAAGACATGAACTCCGGCCGGGAACTTGGTTCTTCCAATGATGGGACCGCATCTGGGTCACTGGCAATCCATCTGTCATTTGACGGTTGATTTTCGCATCAACACATAAGATTTTCTCGTCCTAGAAGAACCTGATTCGTCCGGCAGCTCGGTGTTTCAATGACGTAATCAACAACTCACATCTCTCCAACCTCTTCTTCTTCATGGCATCAGAAAGCATCTGACGGACTCTCAGGACGTAGCTGTTGCTCCTCAGGTCCTCATGAATGGCATGGAGAACAGTGGTCCTGTGCTCATTTAGCCTTTCAGCCAGTGTCGACATGAGAACACTGGATCGTCATTGATCATCGTCTGGAGGCGATCAATGAAGTCGGCGCTCCACTTCCTGACTTGGGATCGGTCTGGAGTCTTTCTTTCCGGTGTTAGGAATCCTTCCTCGATGTCCTCCGACTCCTTGAAGGACTTGGCAATGCTGTAAACAGTAGCTTTGGGGAATTTGAAGAAGTCGATGATCTCCTTGGGCGCACGGCCGCAACGAAGCGCCACAATAATGGACGTCCTGCGCTCAAGTTCTGAGAACATTTTCAATCTTTTTGTTATTAAACAAAGCTCATAGGACATACTAACCAGTTCATACATTTTTAGCTTCTACCTAACTGGTTTCTGAGATACAAGTACTCAAAGTTAGTCTAGATTCGCATGCACACCCCTGTAGAGCTCATCTCATACAAAAACAAAAACCATGAAAGTCATTTCTATGGATGTCTTTAAGGTAATTCACGTAACCTCATCAATAACCAATGTTATTAAAACTTGCAGATCAGTTTTCTTTCGACGACTTATCATGAGACTGATGATCTGCTGATATTCAGACATGATGAAAGAAAATAAATATCAATAATTTAATTATTGTTCATCTCATTAAAAAACTGAAAGGAATAAATTTATTTATGTTAATTCGCGTAACCTACCCATTAACCATCTTTTTAGCCCGCTCAAGTTTTCTATCTTTTCTACGACTTATCGTCAGAGTAATGATCCATTCATCGTCAACAATGATGAATGAAAATAATCATTACTATTGCACTAAATAAACAAATCGATTTTTATTAACCATATTTTTCCCCGGGGAGAACCATCCACTCAAAAAAATTCTTAGCAATCAAATCATCCATATTAGATTTGTCCAAATCTAACGCACCATTATCAAGAAATCCTAGAAGACGGTTTTTTTCATATAAAATAAATATTAGAAAAACGATTTTTGGGAATAATGATACTTTCAAAACACACTTAAAAGTCATCCACAGAAAATTTGTTTTAACACATTAAGAAAAATAAATATGGAAAAAATTAAGTTTGAAGAGTGACCAACGCTACTAAAAATATCACTGAGTCATCCAAATTATTTATCAAGAATGTAGTTAAGTGTTTGTGGAATACAGGTAAACAAAAAAATAGAATTTGTATTTTATTTGTATAGATTATATATATTGTCAGTTATGAAAATACATATATTACAATTATTCTGAAAATAATGAAAAAAATAATTATTAATGAATATAGTCAATAAAAATATTGTTCATGAAAAAGGAATATACACTAACTTTTTATACCTATATTATATAAGAAAAACTTTAGCATTCCTTGAACAAACTGTGGGATCTGTACTCACAAGGACATATGATTAATTGATGAATTCGAGTATATTATAATCAATATTTGTCTGTAAATTTAAACAAGCTATAAAAAATTGGTACTTCTAGTAGCCAAGGTCAATTGCATGACAATGAAGATGGTTTCTGCGGCTTTGAGAAAGGAACTCAAACTGATTTGACGGAGAAGGAACTAAAATGTAAGAATGAATGACCGTTGGGTAATTTAACTAATTGTTTATTAGCGCTTCTTCTTTATTTCTAGGGGATTAAAAAATCAATGTGTCTGAATGCAGATTCAATTATGGTCAATAAGTTCTTCAAAACTATGCTTGTTTTTGTAAATTTAAAAATGTCAAACAGTGTTTTCTCCTTTTAACTTTTAATACAGAATGTATTTGGAACACTTTTCTTGTCTCTGTCAGAATATTAGTTATACACAGGCTTGTGAGCGTTCAGCTTTTTTTGCGTTCAGCGTTCAAAATAAATTAGCGTTCCGTTCAATGTTTTTGCGTTCAGCGTTCTGTTAGTGTTCAGCGTTCAAATATTGTAAAAAAGTGACGACGTTTTTTTTTTTTAGAAAGAATCTCCAGAAAAAGTGATGATGTTTTTTTTAGAAAATAATTTCCAAAAAAAGTGATGACGTTTTTTTTTTAGAAAATAATTTCCAAAAAAAGTGATGACGTTTTTTCCGAAAAAAGTCCAAGAAATGTTTGAAAAAATTGAACGCAAAACTCTTTTTTTTTGCGTTCAACGTTCAGCGTTCAAAAAAAAGTTGCGTTCCGTTCAGCGTTCCGTTCATTGAACGTGCGTTCAGCTGAACGCCGTTCAATTTTGCGTTCCGTTCACAAGCTGGTTATACAAGATAGTTGTTTACTCTTCACGTGTTTATTTGGTTTTATTTGAATTGCAATATATATAATGAGGTGTATTGTTGATAAGTTCCTTTTTATTTTATATCTTCTGATTTAAGATA
This sequence comes from Caligus rogercresseyi, assembly GCA_013387185.1. NCBI lineage: Eukaryota > Metazoa > Arthropoda > Copepoda > Siphonostomatoida > Caligidae > Caligus > Caligus rogercresseyi. The sequence goes on along the minus strand of CP045892.1, from coordinate 7,436,448 downwards.
TCTTAATTTTATGTGTTCACAAAATACAAAACTTGTTAAAAGGGAAGTATTATTTTTTTTTCCATGGCAAAGGTCTTTATTCTATTCATATAATAAAATAATATAATATAAATAGATTTAAAAAGGGGGAGATTTGTGTTTGGTAAAACATAAATAAACATTATAGATTATAATTAATATACCCGTAAGACCTTAAAATTCTATTGACATTTAAAAACGTAGTAAAAGAAGAACACAATACATAATTTTCTTATAGTAAAAACTAAGATTCCTTTTTAAATTCTTATATTTTTAATAATAATTCTGATGGCCTTGGCGTTGTGTTGAGAAGTTGACGGGAAGTATTTGACGAGTACGCACGCGTTATCCCAAGATCCTCCACCGAGAGTCGGAATCTTTAGAGCAAAAGCTGTGTACCGAGCTCCTGCTGATATTAGGATTGCTCGGAGCTTGCTGCTTTCGATTAACTCTTCTCCAGTTAGCTTCAGGGATATATAGGCTTTGCAATTACTTATTGCAGCCCTGATAGCTCTTTCTTCGTTGGTCAAGTTCGATCTCAATGGAAAACGGAATAAGGCGTACGCTCCCAAAAATTCCACCTCGAAGTTCACAATGTTCGATGCTTTAAAAGTACGAATTCTTTTAGGATTTTCAAGGCAGGACAGTCGTAAACCACGTGCATAATATCGTTGTATAATCATCCACGTTCTTTGCAATGGTTTCTGAAACTGATTAAGTTTGCAGATATTTGCAGTTGAGAAGTAAACTTCATGCCGTCATTTATTCCCCTCAATAAATGTTAGGTATTTTAAATAAACTTTAACATGGTACTAAACTAATTTATCAACAAAGTTTTTTGTTTAAAAGTTATTACAAAATTAATTAATATTCATACTCAATTACGCTTCATTAAAATATAATATATATTGATATTTTTAGCATCAATTACTCATTATAGAAATTAATTTTTAATCGACATATTGTGCATGATCTAATGAAAAACTTTTATGTCAAGGTTTCATCGTCTTTTTAAATATATAGGACATAAATAAGTAATTGATATATCAAGTATGAACAAATAAAAACTTATATAAGTTGGAGAAAGTATTTTATATTAATTTATAATAGATATATAATTTAAAACTAAAATATGTCAGTTTACAAGAACATTTAGTTGAAGAATTGTCTAAAAGAATATGGAACATGGTTATATAAACTTCTTGTCAAGAGATTTATGGATCCATCCATATATTTTTAATCAATGTAAAGTAGTTTTTGGATTTCATTGACAAACTGAATATGATGGAGACTATTATATTAGATTGTTATGTTAGCTATCGTTATACTGGTATATATACAAACAAATGAATATTTTAAAGTCAAAATAAAATAAGATTTCTTTTCATCATATCACGCTCACTCAAAAACCTAACCAATCATTAATACACTTGTAAAAGTGCCTAAACAATTTTTTACATCCAGAGTCCAAAAAAATTAAGCAATTTTTTTAATTCCATATTTTTTAATATGATTGTCATTGGAGTCAGCCAAAAAACCGTAGTGGTTATGCTTTTTTAACAAAATTAGTAAACATATGTATAATCAATTAATATATTAAGTTTAATGCAGGGCCCTAGAGAAGGAGAATATATTGTTGAACTTGTATCATTTTAAATTTGAAGTTAATATAACTTCATATATCTTTATATTTTATATAATTATTTAGAGAAGTAGCATTCAGCATTTAAAACCAGTTATTTTTTAAAACTTCGATCCTTCCTTTACATGGAATCTTAAGGGAAGCAAAAATTATAATTGTAATAAACATATATAGGTTATATATATATATATATATATATATATATATATATATATATATATATATATATATATATATATATATATATACAGGGTGATTCACTTAAATTGAGACTCACATATTACAAACTACAATCTTTGTATTAAATTTTACATAAATAATTTTTAAACAAAAATGATAGCACAATGTGTAATTTACAAAATGAATTTCAATAAATTTTCACATATCCTCCTTTGGACTTCACTACAGCTTTGAACCTCCTCATGGTGGAGGCAACACAGTCAGGAATCTCTTCCTCAGACAAAGATTTTCACGGTCCAGGCCACCCACAACAGTCAGAATGACCGGGTTTTATCTTGAAAAAAGGAAGACATCCCCGTGCAGCTGAGGACTCTCTTCAGAAGGCAAAAGCCACCCTCAGTCATGGTCTGAGCTGAGAAGAGATTCCTGCCTGTGTTGCCTCCACCGTGAGGAGGTTCAAAGCTGTAGTGAAGGCCAAAGAAGGATATGTGAAAATTTAATGAAATACATTTTGTAAATTACACATTGTGCTATCATTTTTGTTTAAAAATTATTTGTGTAAAATTTAATACAAAGATTGTATGTAGTTTGTAATATGTGAGTCTCAATTTAAGTGAATCAGCCTGTATATATATATATATATATATATAAAATGTCATAACTACGCAGTACTTTTTTCGGAATTCTTTTCTAAAAAAACGTCATCACTACGCAGTACTTTTTTGGAAATTATTTTCTAAAAAACGTCATCACTACGCAGTACTTTTTTGGGAAATTATTTTTTAAATATTTGACCGCTAACAGAACGCTGAACGCAAAAACATTGAACGGAACGCTAATTTTTTTGAACGCTGAACGCAAAAAAAGCTGAACAGTCACAAGCCTAATATATATATATAATATATATATCATTTAATATACTCTCTACTTATTAAATTGACATGATTTAGTATACCAAAATATTAAAGCTGGTATACTAAATCATGTCAATTTAATAAGTAGAGAGTTAAATGTACATTAAAAAAAGCCTATCTCGCGTACAAAATGACGCATATAATGGATTATAAATGCGTCAGAGACAAAGTAAAATTTTGAGAGTATACCTTGACGCAAATCTAAGAAACACATTATTTTTTATTTTTTTGATAATCGATTTCTTATAAGTCAATACAGGCTCTGAATCATATAATGTAAACTCAGATTGTACTGAATTCTGAACTGATAGAATGCAACCAAGGTCATTTTTGGATTTATCATCTAAAGTTTTACTAAACTTAAAAGTAATATTTTACTCTGAAGCGAACAAGTCATCTTCTACAGGCGAGTGAAGTTAATTGATACAAAAAAGCCATGAAATAAGCTAACAATACACACTCCATTTTTTCTTTGTTTTTACTGAAAACTTTGTTTTTTTTTAACATCATACATACGTCTGGTAGTAAATTAAATTTCTTTAAATTAATAATTATTATTGAAGTCTGTAACGTCCACCATTTGAAGAAATTTGCGGAAAAACTATATTTTTACTAAATTTTAAAACTTTGACCTCGTTGCACGACCTCGTAATGTTGACCGATTTTGTTCAAACTTTGTAAGTCGTCTTCTTTTATCACCAAGAAAGAGAAAATCCACAATGTTGCTAACATTTCAAACATTTGAAAAATAAGAACAGCCCTAATATATATATATATATATATTAGTGAGGCAAAATACTCCCTCCCTTGTCTTTCTCTTTCTATCCAGGTAACACTAACAGCCGTACCATATGGTAATCGTATATTCTCATATCAAAAGATCAATTTTTGGGGGAGTGTACGTATTTGCTTATATCTCTTAAAGTATAGCGATTTTCAGAACACCAAACATATCAAATGAAAGTTTGGGTAACCAGCTTTAATATTTTGGTATACTAAATCATGTCAATTTAATAAGTAGAGAGTTAAATGTACATTAAAAAAGCCTATCTCGCGTACAAAATGACGCATATAATGGATTATAAATGCGTCAGAGACAAAGTAAAATTTTGAGAGGATACCTTGACGCACATCTAAGAAACACATTATGATTTATTTTTTCATAATCGATTTCTTATAGGTCAATACAGGCTCTGAATCATATGATGTAAACTCAGATTGTACTGAATTCTGAACTGATAGAATGCAACCAAGGTCATTTTTGGATTTATCATCTAAAGTTTTACTAAACTCTAAAGTAATATTTTACTTTGAAGCGAACAAGTCATCTTCTACAGGCGAGTGAAGTTAATTGACACAAAAAAGCTATGAAATAAGCTAACAATACACACTTCATTTTTTCTTTGTTTTACTGAAAACATTGTTTTAATAAAAAAACATCAAACATACGTCTGGTAGTAAATTAGATTTCCTTTAAATTAATAATTATTATTGAAGTCTGTAACGTCCACCATTTTGAAGAAATTTGCGGAAAACTATATTTTTACTAAATTTTAAAACTTTGACCTCGTTGTGCGACCTCGTAATGTTGACCGATTTTGTTCGAACTTTTTTATGTCGTCATAGTGTCATAGACAATTCAGATTTGAATGATATTTTAAAAAAGAATGATTAAAGTCAGTATGGCAATATTCAGTTCTTTTAAAATAATATAATTGATACTCAAAACTTTTGTAATTAAATGCCCATTTTCATAAAGTTTCATTTTTATATAACTAAATAAAGGCCTTGCAGCAAAAATAATCACAATATAAAATATTTGAGATCCAATGATTATATATATAATATACATACACACACACATAATATATATATATATATATATATACATATATAGTTATTTTTAAATATTTCAATAGAAAGTTCAATATGTGAGAATAACCTCCTATGGTTGATCAAAAGAGTAATGCACAATAGAATTTTCTTTTAAAGAAAAAAATTACATAATATCTATAAAACTCTTTTTCAATATCCGTACACTTGCCTTATCCTTGAGGTGTCTTCATGTTATCTTTTATATTCTCATTTTCTCTATGCAAAGAGGAACAAATGAGAATATACTGATGCTCTTCTTCTTTTTGCTGGCAAATATTGTAGAAAAATGAAATATTTGAATGACTTGCAATATTTTTAGAGTTTTTAAATCATTTTCAAAAGAAGAACAATACTTCCAAGAGATGCATTCTTTGAGTTCTGGATTCTAACCCATTACATGATAACTTGTTCTCACACTTGGAGAAACAGAAGTAATTTCTTGCAAGGTTAAAAAAAAATTAAAAGTCTCAAATGGAACTAGAGGATCAGAAAAGATAATACTCTGGACTTTTTAGTCAAACATATTTGCTAAATAATATTTGAGTTAATTTTAAAAATATTTTTCAATATGATTTAGCATTTTTTACTTATAGTCTTCAAAAAATATCTTATGTTATTTGATTTCCAATAAAGTGTTATACTTTAAAATCAAGATTTGGAACGATTGAAATATAAATAATATATAAGGAATTTAGTGTTAAATAGACATTGTCTATTACCCAAGTGGATTAACAAATTCATAAAATAAATTAAATCGACTTCATACTGTCCATGTTGGGAACTCATGGTGGGAGGCATACCCATACAAATGTCCCTTTGACGGCGTAGTCGAGTCCTCACCCTTGTGAGGTAGACTTCGGTAGTCATTCCCTCCTCCCACCTCTTCAGTATAATTTCCTCGAAAGCCTTAAATTTGATGAAGGAGAAGGTTTTCACGTGTTCTGCATTCACTCACTGTTGTGTTGGGATACTTTTAGAGGGAATATATAATAAGTATATTAATATCCCAGAGTCGTCGCCAATGAGATTACACGACAGGAACGAATAAATAAGCATGACACGTGTGAGAGGGTCATGACTAGAAGACTCTTTATTGACACAGAAGGAAAAGGGAGGAAATATGTACAAGGAAGAGGAAAGAGAGAGACAGAGTATACATGACGTCAGAGTGTCTTCCAACGTGACGTTAGGGAAATAACACTCACTTCTCATTTTTTGTTCTCGGAGGTCTACCTTCTTGAGCAACACGTTTACTTAATCTTCCCTGTCAAACTTGAGGATCACATCCTTGATGCAACGCTTTTCCATGATGACCCGTTAGCTTCTAATGATTTAACACACGTCTTCACTGGTAAAAACCTTTTTTCAAATTGCCCTGTTCCCGCCCTCACAGGGAGTTGCAGCCATAGAGATATAAGGATATAGAGAGCTTATTCCCTTCATCTGTACTTTTGTGTCCAATATCAAAAAAGTAATTTGTAATACGTCATCGTAAGCTGATCATAGAGATAGAATCCCTCTCTATGATCAGCTTGCGATGACGTAGTATAAATTACTTTGTTTATATTGGGCACACAGAACACAGCTGAACGACAATAGGTGGATTCCACGAACAGGGTTCCCCTCGTAATTTGCATAGAAAATTAGTTAATTTGCTTCACATTCAGACCAAAATGAAACAAATTTTGTCTTTATTACTTTTACTATCATTAAGAAGGTTCCTCCAGTCTTACGAGAAAAAAAAGACTAGAAAAACTGGATTTTACTCTAATATACTCGGTTTTGACTACAGACAAACGGTAATTTTCTATGTAACAAATATGTAACAAGTCACTATTTCACATGCTTGGAGAAAATTTATGAAATATAAGAACCTTTTATGACTGAAAATATCTACTAGGACATTGGGTAAAGAGGTAGAAAATAACCACTATGTAGAAATGAATTCAGACTAAAAAATGAGAAAATTAAGTGCAAGTATTGAGCCGCCTGTTTTACGAGCAAATTTGGCAGTTTTAAAGGGGCAAGTTAAAAATTGAGATTTTTTTACACGAAAAGATCTGTGGCAAGGCTAGTTTTCATCTTGTTTGTTAGTATACAATACTAGGTAAACATCGCGCCCAAAAAGACCCAAAGATTCAATGTTTCCCTTTTCAATTTTTGAATCGCAAGTTGTAGACAGTTATAGACTTTTCCCTTTTTAGACCAAAATAATTGTCTTCAGTCTGTCTACCATGTGAAAAAAATATTTTGCCGAAGCATTACATGACGGAATCTTAATTATATTTAAAGTATAAATGAGAATTAGTCTTTCAGAAAATTATTCCTTAAAAAACAATTGATATTGCTACCAAAAATGCTTATCATGAGTTATAGACATTTTTCCCTTTTTAGACCTTTTTTGAAAATCGCCTACCCTCGCAATAAATGTAAGTTTTAGTGATTCTTTTTAGAAATATGAATGAAAATTTCTCATCTAATATGACCAAAAGCCTCACTACGTCTTTTCCAAGTCTTTTTCGTCGCACTAGTGCGCGACTTGTCGCACCAGCACGCGACTTTACAGGTCACTCAGCTTCTTTGCCTTTCACATTTTTTTTTCAATTTTCTTAGATTGTAACATCCTAACATTCGAAACCACACTCAAAACCAAAATTTGTAAACGAAAACCTCACACACTATGAAAACCTCAACTTTTACTAACGCAATAAGATCATCAAAACACAATGTATGACAATTTAAGCTAATTTGTATAAAATCTCAATTAACTCGTCAATTAATGCCCATTAAGGTTAGCCGAACATATTTTTAGATGTCCCAGACATAATATCACCTGCAGGGAAATCAAAAAAGATGATTAGTAAAGTTTCAAAAATTGTGGTTATGGACCACTTAGGGGAACCCTAATTGTGGAATTCACCAATATTCTCTGCTATTGAAGGGAATCAGCTCTCAATATCTTTATATCTCTATGGTTGCAGTCATAGAGATTTAAGGATATAGAGAGCTTGTTCCCTTCAGTAGCAGGGAAACATCGTTCAGCTGTCGCCTTTGCCCAATATAAATAAAGTAATTTGTGCTACGTCATAGAGATTGAAAGATTGGTTTATATTGGGCACAATGACGTACTTCTCTGAAGAATTCAATAAGCTCTCTATGTCCTTATATCTCCATGGTTGCAGCTGGCTCTTATATCAACATTAGGGATGGAACCAAGGAGAATGTTCTAATAGGATTGAACAGTCTCTTTTTATATATGTGTGTGCAAGCCTTGTGACGTAATCAACCGAGTCACTGTTCTAATAATTGGTTCTATTTGATATGTATTATTATTCCAGTGAAGATCAGTTGTGTTGATATTCAAGATGCAGGATGCACGTGTGATGAATAAAGATATAGAGTTCTTGATTGTTCCCTTACTAATTCTAGAAAGAGGATGAGATTATAATTATATTCATTTGGTCTTTAATTTCAGACTAAGCACCTTCGTTGTTCGAGCCCAGACCACAATATTTGTATTGAAATGATTTTTTAATGTATCCTTGCAATATTTATGATATCCTTAAAACAGTAGAATGTGTTCACACTGACAGATTGATAGGGTTAAAATGTAAAAAATTCAGTACAGCAGCTAAATTAATAATGACTCATGTTATACGAAATAACCTTATTTTTATCGCTTATAAAATATCGTTATTCCTCATATAAAATCAAATTTTCATAATAAAAACTCATTAATTTCCTTTCTTATCTTGATCTCTAATATAGAACAAAAAAAGTAATGTGTCATGGGTTAACCTTGACATACATTAATTGGGCTCGAGTAAAACTAACAGAGCTTCTGTAGGAGCTTCTAATCAATGATCAATATTTTTTCTCATTAAGCTCCAAATATATAACATACTCTAATTATCTTATTACCTTATTTGGATTGAACTGTTGAGAAATGGTTGATGGAAACGCTTTCGAGGATAATCACGGATATTTGTTTAACGAATTGGGCGTAATCATCTTTTTCGTCTCGAAAAAATTCCTCCTTTTTCTCTATGCGATGCATATTTATAAGTCAACTGATTCTACGTCCTGCTCGCGTAGACTTAATAACCATACCTTCTCTCAATTAAATCACTAAAAAACTCCTTTTCAAATTCTTGTCACGCAACAGAATAATAGCAAAGTAATTGTGTGATGACGTCATTTCTGATTTTTTTGTTTAAATTTGAAAAGGCTAGTTCACTATGAAAAACAAGTGCTAAAGAGTTCAATTAATTGCAAAGGGTAGTAAATAGATTAAATTGTATGTCCAGGTATGAAATTTCAGTGAACACTGATAAACAACCGAATAGTTGCAAAGAAAAAGTGTGAGGACGTCATTTTTGATTTTGTATATATTGTTTTAAAGGCTAGTTCACTTTAAAAAACGAGTACTAAAGAGTTGAAATTAATTGCAAAGAGTAGTAAAAAGATTATATTTGATGTTCATGTATGAAATTTGAGTGAACACTTATAAACAACGAGTAATAGCAAAGAAATTGTGTGATGAAGTTATTTTAGATTTTTGCATAATTATTTTCAAAAGGCTAGTTAACAATGAAAAACGGATGCTAAAGAGTTGAAATTAATTGCAAAGTGTTGTGTTGGGATACCTTTAGAGAGAATATATAATAAGTATATTAATATCCCAGAGTCGTCGCCAATGAGATTGCACTGCAGGAACTAATAAGTAAGAACGACACGTGTGAGAGGGTCATGACTAGAAGACTCCTTATTGACACAGAAGGAAAAGGGAGGAAATATGTACAAGGAAAAGGAAATAGAGAGACAGAGTATACATGGCGTCAAGTAAACTATATATATAAGGTCGAGGCATCTCAGTCAACACTGCTAACAAGGCGAGTGGACGTCACACCCGGGGCAGAAATCAAAACAAACTCACCGAAGAAACATAATTATCAATTTTTTGCAATTTAATTACAATGATGGACCCAAATCTTCAAATAGACAAGGTAATAAATAAATTTTATAAAGTAATGGAGTTTATTCATCATACAATAATTTATGTTAAAGGTCGTCCTAAAGAAGAATCGTAAAAAAGCTTGTGCTACACATGGATGTAAAAACCCCAACGGCATCGTTTACCACGATTTCCCCAAGAACTTGGCTCGACAGAGGATTGGAAGAATCTGTAAGAGAAAGGACTCATTCAAGCCAGAAAATGCACAAGTGTGCAGTATGCATTTCGCTCATGATAGCTATCAAAGGGATCTAGAACATGAGCTTCTCGGTTTGATCCCACGAAAGAGGCTAAAAGTAGATGCAGTACCAAGTCTGCTACTTCCAACTTCTACTTCCTCGTATCTTCAACCCAATTCGGTGGACCAAAGCAATGAAAAGACTCCCAAAATTATTAATGAGTCAACTACCTCTCAATCCCCGGGATCTGAACTCCAAGTTCGACTTGATTCGCTCGCTCGAGGAGACAAATGAGTAGAGAAGCCAACCGAATTGTAAACGATTTAATGGCAAAGGACGCGGAACATAGGACACGAGATGTCGGAGATTATTCTCAATTTATTATATTCATTTCTTCACACCCGAAAACGGCATTTTTAAAGATAACTAAGTCCCCATTAGTCTTCGCAAGCAGCGGAAAGGAGATCAAGAAAGTGGTTTTCCAGTGACGTCACCTTGTTAATAGCTGGAAAACATAGTTAACTTCATAAGTGGACTTTAAGAGATAATAAATATTACTAACGGGGGGTAAATGTCCGGGGGGTGATTGGCACGGGGGGTGCTAGTCCAGGGGGGTGATTGTCGGGGGGTGATTGTCTGGGGGGGGTGCTAGTCCTGTTACGAACCACAAAGGATAGTAAAAAAATTAAAATTTTGTGTAGGTATAAAAATTTGCGTAGACAATAATAAAGAACAGAATAATTTTATTTTTTGAAGAAAAAAAAACACCATGAATCGGGAGAAAGAAATCATCAACAGCCAACCGGAAGTTTATTTTTTTACTTTGGGGGAGGAAAACACCAGGTGGCAGCACCTTCGTTTTAACATACCTAATGTATTATTTTCTATGGATTACAGTTAAAGAAAATATAAAAGAACTAGAAGCAAAATGCAGGCTGGAAAGGAGTATTCGCTGCGTTGCTTTAATAGAGTTACACAGCTGACCTCATAATATTCAAAAATGTAAATAAATTGAGTTAAGAACTATTTTCAGTATAAGTGTGATCTCCTATATCAGATCAAGGTCTGTATCAAGATACATAGAGATAAGGTATATCAGACAGAAGGAGTTCAGCCTGCTAGGACAGAATGGTGATTTTGACGTCACAGATATACTCTTATGTTATAAATATTGATAGAATACTAATTAAACTCATATTTTTACTTAGTATTTATTTTGAAAAACACTAATATAAAACATAGATCGTAGAAAATTCATAGGATTTATTTTAATGCAAAGCATATTTTATCTTTAGAATTACTTAATTACAGGCAGGAATTGACATAAATTCAACGCAACCTCGTTCATCATATAAATCATGAAGAATATTTCAGGATAGGATAAACTTTTATTCATTCAGTCCTTCATCAAATAATCACACAAAATAGCCACTGTTGAATGAAACATTTATTTTTCTTTCATTTTAATGTGTGTTTATTATCAAAGGAGGTGACCAACGCACTTGGCCATTTCAAAAAATTTATATAATGTCCTATATGGCGTGAAATTCATAATAATTCACATTGCAATCAATATTTATTTTACATTCATGAATGTGGCTTAAGACAACCTCAGAAGAATTTGTCCAAGCTATCAAGAAACTGGATACCCTCTTCAATCAATTTCACGGAGAATGTGGCATAAGAAGGGACGCAATGTGATAAAAAAGCTCATGGATGTCCTTCAAAATATAATACGAAGACGTTTATATGAAGCTCCCTTCGGATATTATAGTAAAGTTTGCCAGATTAAGGACATTCATTATAATAAAGGTACTGAAGAACAAAATTTTCGATTTCAAAAATAAAAATATGCCCTCCTCACGTAATTTAAAGAAAAATATTCAATTCATTGAAATATTAATTCATATATATTATTTTTATATAAATATAATGTCTAGAATATATTAAACTTATTCCATTTATAATTCATGTGTATTATTTCATCAATTTGAATTCTATATCTCCCTGGCTTGAATGAGTCTCCAAAAAAGTCTTGAGACCATACTTTGAAGAATTTGTCCAAATTTATATAAATTGAATATTTTATTTTAAAAATTTGAAAGAAAAAATATCTTTAGAAAGGGACCCAAATATTACAAGAAAAGTCAATGTTATCCAATGTATACTTTGAGTACTTTTTCGCTCATATATAAAGGAGTATATTCGTATATAATGGACCAATAAGGGTACCTATAAACAATAAACTACGTTAAGGTAAGGTAGGCTTCGTGAATAATAAAAATAACAATAACATAATAACTAATAATAAGCGGAGCTTTGTTATATTAATGCGGAGAAGGTCTGGGTCATTGTTATTGTTCATAAGTACCCTTATGGGTCTATAATATGCGAATATACTCCTTTATATATGAACAAAAAAGTACTCAAAATGGGCTCAGTTTATAAAATAAAACTAACCAAATGTGCTCATTAATGCTCAATAAAGCTATTTTGACTGATAAGCTAGGCCCAAAAGTCAGTAGTTTCCTTTAAAAATGCATTTTATACAAAAGTGTCGTTAAGGAAAAATTCCTACTATCAATAATTCCCAACAAAAAAAATACTTTATCAGATTTTCTTTGTGCATAAGTTTTATATATAAATATTCCTAAAACCAATATATATTTATAGATTGATAGATGTATAAATGGATAGATAGAATCGTTCTCCAGTGACGTCATTGAATAGTTATACTGCTAGGATTACATGTTTGTTTTTGTATTGCCCAGACCTTATTATACAGACCTTGATTCAGATCAGCGTTATATTTATTGATTAAAAATGCCTAGCTGCTCCGCATATGAGTGCTTTTCGATCAGTATGATCAGGAGGGCTGTTGGAATTTGGAACAAAAACAGTGCCCTATATGCCAGAAATATGCGGGGAAAAAATGACTAAATATGCGAAAAAGGTTAAATGAGCAAAAAAAAAAGTCTTAATTTGCAGTAAAATAATCTATATTCTAAATAAAAATGTAGGCATTGTTCAACTGAAGAATGAACATATCTTTTACATGCATCTTTGTCAAACTGGTTCGCTGGTCAGACAAAAGAGACTTTAGTTTGGAGAAGACCCTTTCGCAGTCCACAGAGGTAATTGGAGCGCACAAGAAGAGGAACGGCAATTTGGGATCATCTTTGAGCTCCAATGTCTCTCTCTCTTCAGAATCCTGGAGTAGAATTTAATTTTTTCGAGGTCCGGGTTCTTCTCAATATATACATATATATATATATATATATATATATATATATATATATATATATAAATCATCCTCAAAATATATGATAAATATGCAGAAAAAAGCCAAATATGCGTTTTGTGGGGTAAAAGATCGTTTATGCCCAGAAAGTGTATTTACTAGATTTCTACATCCCTGATGATCAGTAATTAAAATTACATAAAATGAATGTATGTATGAATATATTATTTCTTTCTGACCTAGGTCTAATGAATGGGCAAATAAAATGAGAAAACGGAAAAGGGAAATGCATATGAAGCGAAAGAGGAGTGAAGAAGAAATGCAAATCCATCGACTAAATATTAGTCTCGATCATTGTTACTCTGTTGGTGATGAAAGTACTTGCAAAAGGAAATCCATCAAGAATGCAAAAACGATTGAGTACATGGCTAATAAGCTTTGAATCGTTCAAACTCAAAATTCTCTATATAAAAAGGAGATCAGGTCTTTCAAGGTACAAATCATCATATCAGACAAGCTATAGAAAACTTCTTGTTCATGAGGAAGTAAAAGGTGAATACATAAATTGTTTGACTGTTGATCATCAGGGATGTAGAAATCTAGTAAATACACTTTCTGGGCATAAACGATCTTTAACCCACAAAACGCATATTTGGCTTTTTTCTGCATATTTATCATATATTTTGAGGATGATGTTTATATACAGGGTGATTCACTTAAATTGAGACTCACATATTACAAACTACAATCTTGTATTAAATTTTACATAAATAATTTTTAAACAAAAATGATAGCACAATGTGTAATTTACAAAATGTATTTCAATAAATTTTCACATATCCTCCTTTGGACTTCACTACAGCTTTGAACCTCCTCATGGTGGAGGCAACACAGGCAGGAATCTCTTCCTCAGACAAAGATTTTCACGGTCCAGGCCACCCACAACAGTCAGAATGACCGGGTTTTATCTTGAAAAAAGGAAGACATCCCCGTGCAGCTGAGGACTCTCTTCAGAAGGCAAAAGCCACCCTCAGTCATGGTCTGAGCTGAGAAGGGATTCCTGCCTGTGTTGCCTCCACCGTGAGGAGGTTCAAAGCTGTAGTGAAGGCCAAAGAAGGATATGTGAAAATTTAATGAAATACATTTTGTAAATTACACATTGTGCTATCATTTTGTTAAAAAATTATTTGTGTAAAATTTAATACAAAGATTGTATGTAGTTTGTAATATGTGAGTCTCAATTTAAGTGAATCAGCCTGTATATATATGTATATATTGAGAAGAACCCGGACCTCGAAAAAATTAAATTCTACTCCAGGATTCTGAAGAGAGAGAGACATTGGAGCTCAAAGATGATCCCAAATTGCCGTTCTCTTCTTGTGCGCTCCAATTACCTCTGTGGACTGCGAAAGGGTCTTCTCCAAACTAAAGTCTCTTTTGTCTGACCAGCGAACCAGTTTGACAAAGATGCATGTAAAAGATATGTTCATTCTTCAGTTGAACAATGCCTACATTTTATTTAGAATATAGATTATTTACCGCAAATTAAGACTTTTTTTTTTGCTCATTTAACCTTTTCGCATATTTAGTCATTTTTTCCCCGCATATTTCTGGGCATATAGGGCACTGTTTTGTTCCAAATTCCAACAGCCCTCCTGATCATACTGATCGAAAAGCACTCATATGCGGAGCAGCTAGGCATTTTTAATCAATAAATATAACGCTGATCTGAATCAAGGTCTGTATAATAAGGTCTGGGCAATACAAAACAAACATGTAATCCTAGCAGTATAACTATTCAATGACGTCACTGGAGAACGATTCTATCTATCCATTTATACATCTATCAATCTATAAATATATATATTGGTTTTAGGAATATTTATATATAAAACTTATGCACAAAGAAAATCTGATAAAGTATTTTTTTGTTGGGAATTATTGATAGTAGGAATTTTTCCTTAACGACACTTTATATAAAATGCATTTTTAAAGGAAACTACTGACTTTTGGGCCTAGCTTATCAGTCAAAATAGCTTTATTGAGCATTAATGAGCACATTTGGTTAGTTTTATTTTATAAACTGAGCCCATTTTGAGTACTTTTTCGTTCATATATAAAGGAGTATATTCGCATATTATAGAACCATAAGGGTACTTATGAACAATAACAATGACCCAGACCTTCTCCGCATTAATATAACAAAGCTCCGCTTATTATTAGTTATTATGTTATTGTTATTTTATTATTCACGAAGCCTACCTTACCTTAACGTAGTTTATTGTTTATAGGTACCCTTATTGGTCCATTATATACGAATATACTCCTTTATATATGAGCGAAAAAGTACTCAAAATGGGCTCAGTTTATAAAATAAAACTAACCAAATGTGCTCATTAATGCTCAATAAAGCTATTTTGACTGATAAGCTAAGCCAAAAGTCAGTAGTTTCCTTTAAAAATACATTTTATACAAAAGTGTCGTTAAGGAAAAATTCCTACTATCAATAATTCCCAACAAAAAAAAATGCTTTATTATAACTGTACTATAAAATATACAATAATAAATATAGGTAAAATTGTGTAAATGGTACATAAATAAACATTATTGTCACTCTTTCAGGCATTTACTATTTAAAAAAAACTAGTCTTTTGCTAAAACAGTCTTGTATATTAAAATACAGGCTTGTTGATCGGAGTTTTTTCTGATCGGCGATCAATAGCGATATAGCGATATTTGATCGCTGATCGGAGTATCGCAAAAGGTCCTGATCTTTATATCTTTTGATCGTAAGAAAATCACTATAAAATAGCGATCCGATCAATTTGTATAAAATAACTAAAAAAGAAAAAAAATGTAATAAGGATTTTTGATACAACTCCTACATTTCTTAAAACTTAACTAGCTGTCACACTGACCAAAATCCGTTCACACAACTAATATTTGTTTAGGAAAAAAACAAAATACAGCCAGCCAGAAAAATACATATATAGAAAAAGCCAGTGTGTGCTATCCGAATAATTTGTGTCCTAAAATATACAGACAGGCGCCTATGGAAAGTCGTTGTTTTGGAGCTCATCGGCTATGAGAAACATTTATTCTGGCATCTCCTGTCTTAAAATATGCAGACATATGTCAATTATGGAGCCAGAGTGTCGGAGCTCATAGGCTATGAGAAACAATCATTCTGATATTTGTGTCCTAAAATATACAGACAGGCGCCTATGGAGAAGTCGTTGTTTTGGAGCTCATAGGCTATGGGAAACATTTATTCTGGCATCTCTTGAAACTGAAAAAGGATTCAAATATCCTACAGAAACTTTGGAATAAAAGTAATCAATCTACGACCTTCTTCAGCTTATCTCCCTCAATTCAAAGTAACATTTCTCAATGAAGAAATTTAACAAAGAGCCAAAAGATTTCGTCTTGAAGAGACTGCCTCGTTTGATGACCAGTTATCCAGCCAGCTTTCTCAAGACTTTGAGTAAGAATGTAATTTTGTTTCTAAATGTCGTAAAAAGGTTGACACAGCTAAATAAGAAGTAGAGCGGTACTTGGCTGATGACTCGGAAGGGCTGGACATGATATTAGCCTACAGGAGGGTGAAAAAGGTCTTTCATAAATATAATTTCGTGCTTCCCAGTAGTTCAAGCAGCGAACGTTTGTTCTCCAAGGCCAAGCGGATTCTGAGGAGGACTAGGCAGAGACTGGGGGACGAAAATTTTGAGAAGCAACTTCTACTTATGTCTAATAAAGAGGCAAATGAAAAATGATCTGTGCAAACTTTATATTTTTTTTATAAGTACTTAATTTTTGATATAGTCGGATATTGTAAATAAAGAAAATTGTTAAACATGGTGTGTCAATTGCTCATTTAAAAAAGTATGCTTAAATCGGTATAATACTTAATTTATCTGGGGGTAAATTTTAGTGGGTGCTTTGGACTGCCATTTAAAGATGAATACTTATAAAGGTTTGACTGTATATACGTTTAAATTTTTACTTATAATTAGTATTACGTAGGTAATTTTTTTTGTTGATCGCAATTAAATTGATCGGATCGCTGATCGGAAAAATCCCTGATCGTTATATCGCTATATCGCAAAGAATTTATGATCGCTATTTTTGATCGGATCGCTATTTTTTTCCTGATCGCTCACAAGCCTGTTAAAATATAAAAAGTATAAGTTGAGAATTACTTTTAAAAACATCAATCGACAAATCAGAGATGAAATAACAGTTGAGATTTATTCTAAATATAAGTATTCAATTTATAACAATCGCGTTCGAAATTAGGCATATTTTTATTCTTCATTATATATTTACTATTACAGTGCTTCTAATATATGTATGTTCGTTGTTTAAGACTATTTATTTTCTAAAATAATTGGGATATTTTGAACTAAAGTTGGCAACAACAAAAAATGTATTTATTTAAAATTGCACAAATAAAAATATATTTTTTATTTTTTCATTTTGTATGAGAAATAGTATTTAAACAATACATAGATATAATCCACTCAAACAACTTGCTTCCATATGTATTTGGTACATTTCTTCCTTGAATCATCATTTTTCTTTTCGGCCTTGTTCCATTTCTTCCTAGTCCATATTTTCTACGGCCAATTCTTTCTTATATCGCTACAGTTACCAACAGAAATATTTACTCATTATCTACGGCTGAATACATTATTCTACAACTTTATGAGCCAATTGCGCAATTTTAAAGCTTTTTTGTTATTATTCAAAGGGTTAATATGAAAATATAAA
Source organism: Caligus rogercresseyi (assembly GCA_013387185.1). Classification (NCBI taxonomy): domain Eukaryota; kingdom Metazoa; phylum Arthropoda; class Copepoda; order Siphonostomatoida; family Caligidae; genus Caligus; species Caligus rogercresseyi. The sequence goes on along the minus strand of CP045892.1, from coordinate 7,418,615 downwards.
CTACTTTTATAGTTTGCTGTTTTGATTCATTTTGACAGTTGTTTATAAGATGTAAAATTCAACGCATAATATCTATGTGCTCATTACTTATTGTAAAATAGCTAGAAACAGAAGAATGTGATTTCCCTTCTTCTTTTTTCCTCTGGGATCATTTTAAGAAAATACATCACATTTTTTCGTTGACCGTTTTGTTGATTCAGGACCAGGAAAAAACTCTTTAGTTCTGTAATATATTTTGATTGTCACATTCAAAAGGAAGATACTTTCTGCTGTCTGAATCCGTACAAAAGATGTTCACACTGACGAATAGTTAATGGAAATATGAAAAAGTTATTTGTAATTTTTGTCATTTATAGTTAAACTTTTTATTTCAACTTTTTTATTTGAATATGATGATTTTTGGATAAATTATTTACAATAACCATAATGATTTTGACAAAATCATAACAACAATCTTATCAATGTTCACTGAAACTTTAACCAATATTTAGTTTATTTTTATAGAAACTTTTCATGGAGATTGATTCATTGATATCATTGTAACGCAATATTAAATATTTTTACCCCAAATTTATTCCCCCCCCCCTATATAACCTTGATTTAAAAGTCGTTTCTTATACAATGGTTGACATAGATTGCTGATTTTTTTTCAATTTTTATGCATTATAATCCTATCTTTATACATAAATTTTTAAATATTTATTTAATTATTGATTATAGGTTTTAGCTATGTCACATGACTCATTCTGAACGAAGTCATTTAATTGATATTCCAGTAATACAAAATTTCACTTGAGGGGCATAAAATAATTTATTGGCCGTGTTAAAAAACGGAGCTTTATTTATATTTTTGCTTTGTTTACATCAATATATCGAGATTTTATACACAGATTTAATTATCAATCTTAAGGTGTCCGATAACTCTCAAGATTCATTCTGAACGTAGCCATTTTAATCTACATCACCATAATACAAAGGTTCGTAAGAGGGGTATAAAAATAAAATCAATTGAAAAATTATTTGTCAAAAAACGGAACTTTATATACATTTTTGCTCTTTAAACCTCGTCATATCTAGATTTTACGGGTCAAAAATAGCGTGATATCAATAATTAAAATTAAATGAGCAAGTGAAAAGTTATTGTTGGTCTTTAGAAAAATATAAATAATTTTTTTTTCATAAAATTTACAACTGCAAATTTAAACTATGCCTATGTTGAAATAAATATGTGTTTATACATATAATTCTAAACAAAGTTTATATTTGAATGGTAAAAATATATGAAGGAATCGTATTAAGAAAACCTTATTATTTACATGGTTTGGACCATTTATTAACAACTGTGGGTTATTTTATTATTATTGAAAATCTAATTTTGCATTAAACATCCTTTAAAAAATTCATGCATTAAAGTCAACATAAAAATATCGATCAGTTTTTATACTAAGCTGTGTAATTTGTTTTCAATCTTTCGGTCCTGCAATTAAAAAAAGTATATCATTTATCAATAAATCAGAACATAGACATAATTTTTTTTTTCACAATTAAATGAAATATACTTTAAAGATTAGTAGTATCTTTTACAAAAATACATAATCTATCCACCCTCGGTTGACCACTTCGGTAATATGTTTGATTATTTTGGCATGTAGGAAATGGAACATATAAATAGTTGAATTTTTTTTTTTACATTCACGAATAAAGTTATATTGCCTTGACAAAAACACTTGTGTAGGTTATTAAGACACTGAAATTATGACTCTTCAAGATGTGTATTTTTGATTCACTCCTATTCTTCGTAAGCCATACTGTGAGATTGTCCCCAGTCGAGGAATAGAGAATTTAAAAAATTGTATTAAATATGGAAAAATATACTATTTGTATATATTAATTTTAAAGAAAAAAATAAAAAATTATGGGGCAGTTTTCTTACGTTAAATGATGTAAAATGGTTATATGCGAATTAAAGTTATCAAAGATCTATTTGTTTTTTTAACGAAAATAATACAAAAGAAAAACATTAATCCATTAAGAATTTATTAAATTATTAGTTGAAAGCCTTTTTCTTCCATATGCCAGTAAAAAAACTCTAGGCTACACAAAGAAGACTTATCAAATTAAATGTGTTTACTCATCCTGATGACTCAAACTGATCTTTTCACGAATCCCTTATGAACATTATCAAGAAATATTTTATGAACTAATATTTTAATGATACAGTTTTTGCATCTATTATTATTTCTAAGTTCATTGCAATGTTAATATAATGAATGTCCGCAATCACATAACCTCATTTTTTAATTAAATACTTGTATCTAAAGCCTGAAGTGAAGCTACATATGAAGTTAAATATTTGAAAAAATATATAAATTGTGGTAAATATATAATTATTCTTGAACATATGCAAATAATATAACACACAACCTCTCTTCGAACTCTGCATTTCACCAAGCGTTGAAGAGGATATTTAAATTTCACAAGAAACTTACAGTCGAATCCTAGGATCAAATTATTATTATATAATTTTGATATTATAAAATAATATTTAACCAAGCTTCTTATTCGATCCTTTTAATTCTATTAATAGCTTATAAATATTTTGGTCTGTTAGTAACTTTATAAAAACTTTATTTATATATATTATGTTCTTGATACAATTTTTCAATTTATATTTGGTTTGTATGTAAACAAATAAAGGCCATACCAGCAAGAAAAAATAAAAAGTTATACGACATTTGAACGTTCGTTCTAGGGATATTTGTTTGATTTATCTGGATGAAGGGGGATTTGTATTTAAGAAAAAGTATTATTTAGATAAGTGGTATTATATTCAACGCAATATATTTTCAAACTAAGTAAGTCATTAACATAAAATAGTAATTTTTGTTTGAAAAATCTCAAGAAATAATCAACATTAAAAAAAAATTATAGTAAATCTGCAGAGCAATAACTTTAGCCCTTGCAAATAACATTATCTCTATTACCGCTACATATGTCATAGAGAATTACAGATATAAGTCTACATACTATTTACCTATGTGACAAAATATTTTTTATCCTTTCAAAGTTTTTATGTATGTCGACAACGCAGTTGTAATTTCCTTTCGATTATATATCTTTAGTCAATCGAGCATTTTTCATTGATATGTGTTTTTTATAAATGATATATAAAGATTTTTATAGATATTCTGAGGAAACCCGACCAGGAATGGAGGAGGACTGTCACGAACAATAGTCTATGTCTGAGATTAATGTTCGGAACTGATCTCACAAACGACTCCACGCAACGTATTTCCTCAAGTTGGGCGGCAGCTCAGAGAATAATTTGGAAGTGTGAGCCCAAATTTCTCAGTGATTCAACAGTGGACATCATTCGGAAAAATCACTCGAGACCCTATTTCTTCAAAAATTTGGGAGATTCCGCAGCTTTGGAAGAAAAAGCTCTAAACAACAATGTTTTATCCATACACTCCAGTCTCTTATTATATCCATTTGATGATGGAAGGTTTAAATTCCCTCTAAGAAAGGCCGCTGCGGTTCATTTAATGCCACGGCCGTGGCACCTCAAAATGGCATTTCCCAATTTGAGCCACGGAACTAAGGGGTTGACTGATTTCTTTCTCAGTTTATTAAAGCTTCCTGAAACATGGAGGCAGAGAATAAATCAGTCCTTAGTTGGAATCCACGACGGGAGGACATTCACAAGGCAACTACAAATTTCTTCTAATTGCATAATCTTTTCGGAGCATTGCAAGGATTGTGGGAGACTTTATAGTGACACCTTACATGCCTTCGTGGATTGTCAGGCTGTCTCTATATTGAAGAAATTCGTTTCCTTAAACGTCAGAGGTCTGGATAGTTGTGGGGAGGAATTATAAAGGCAGTTGTGCTGTTTGGGCTTCAAAAAAGAAAAGGACGTCGTTCCGACAACTCTAAGGCCGTGGACTTTGCTTTGTTAAACGCCAAAGCACGGATTGCCAGCTCTTTAACGAAGCGAGAGTATGTGAAACCAACAGACCTACGAGCAATTTTGCTATCAGCTGCAGCCAGATACACTGCTTTTTCCCTGAAAATTCCGTCTCTTCGAAACGACTCGTGGACGTTTGCTTCAGAGGAGGTACGATACTTCCCATCAAGCTCCCTACTTCATTTAAAGATTTTACGTCTGATTTTGAAATATTCAAAGTGATTTATTATTTAAAATATTGGAGAAGCGTTTTTTAAATTATGTATTGTGCCATTTATGTTTGATTAATTTTTATTCTATGTTTTAATTGTTGTCGTTCTTCTCCAAAGTATTAATTTTAGATTACAATGTTACTTTATGTTTTTAACGCAATTACTTTGGAATTTTACGAACTGAAATACACTGAAAAAAAAAATATAGTAAATCTGCAGAGCATAACTTTAGCCTTGCAAATAACATTATCTCTATTACCGCTACATATGTCATAGAGAATTACAGTTATAGGGAGCTTATTCCCTTCAATAGCAGAGAAACATCGTTCAGTTGTCGCCTTTGCCTAATATAAACAAAAGTGATTTGTACTACGTCATAGAGATAGAAGATTTGTTTATATTGGGCACAATGACGTATTTCTCTGAAGAATCCAATGAGCCCTATAGTGTTATATCTCTATGACATATATCCGTTCCATCCTTTACTATAATTGGTAAATCAAGCAATTTATTGAATGTCTTAATCAATAAAGCTTGCCATTCTTTCGAATTGTATCATAAATTGAAATTTATGATGAACAACTATGAAAGATAAATAAAGTCTTGTTCTATTGTACCCCAAAAAAGTAATTTATTGAAGAATAAAATAATACATAGAAATACATATATGTAAAAAGGACTTTATGAGAAAATACATTTGAATATTAGCTTTGGCATATCAATTCATAATATATATGTATATAATTAAAGGAATTGTTTATAACATATAAAATATAATGTATGTACAACTTTATATATTGGAGAAATTAATGTGGGATCCAAAAGCGAGAAAATAATGTTTGAGAAATGGCCATTTTATTAAATGATAATGAGTTTGATTGTTGCTCACAATAGGTGCATTTTAAAATTATTTATAAGAGGGCCTTTCATATCAAGGAGTATCATTTACGTTTACTTCTGTTGATATAAATATATGTATATATATATATATTCTTTCATAAATATATTGTCAACATGATATTTTATTAGGGAAAACGCCCATTATAAAAATATTATTTTGCACTACGAAATATTAAATGCGTAACTTTATCAAAATGGGAAACAAATATTCAATAAAGAACACTGAAGTTACAATATATAAAGCTGGGATGAAGTCTACATACTATTTACCTATGTGACAAAATTATTTTTTATCCTTTCAAAGTTTTATGTATGTCGACAACGTAGTTGTAATTCCTTTCGATTATATATCTTTAGTGAATCGAGCATTTTTCATTGATATTGTGTTTTATAAATGATAGTATTATATGTTAAATATACTTTCTCAAGGAACCATTAACCAAAGTTGATTGAAATATAAGGTATATCCATATTGCCAAGAGAGCTTTTTTTTGCATGTCGACGATTTTTAATGACGTCAGACCGGTAAGCGGGAAGAAATTCATTTCTTAATGTTATTAATCGCCGATTGCTAGAAAATAATTTTTGATGACGTTAATTAAAAGTAATATATATGATGTTTAATGAAAACATGACATAAACGTACCTGGTATTCTATATACCTTACAAATAACAAATCTTTATAAAAACGCAGCGCCATCTGTAAGTATAAAATATTAACTTTGATAGGAGTTTAATTTTGAGGATGAAGGAACGATATAATTCCATCCCAACTTTACGAAAAGATGTATAATTTGAAATTGGAGAATGTAAGGATAATAAATTGACACGGATATTTATTGGAATATTGAGGAGAGAGAAAATTAATTGAAGCGATGGTGGAGCACTCAGTCTAGTATGTCACGTAGTCCATTGTCTGAATAGCAGTTGCATTCCCAATTGTTTATCCCTTCACAGCGCCCATAGGGTTTTTTCTCCTTGTACTGACAGAAAGTAGAGCAGATATCATTGTTGATGCATTGAATGTGGTTCAATTCCAGAGACTCTTGAGTGCAGATGCACTCACTAAGTACGCTGTTGCAATGACCTGAAAGAAGAAAAAGTATTTGAATTTAATCCATTTTAAAACAATTCCAATTATGATAATGTTTATTTGTGTTTCATTTTAATATATTAGCTTTAGTTTTTATGTATTTATGTACGTTCTGTAAAATTGAACTGTGAAAATAATCATAATTTCAGTTTGAACACAAAAATTATATTTGCTTTCATATATCAAATATATTTCATTATGATCATTCAGCCAAATCAATTTATTGATCGGTTTTGTTCAGTGTAAGCCACGATGGTTATACTTATATAGCTAACATAAGAAGCCAATCGTCACCTTACAATCTGTAGTCAATTAAATAAAAATGGAGAATATATTTTTGATTGCCCGCTAATAACTTACTAAAATACCTGAGAAAGAAACCGTAGGAAGACGTTTGTCCTCTAAAAGATTGCATTTTTGAAGTATCAAATAGTTATTTACATCTAAACAAAGACTTAATTTTTATAAATTCACAACCGACAAAACATATAACTTATTTAATATTAACCTTTAATTCCTATCGTTAACAATAATTCAGCAGAATATATGCAAATTAAAATGTCCTTATACTGTTTACTATTAAAATATTGTAGAAAAAGTAGTTTATTGTCATTGTATGATTTATAAACAGTAGATAAAAAAATATCTATTTTGTTCAATTGAGGTGGGTCCAAACTCGGAGCTAAAAAATATGATTCAATATTAACGTCCAATCGTATTTTTTTAAACTCAGGAGGAATAAGTTCATAGTAATTATCTTTATTGGGCTATAACTACTTTTTGTTTGTTGGAAAAATGGTTAGTTGTTGTCACGGCAAATCTATCATTTCAGTATGAATTTAAGTAATATATCCGTGTTGGTATTATTATTTTTCTGAAGCTATGACTTATATTTTCAAAATGGCTGCACTTCCCACCATCCTTTGAATTATTCCTCACACTCTAATTGGTTGATAGCACGATGAAGTGTTTACGTGTGATGAAAGTGTACTTTTTGCAATTATTATTGATATAATATTCTTTCACTCTTGGGACCTCAATAAAGAACAACCAATTCTCCTTATGTCTTGTTTACTTAACTATTTCTCTAAGTGGTTCTTTCATTTTTTTTGTTTCTGGATCTTGGTTCCGCTATCACTGATTTGTCCGAGATAGGAACCAGTCTGCTCTTCTCTATGATTGGCATCGTATGATTTTCCTAACAGTAGACAAAATAATCCTCTATCAATACAATCATATAAATATGATTTATACAAAAAGTAGAACCTTTTTGTGCTCTTACCAAAATGCTAAAGTCGTCGTAACTTCATGGCCACAACTTTGATTTATAACTTTTTATCATAAAGGGTAATGAGCACAATTATTATTAACTTCTAAAAATATATAACGTACAGTCGATAAAGTGCTTTGTGTTTTGACACAAACTGAGGTTGATGGGATTGAACTTTTGACTACTGGCATCCTAAATTATATATTTCCTCCTCCATCCGTTTTCACAGTGCCTTTTAGTTTCAAGTTTATACGAATAAGAATTTCCTTGTAGATTTATCATACTAGATTTATCTTTGAGTTAGACTCCGGCAGAAAACTTAATAAGCATTTTGAGATTATAAATCCTTGTCATGGAATTTTGGCGTTTGTCTATTAAGTGGTGATCTAGTTTTTAAGATAATATTCAAAAACTCTTTTAAAAAAGGTTCTGTACTGCACTGTGTCAAAGGTATCAAAGTACTTATTTTTCAGATATTATATGCTTGATAAATTCTTAGTCTTAATAATTCACAATCTTGGTTCCGTATTCGTTGACCTTGAATTCAACGTAGAATATTTCATCTCTTTTTAGACTTGGCACTATCTTTAAAGTCTAAAAGAACCTTTAGGACGCATTTTACGGCAAGATATACAACAAAATCGAAAAAAACATTATTTATATGCCCAAGTGAGAGATACATAATCCAAAAAAAAATCTACTTTGATAACTGAAATTCTAAATGACAGAAATATTGATTTTTTTGGGAAATGTCTACTTTCATGAGTATACATTTAGAAAGAAATAGTTATATTAATTATAACCACCATGATAAAATCTTAGTTATGAATGATACATCCAAATCTGGGGTTAGTCATGGCGTCCATATTGTTTGACATCTTGCGATAAAGACCTTCAAGAGTCTAGACAGGGCTATTCAATTAGTTTTCCAAGTGGGCCACATTTGGAATCCAAGAACTTGAGCTGGGCCGCAAATTTCCGCGGCCACTTTTTTTCAAATAAGTCTATTATTATGTTTTTTATTTAACATTAGTAGTATTATATTAGTATTATTAGGCCGATGGTTACTATGGCTATTATTTTTTATTAGGCCTATTTTATATGACCTTTTTAGCTTTCAAAATTGAATAGGCCTATAAAAATGCACACAAATAATTCTCTGCTCCATCTCCTTTATTTAAAACAAACAAAAAATAGAACATTTAACTCAACATTTCTCATTGTTCATGAGGCTGGCTGCTAAACAGAACAGGGCTATTTTAGCCACTGCTGCCGGTGACTTTAGTGAGAGAAGTGGCATTTCTTGTTTTGCACAAGATCTCTGATGTTTGGCTCATAAGATGTCAATGCAATCCTAAGGCACTGGTGATTTTGTTGTCTGTTAGGGAACACCGATAACTGTTCTTAATTGCATTCACGTGAGAAAAGCTTGATTCGCAAGTGTATGTTGACCCAAACATGTTGGCCGTGTCCGGGCCGCATCTGGCCCGCGGGCCGCCAATTGAATAGCCCTGGTCTAGACTGATACATCAAAGTTTTGACTTCATTCTCGTTTGTCTTGTACCCATCACAACTATATCGTTGTTATGAACTGTATAGATTTAGATATGAATTAGTTTAACATAATCCTAATAAACTGCAAAAAACACTAAATTATATTCGTGAAATAACATTGAACTTATTTGCACCACATACAACGAAAAACAGATTACTGTAACAATAGCCATGACAGCTTTAAATTATGTGTAACTTTAGAAACTCGTGCCTTGCATCAAGGGATATATCCGGTTTTGAGCCAAAATTGATTGACATCTCCATTTTAAACGGAAACAGCAATAATTGTATTTATGTCTAAGATTAAATATCTACACAAACATGCTTTAAGTAAACTCATGTATTTTCTCTTTAACATTTTATATTCAAAATATATGTAGGCATGTATACTCAGTTTTATAAATGTCTTCCATCGACAACAATCTAATATGGCTTATGTATATTCTGAAAAAATGGGTACTAGGACAATAGTAGGTCTATGAATGTTCTTAGAGGGCCAATAAAACGACAAGATAAATATTATAATTCATCAAAAACATAATAATTTCTATTCAAGTTGTACATTCAGGTATAAAGTGTTAATATGTCTTCAATTTAGCAAATAATATAAAATTCGAACTCGAATGAGAAAGCCAAATGTTTCGGTTTGATTGGCCTTGATGTCTGTAAATGTATTATATATATATATATATATTCATTAAAGAGGTTCGTACAGAATTACCGAAACTACAAAAGGCAGTATAATAATAATTGGTATCAAGATATCATAAACTTTAGAGAAGGTTTTATCAGCAGTCCAGAATAGTTTCTTCATTAGTTTAAAAGAAAGACATGGGGGTGGGATTCTAAAAGACCCTCTTAATTTGATTAGAGTATATGCTGATAATATAAGCTCAATTGTAAAGTATGATATAAATTAATCAACGTGTATTGTTCTTATTCTTATCTATTGAAATGCATATTCAGCTGTTTTGAATATTTCTTATTCATTCTAAATTTATTTGACGTATATCCGAGTAAAGGATACTCCCGAAAAAAATTGTTAATTTTAAATACATTTTCTTATTTATACAACATTAATCAATTCTAATTTAATTTTTAATTTTAAAGGTATGAAAAAGTAATTTAAAAAGAAAAATCAAGGTCAGATGTGCTCGTCTTGAAGAACAACTATAGATGTATGAGGATTTTTTAATGATCTGTGAAATCAAGAATAATACACATGTAGCATAAAAATGACTTCACAAGTTTTTTGAGAATAAATATGTATTTAATTAAATATATGTACATAGACATGGCAAATCGTCTTATCTTTGTATTGTAATTTTTTTGGAGCACAACATGAATGTTGTGTGTTTGAATAGTCTACTAAATATTTCGGGTATAGGAAAAACCCATTACTACAGATCGATTAATCTAAATATAAATCGATAAAAATAAAAACGAGTGTTATGTTAGAGGCTTCATTCTTCAATATCGACATGAATGTTACATCAAAAATAGAATTTGTTTATAAATAGTAGTATAAGTTAGTTGAAGAAAAAGATCGGAAAGGAAAAACATGTAATAAAGATATATACCATTATTATATAATATAATAAAAAATATTTTATCTATATAATGCTAAATTATATCCACACGGATGCATTTTATTAAACCAAATAAGCCAAAAAAATCAAATTGATAAAAATGTATATTTTATTATAAAATCATACCGGATTGTCGTCCCATTGCCTGACAGAAGCCTGCGCATGTATAACCAGCAATATCAGGATCCCTTTTCCACCGCAAAGAAACTTATCCATGGCCTCTCCCGTGCAAATGCATTCACTTCCTTCTGGGCTCGGAGAGCAGAATCCCCTAGAATGGCCTCCTAGGCGGCAGCTCCAGTTGCAAATAGACTCAGAGACTCCACAGCGAACAACATCGCTTCGTTTAACTCGGGAAACGATGGATGAACTTGCTCCTGAAAAAATATGAATTTGTAGATCCTTGCATGGTATGATAGTGTTACTATTACCCTCCCACACTGTCAAAAGAACCAAAAATAAACCAAGGAACTCGACTCTCATTTTTAAAGATAAAGAGAACTGGACAAAGAGTTGTGAACTTCTCAATTGTACATACATACAATATTGATTCTTATTTTTGTCTTGTTTTTGTCTTCTTTTCACAGAAAAAGAAAATCATGTTTGTGTCCGCTAAGCAGGCACTTATATGTCTTCCACCCTCTAGCTTTTGCGTACTAATTTTCCTGTGGCGTTGTTAAAGGACCAGAAATAATTTCACCTGCCAATCACTTCCAAGAATTTGACTTATTCATTATATATATATATATATACATGTATTATTTTTTCGGTCATTCTGTACGCACCTCTGTAACGAAAAATGATATATACATGCACATATATATTTACCTCCGCCGAAGGAGGTATGTTTTCACTGGCGTTTGTTGGTTTGTTAGTTTGTTGGTTTGTTGGTTTGTCAGCAGGATAACTCAAAAAGTACTGAACGGATTTGGATGAAATTTTGTGGAGTTGTTGGAAGTGCAAAAAGGAAGAAGTGATTAAATTTTGGCATCTCTGAGTGCAGAATTAAGGCGCCAAATGAGCTAAATACTACTAAATTTGCCAAGTTAGCCTACTCTGCCAATAGATGTCGTTTTGCTGTGAAATTGGGTGCCGGGAGCGTCTTCCTCTCGGAATTTCCGTCTAGGGGAACCCTCCCCCGTCTCTCTACGCCTCCCCAGTCGTGAAAAAATCCGCCTCGGAAGGCTCATGATGGCGGAGGTTTGCACTCTCTGAGTGTATATGCCTCTAGTTATATATATATTTATTATTTTTTCGGTCATTCTGTACGAACCTCTGTAATGAATATATAAATATATATAGGTATATATCAGACTTGTTGATTTATCGTTCATTTGTTGTCGTTCGCGAACGAGAAATGACAAGGTTTTTGACGAACGATAAAGAAAATTCCTTATCGTTCATCGTTCGTTTTTGGCGCAAAAAAAGACAAAGATTTGTAATTTTTTTTGGGATAAATTTTCTTTCAAAAAAACGTCATTACTTTTTTTCAAAAATTTCTTTCTAAAAGAAACGTCATCACTTTTTTTTCAAAAATTTCTTTCTAAAAAAACGTCATCAATTTTTTTCAGAATGGCGAACGACAAACGAACGATGAACGACGAACGATTCAATTTAAAATTAACTATGAACGACGAACGCTAACGTTTGGCGAACGACAACGAACGACAATTTTTCGCGAACGTCAACAAGTCTGATATATATGTATATATATATATATATATATATAATGTGCTTATCATACTACTTCAGTGTTTCTGTGCTATTAAGATAGTCGGTTATGGTTACACAGTTGTTGACTGCTGGACGTTTCATTCCCATTCAAGATTATAATTAGAAAATTCACCTGACATTATATTTTTAATCTGACGATAATTTTTTATTGCATAATATTCTATTACGCTTTTTAGTGATCTTCAACTGTCTTGCGTTATTGAGCGATCATAAGTAAAAATAACATGCACTATGCATTGAGCAAAGCATAAAGGACATAGATTCAAGTTATTCAACAAGTTGGTTTCAACTCTTCTATGCACTTACATGTCTGTATTAATCAAATAAGATATCAACATTTTATTATAATTTGATTAACAGAAACTGAATTGCTCTAGATATAAACAATTTTTGCATCTAACTTTTTTGCTACTCTTCTAATAAATATTATATTATTATTACCTTAAACTTATAAGACTATATAGTGGTGTCCATTCACAAACGTGAGTGTATTTTGACATTTGTTTGTTTAAAACCACGTCTTCAATAGTTATTAATATATAGTAAAATAGGGTGGCTATTTACTATTAGAATAATTATTTTTTCGGCAATCAATCAATTTGTGCTAAGAATATATTAACAGTATATAAATAAACTATATGAGCATTTATTCTGAATTATATTGTATATTTGCATTAAATTATTGTTGGAATTTGTTAAATATGTAGTATGTTATGCATTCATTATTTTAAATTTTATCCTTAGAATACGTCTTTTTTAATTTTATATTATGATTGTATAACATTTATTTTTCATCTGTTTGTTTATTAAGTAAAAAACTAATAAATAGATAAAGTGCAGATACATTTAAAGATTGTGTTTTTAGCTCAAAGTAGAATTCATAAAATACATTAATATCAGGTTAAAGTAATCAATTTATCATAAAAAACATTTTTTTTGTTAAAACTTTTGTTTGGAGATCTATTTTATATGTTGAAATCATTCATATTTTCATATTATTACATTTTCTTTTAAAAGAGGTATATTAAAAAAATAAACCTTATACAATATAATAATAGATTGTACCATAAATAATCGGCTATATTGTATATTTTGAAACACAAACAAGATAAATCAGTCAGTCCAGTGGGATCCTTCTTATCGCATATAATTAGTGATAGGAAAAGGGTGATTATGCAGTAAAGTAACACTTCACTCACGGCTGTTTAGTAGTAAACATCAATCGAGGAAGAAAAGTTTCATCCCCAAAAATACAAATTTAATCTCCTCATGGCCCTCGATTCATGTTATTTGGAAATTCCATGAATGTGACTTCGCCAATATTACTTATTTTAATATTAGTTTAAAAAGCAACTCCTCATACTCAGGACGAAATTGAATGTTTATTTGCTTCATCGAATCTGTCGATAAACAGATCATCATACTGACTTATCAGAAAGATGGAAAGAGGGAAAGAAAACAGTGATATCAACTGAATTGATAATAATCATTGGTGAGTTTGTGAGAACAACCTTTTTTATATTCCGACATATAATTGACCTGGAAGAGTTGTGTCATTACGTAATATATGTTAATATACTACCACATCGAACTATCAAAACTCATGGTGCTGATTTTTGCTCTACTTCTATCTCTGTACAAACTCGACAAGGCACTCAAAGAGATCCACACATATCTTTTCGTTGCCTTTCATGATACCTCACCTCGTCTCTTCTCAGTAAAAATACTTTGAGACGAGAGTGCTGTCCAAAGACGTCCCATGAAGACAGGTTTAAAGGAGAACGTTGCCCAAATGAAGTACTTATTTGATCGAGTGGAACCCTGAATGGGCACTCGCGAGGTTGTTCTTCAATTCAAAACTATTATCATAATCATCAAGGATAATCTTGAGCTCATTATGGTCCTCACCAGCTCCAGCCCCCCCCCCAAAAAAAAAAAAGAAACTAAAATTCCACAAAAATATTATTTTACGGATTTGCTTTTTGTTCTAATTCTAATTTATGTTTTGTAATAGAAGATTGTCTTTTAAGTATTCATACATAAAATTAAAAAATAAATAAGACATGCTTTTGAGCAAGGTGTATAGAATATCAGCACTGTTGTTTTAATGCTTTTAGCCATAGTGAAACGTCATAAATATTATTAATATTGTGACGTAACAAAAATATATCGTAAACATAATAGTTTTATGATTGGAATTTTTTAAATAACAAAATATAATGAAAACTACGGCTATTCTCAATGATCAATGGAAATTTCTTTACTTTCGTTCACTCGCGTACTCAATCAAACTCAGTATGCAGAGATCCGTTGCGATTTGCGGGGGACTCCAGAGGTTAGTGAACAGCCAGGGAGCACTCATGGATTAAGGAGCTTTCAGTAGGGACACAAATCCCGGGAGCAATCATCGGGAATTCAGGAATCCATGAGTTTTATCTATTTTAAGATGATATTGAGTTCTTTCCGCTTGTCAGTGGTCACAATCAAAAACAAGCAAGTAATCAGCTGTCTTGGCAATATGGAGGTACCTGTATTTCAATAGTCCTTGCTTTTGAAAAGAATTAGCTCCTATAAAATTCTGAACTACGAGGATGGAGATGGACGATTTAGCCGAGGACATGAGGAGAAGAGGAATTAGTCCCTAGAGGAATGTCTTCTGAAAGCCTTTTTGCTTTATGTAATTACAATTTATTCAGCAATAAAGATTAGCTTTTAGAGAGTTTTAAACCGGGTGAAACCGGATTGAGTTCCGGTGTGGTAGGGCGGGTCTAGGAGCTAAACAAACATCCTGAACTAGCACTTCTTTGTTCAGGCATTGTAAGCATACATCGTTTCCATCCACCCCTCAGTGCATAGCTCTTGAGAGCCCTCATCAATTTAAATAAAACCTTATGAGAGTACAATGAATTCGGCATCACTCAAGTGTAAGTAGCTAATATGTCAACAATGGAAGAGCCTCCTTCTTTATCACATACATATAATAATATGTTGTTTAGACGCACAGAATAAGAAGAGAGAGAGAGAGAGAGAAAAGCACAAAGGGCCCTTCGTTTACAAATACAAGTAATGAGTATATATAATAATAACAACAAAAAAATAAGAAACTTGATCACGCTCCATTACGAACACATTTAAAGCCCCCTCCCTCCCTTTCAGCTCCTTTGGGCATATATCATAAACCTAATACAAATCTCTATCCTGAGGAAATGAGGATAGAGAAATAATAATAATAAAAACACACATTTTTTCTACGTAGGGTTTCTTATGGAATAATTCTGAGGTAATACGATAAAAGTTGTGTTTGATCAAATACCTAGATAAGGGTATTATGATTGCAATCGTATTTCTAGATCGGTCAATGTTTAAAAGTTGGTTAATTGAGTTTTATAGTCCTATATACCTAGTTGTTGTATGATCCTATAATGCACAAAATGCAATTATAATAATAGGTAATGTGAGTATATATATATATATATATAATATATCTATATATATATATATATATATATATATATATATATATATATATATATATATATATATATAATATATATATATATATATATATATATAATATATATATAGTTAAGAGTTACTCTATATTTTAATAACATAGATATACGATATAATTCAATAATAATGAAACTAGAGGCATTATAAACTCAGAGAGTGCAAACCTCCGCCGATCCCCACCAAATGAATCACTTGGTCTTTTTGTCATTTCCAACCCTGTACGCACTGTCCTTTTAACTCTACATACTGCTCCTTTAACTCTACACACTTGAATTATAGGGGGCGTTCCAGTTCATCAAAGAGGAGAGCTTAGCACAGCGACATCTATTGGCAGAGTAGGCTAACTTGAAATATTTAGTAGTATTTAGCTCATTTTGCATCTTTAAGACGCACTCAGAGATGCCAAAATTTAATTACTTGTTCCTTTTGGCATTTCCAACAACTCCACAAAGTTTCATCCGAATCTGTTTCGCACTTTTTGAGTTATCCTGCTGACAACAAACAAATCAACCAACAAACCAACGCCAGTGAAAACAATACCTCCTTCGGCGGAGGTAATAAAGTTAATAATAGTTCGCAAAAAAAAATAATTAAATAAAAGTATGAGGGGTTATGAAAACAGTGATAATGATGACTACCTTCGTCAAAAGTGTTAGGTGATGATGAGAATAAGCTACGCTCTTAAACATCATATTATAGTTCCATGAGTTGTTGTTGTTGTATGATTTATTACGGACTTGATATAACCCTAGCCTTCACGGCTACGATAAAAAACATATATCTTTATATACAAACAAATAATTATACAATGATAGTAATAATATATATTAGTTTATATAAATAACAAAAAAAAATATATATTTTTATTTTATTTTATAATTACATTAAACATAAGGAGCTATAAAGATGACCCTGCAATTGTCTTTGCTACCCTCCGAGCCCTTGATAAAGTACATGCCTCTCTTAATGGCTGTGACAAGCTCCAGGCCTTTGAAAGGTTAACAGCAGCGACACAGTTCAAATTTATATATTTCAAATACATCTAACTAATAAATGTGCATATATATTATATTAGACCTCCCAAAAAAAACCACTTTTTTAGTTCTTTTACATATACCCAGCGATTCTGGTTCATTTTTGATGCTGAAAACGAGTATCTAAATAAAAAATCTCTAGCATTGTTTAGAAATCGGACGTCACTGGTGTCAAAGGTTTCGTTATGAAGCAAAACTTTTTGTTATTACTTATTTTGAAAAAAACTAGTTTTACAAAATTTAGCTATGATCAATTGATGACTTTGTTATTTTTTGCAAATTTTCGTCAAATAATATTTAGTGCCAATAAATGAACATAAGTGCTGACGCACCAACCATTTTTTAAATAACAGCTCCTACTAGGGTTCTTTATAGTTTCAGGAAGGAAAAAGAAAAAGAGGGTACTCAAGTGATGTTTTTAAGTTATCTTTTAAATACAATACAATAACCATTTAATCTTATTTCATCAAAACCTGTTTTTATTTATAAACACGTGATTTAAACACCGTATCAGATTCAATTTCACTCTTTGATCTATCAGTCAAGTGCCTTTAACATAAAATGGAAACTCGGACACTGAAGAAGTGCTTAAGCGAGGCACTGGGTATTGGTTATACTCTAGAAATTTTCAAACCAGGTCCATTCCCGTTAACCGAAGAGGTGATACGGCACTTTTACTTTCATCTTTGGTCTTTGGGTAGACCGGACGCGCAGCTAGCTGCCCGTAGCACCGCCGATTCCCTACTTCGTCTCTGGGCACCGTCTTATTTGCCACTCATGGCGAGGAAAAAATTAATTAAGAAGCTCCATCGCCTCCATGATCTATTTCGTGGGGTGGTGGATTCACTGCGACGGAAGCGAAAAAACGCCGAGGAGAAGAAGGAGCTCTTTCTCAAGGAATTGCAAACTCGTTTCGATGTCAGTGCCGAAAGTGCTTTGGACATCATCGAAGCCGACAAAACTCTTAGCCGGGTAAACATTCCTTTAATAATTGTAATAAGCTATGATTAATTTACCAAAGAATAACAAGAATTTTTATACCAAATGCCACCACCTATATCTCATTGAGCGTTTCTACCTTCAGCTTACAAACATCCATCCAACCTTCTTGGAGCTCCCGGTCACACAATGGGCTTCTGATTCAACATTCATTGAGTTAAGCGGCATCGTCACCTCTCTTCAAGTTGTCAATGACGCGGCAGAGAGGGCCGTCAAGTTCGGGTCTGACTTTACTAAAGTGCTGACCAAGAGCGAGAAACAGCGTCAGAACATTCTTCAGGCTGTTGAACTTTCACGTCGTGCGTTTCCTCACGCAACCCGAAAGTGTTTCAATCGTGTCAACGCTACCAGCTCTGTGATTGAGCTGATGGTATCGTCTGGTTATGACGCCCGTTAGATTCATTTACGGAATTCATAGTTCAATCCATAATTTTTTGATTGTCAAATATGAGCATATATATATAATATATATATATATATATATATATTAATATATATATAATATTATATATATATATATATTTATTTATAATAATAATAATATATATATGTTGAACAAAATGTCTATTGGCGAATTCACGAGATTACCATAATGACATTTCCATTGAAAAACTGTATTTTGAGAAAAACAAAAATTAAAAGAATTGGTATCAATACTGATGAGAGGGATTCAGAGGGAGTAGATTGGGATTCGATGGGGAAAATCTACTATCATTAGTCGTTTTAAAAACGTATTAAAAAGATAACTTAAAACATCAACATGAGTACCCTCTTTTTCTTTTTCCTTCTTGAAACTATAAAGAACCCTAGTAGGAGCTGTTATTTAAAAAATGGTTGGTGCGTCAGCACTTATGTTCATTTATTGGCACTAAATATTATTTGACGAAAATTTGCAAAAATAACAAAGTCATCAATTGATCATAGCTAAATTTTGTAAAACTAGTTTTTTTCAAAATAAGTAATAACCAAAAAGTTTTGCTTCATAACGAAACCTTTGACACCAGTGACGTCCGATTTCTAACAATGCTAGAGATTTTTTATTTAGATACTCGTTTTCAGCATCAAAAAATGAACCAGAATCGCTGGGTATATGTAAAAGAACTAAAAAAGTGGTTTTTTTTGGGAGGTCTAATATATATATATATATATATATATATATATATATATATATATATATATATTACATATATATACAGGGTCTTGCAGGTAAATCCGCACAAAGTTCAATATCCTCCAGATCCAAAATGGGAACAAAAGTGATACCTATTTTGAATAAGAAAGTTGTTTATTAGACATAATACAAGATTATTATTCCATATGGCCGCCCTGAGCCTCAAGGATGTCCTCCAAACGACGCCTGAACCTCCCACAGGCCGTGGAGAATTCTGCAGGATCCAGCTTGTTCATCTCCGACTTGATGGAGGCTTTCAGGTAATCCACATTGCTGTGGTGTGTGGCGCACACCTCCCTCTCCAACTTTCCCTACAAGTAGTAGTCGTATGGGTTCATGTCGGGGCTGTTGGGGGGGGGGGGGGGGGCAGGTGTTGAAGTCCTAGAAATTGGCACATTCTTCTTCAGCCAGTACTGCACAAGTTTAGCCTTGTGGGGCGGTGCCGAGTCCTGCTGGAATGTGTACGGGGTCCCGGAGGCCACAAAATCCATCCAGGGGACGGCGACAGGTGGACCCCACGCTTCCTGGCGAGGATATGTAGACAGGAGCGTCCCTGGATTGGCCTTGATGGACCTCTTGAGACCAGCCACAAATGTGGGTGTGCAGATCCGGTCACTCCTGGTTTTGTGCTCCTTCCTCTTGGACATCCCCGACTCCTCCCACTTCTTGGTGATGTCGTAGACCGTCCTCCTGGGGTACTTGAGCAATTTGATGATAGCAGGACGGTGCCCTGCGCACAGCAACCCGATGACCGTGTCCCTCCAGGTATGCTCCATCTCCATATCAGTGTACTTGTTTTGTTTTCGGGCGCAATTCGACAGTACATTCACTAAACCTCCACATATGCAATATCTAAGCTCTACTTGCATTCCTTATGTATCTGGACGAAGTTGAACTTTGTGTGGATTTACCTGCAAGACCCTGTATATATATATATATAATATATATAATATATATATATATATATATTATATATATATATATATATATATATATATATATATATATAATATATATATATATATATATATATATATATATACAATAGTGATTTACAAAAAGCTGAAGTTCTCTTATTCTTTGTTTCTAAAATTGAACATACCTTTGTGCTCATGACAGAAACATAATATAAGATGTGTTCTATGTAAATTATATGAGGAAGTTTAAATAAGTATGTTCGCTTTAACCTTCTAATGCAGTAGAAGCATGCATTTTCTTGGCATTATCATGTTACATTTTAGATAATATTACATATCATGTTATTGACTTACACAGCAGTCACAAATTTGTATGCAAGAAGGCAAAAATATAGATTTGCCAAGTATTGGGCATGTTTCACATTTTTTGTTTTTTTAAGATTAAGCTAAAAGTAATAATCATGGACTTGTAAGTATGAAGGTATATATATATATATATATATATATATATATATATATATATATATATATATATATATATATATATATATATATATATATATATATATATTATATATATATATAAATATATATATTAGGCTGTTCTTATTTTTCAAATGTTTGAAATGTTAGCAACATTGTGGATTTTCTCTTTCTTGGTGATAAAAGAAGACGACATACAAAGTTTGAACAAAATCGGTCAACATTACGAGGTCGCGCAACGAGGTCAAAGTTTTAAAAATTTAGTAAAAATATAGTTTTCTGCAAATGTCTTCAAAATGGTGGACGTTACAGAATTCAATAATAATTATTAATTTAAAGAAATCTAATTTACTACCAGACGTATATTTGATGTTTTTTAATAAAACAAAGTTTTCAGTAAAAACAAAGAAAAAAATGGAGTGTGTAATGATAGCAATTTCATAGCTTTTGTATCAATTAACTTCACTCGCTGTAGAAGATGACTTGTTCGCTTCAGAGTAAAATAGTATTTTTAAGTTTAGTAAAACTTTGAATGACAAATCCAAAAATGACCTTGGTTGCATTCTATCAATTCAGAATTCAGTACAATCTGAGCTTACATCATATGATTCAGAGCCTGTATTGACCTATAAGAAATCGATTATGAAAAAAAAAATAATGTGTTTCTTAGATTTGCGTCAAGGTATCCTCTCAAAATTCTTACAGGCTTAAGTTAATTGATACAAAAAGCTATGAAATATGCTATCATTACACACTCCATTTTTTATTTGTTTTTACTGAAAACTTTGTTTTACTAAAAAACATCAAATATACGTCTGGTAGTAATTAGATTTCCTTTAAATTAATAATTATTATTGAAGTCTGTAACGTCCTCCATTTTGAAGAAATTTGCGGAAACTATATTTTTACTAAATTTTTAAAACTTTGACCTCGTTGTGCGACCTCGTAATGTTGACCAATTGTGTTCAAACTTTGTATGTCGTCTTCTTTTATCACCAAAAAACAGAAAATCCACAATGTTGCTAACATTTCAAACATTTGAAAAATAAGAACAGCCCTAATATATATATATATATATATATATATATATATATATATATATATATATATATATATATATATATATATATATATATATATATATATATATATATATATATATATATGCTTTGTCATAAAATGGACTGAATGGAAAACAATATATCTTTACTAAATATGTTTAATTTTTGAATATTTTAAGCTTTTAAAATCTTTAATATAATAACTCATTTAAGTGATTGTGATAGCTCCAGTGTGTTACGATGTGTTCCATTCTCTATGTTGAAGGCGCAGGTTCGCATCTCGAGAGAGGAAGGCCAGATTTGGTTGACCTTATTTTCAACATCTTAGTTTTTGTTAGACAAATTTGACGCTAAATGTTTATTCATATCCACAAATATTTCACTTTATCAAACCAAATGGGTTAAAGACTTTACTCGATATTAATTTACTCGAAGCATATATTAAGTTAATAATCCTTGTATCTACTAAACTATGACATATTTACAAGATACTAAATGCGCTACTATATATTTTTGTCATGACAATAGATGTTTTTCATACTACTTATCATAATTCGAAATGAATCTACTATGGTACTTAAAAAATTATTTGCCTCAAAAGATTTTCTGATATACCAAATATATAAAAACACAAAAAACTTTTAATTGTTTATAGGAAGTCATTGTTTAGTATTTGATTCTGGATTTTTCAATCTCTCAATTGACTTAAGAGAATGGATATGCCTGCTTACCTTGAATCAAAAACAGCATGAACATGCATTAAGATGAAATGTCTTATCCAAGGCTAAATTCTTAAAATTATTGTGCATTACCCATTATATTTGCACTTCTAAAGCATTTCTATTATAGTTTAGGAACGGTCTTCAATCTTACTATTATGACATTGTCCATAATCTTGAAATATAGAGTGAAATTATTAGAGGACCATTATTTAGCTTTGAAGATAAACTAACTTCAAAAATTATTTAATGCAATTCCATTTATAACATATAAGTAACACTTTTCTATTTTTTTTCTTGACTGCCATTTATAATGACGTTATGATTTCACCAGAAAGGATAAACTCACTCCTTAGACTGTGTGCTGAATGCTTAGTAACATTCGAAATGTATATTACTTATCTCCTCCTTACAAAATCCAAATGCCATATAAGTTGCTTAACTCATTATTCGAAACTATTAGATGGTATTTTTAATATCGCGATATATTATTGGTGAGTCGGTAAGAGGACCGTCGTCCCTCAAGAGCTCAATAGTCAAAAAAAGGATCGTATGTTTATTGTTTTGTAATATAACAAGCTGCACTAGTCAATTTTCTAGTACATAATGATGCCATTATTATATTAAAAGTCTAATATAGATTAAATCATGAATATCATTATACAGAGAATTTGGAGAAACGGGAGTCCTTGCAATTTAAAAGACAAAAATATGATCACAATTTGTGTCTGTTTATTTTTCTTTAGAAATTTGTTCTTTATTTGAGTTATACATTATTAAGCGTGTTAAGGCGTGTTCAACTCTCAATGTTGGGGGCGCAGGTTCGAATCCCGAGAGGGGATGGTCATTTTTGGTCTACCTCATTGATAAGATCCTAGGTTCGATAGACTAATTTTAACGCTATAATGCTTATTTATATCCTATCGGATGCAATTCTATCGAACCATATAGGCAAAAAAAAAAAAAAACACCTCCTGTCTTTTAGTCCCGATGTTTTGTGCTTACAGGATATTAAAACGGAGTTTTCCACAACGTGTTTGAAAAATTGCAAATTTTGCCAGCCTCCAATGTTTATTCCTTTTTTACAGGTTCTGGTAAGAGAGGCGTTATGACTTTTACTTCAAAGAGAATTGATAAGCCGCTATTCACAAGCGAATATTCCAAGGAAGGAGACTGGCATAAGCTCATTCTAAATACTTCAGGTTTTGCTTTTTCGCTTATTAACGCATATGGCCCTAACTTAAAGTCTGCACCATTTTTTGAAACTATCATCATCAGTCAGAAATTCCAGCACTTACCTTTGATGTTAATAGGGGATTTAAATGTCGATATTGATAAACCACTAAATAAGTATCCCAATTCCGCTTTCCTCGGTAATCTTATTTCTCGACTCAATTTAGTTGACGCCACTAAAATGTTTAGTCCCGAAGATAACGTGTCTTGGAGCTGCGGAAGCAAATCTTCTAGAATCGACTTAGCTCTCGTAGCACCGCAATTTCTGCACCACATTAAAAATGCGCGTTATCGACCAGATCCTTCTACTGATCATAAGATTATCGATATGACTTTACGGTACAAACCAAAAAAGAAAAGTTTTAAGATTCCTAGATGGCTTTTGGGTGAGGAAAGTTTTAAAGAAAAATTGGCCTCGAATCTCATAAGAAGAACAAGTCGAATATCTTCTAGAGAAGCCTACCCATTATTTGTTAATGTAGTAACAAATACTGTGAAGAGGTTTGTGAAAAACAGCAAGAAAAAAATGGCCAAATTCCAAGACGAAATTGAGGATGCCCTTACCGAATCGCCTCTTTTTACAAAAACAATTACTTCCGATTTGGTCCATGAATATAGAATTATGGACATTGCTGAAGCTGAAATGGGTAGGAAAAGGGAGATAGAAATGAATCCATATCGTAGATATAAACTTCTTCCTCACAATAATAAATCTTCGGCTTCCACCATAAACTACATCGTCGATGGTAATCAAATATTAAAGAGACCTGAAGAAATCCTTGCATATTTCCACAAGAGGTTTTCTAAAATTTTAGGTGGAGAAAGAATAAACTTCCTCAAGAAAAAACACATTCGTAATTCTTCTATCTACACAAAAGATAATATTTTAGATTATATCAAAAAGTCTTATAAAGATAATAAAGCTTCCGGTCCTGACGGTATTTGTGGTCGAATCTTCTCTCTTGTTCCGGATGAAGTGGTTCCATATCTCTTGGCAATGGGCAAACACATAGAGAGAACTGGAAAAATGCCTTGTGCTCTTACTAAGGGTCGCATAGCCTTAATTCCAAAGAAAGGGGATGGGAGTGATTTTAACCATTGGAGGCCTATAACTATTTTAAATGATTTTTATAGAATTTTAGCAGGCGTTTTAACAAAGCAAATAGAACCCATTTTAAATCATAAAATTACAAATGAACAAAAGGGCTTTTTAAAAAACCGCAAAATTACTGATATTTCTCGAAATATTATAACGGCGATCGAATCGGTAAAGAATCGTAAAAAGTTTGGGGCCCTTATAGCAATAGATTTTAATAAAGCGTTTGACTCCATTAGACACGACCATATTTTACAATCGGTTAAAAGGCTCCTTCCCAAGCGTTTCTTCAATCCCGTAAGAGCAATGTTGCTCAACGGCTCCTCCATAATCTCTTTAGATGGCATCAATAGTGCTCCCATTCTTCTCAAACGGAGTTGTAGGCAGGGCTGCCCAGTTGCTCCTCTTCTCTTTGTTGCTGCGTTAGATGAGTTGACGAAGACGTTGTCAAGGAAATACTTAGGGTTTGGTGTTTCCTTCAACAATGAAAAACATCTTATTGACTTATACGCCGACGACATTACCTTGATGATTGAGGCAAACTCGGACATACAACTTATTAAGAGGATAAATATAATTTTATCATATTTTGTTAAATTTGAACTCAAAACTGGCCTTGCTATAAATAAAAGCAAAACTGCTATACTTCCATTGGGATCTTGGAATCCGTGCAGCTCTTCTTTGCTCCAGAACTGCAGGGTTGTTGAGTCTGTTAATATTCTTGGCATTGAATGGATGAGAGACGGAGTCTCAAAAGTTAACTGGGTACAAATGAACACAAAGATATATGGTCAAATTAGACTATGGCGAAACTTATCTCTACAAAAAAGAGTCGACCTTTATAATTCTCGTGTGGTTCCATTCGTTTTGTATAGAGCCACATCCATCCCATCTCTTGCTGAATTAGCACTTAAAGAAGAAGATTGTTGGCTGGGGACTCTTTTTTACAAAACATATCTTCCCTCATTGAAGCGTCCCAAAACCTATGTAGGAGGTGGACTTTGTCTTCTTATTGAAATTTTGCCAAAATATTATCTAAGAATCGTGCAGAAAATGGGTGTATTTTATAACAGGGACTGGAGAAAATATTTTACGTCTTCGCAATTTTACAATTGGTTATACATGGGTACTCTTTTAACTAATCAGGACTTGGAAAACTTTTCGCCATTTTTAGCTTCAATTCAGAGAATTTTATGGAAGTTGGAACCCTCAGTTCAATCGGACACGACAATAGATATTTTATACCAAAATAAAGACAAAAAACCTTTTATAAAAAGATTTGGTGATCCTGTCATTTTAGAGCGAACTGCCTTAACACAAGCGATTTTTACTGCCCACGATTTGGTTGTGAATTCAAGTTTTAACGTGGCAAGGTTCAAGTTTCCTCTTAAACGTTCACTTAGTTTTATGTGCCCTTCCAAGCCATGGTTTTTAAAATTTGAATGTGGTAGGAAGAGTTATGATGGAGCGAGATCTATATCAGAGTCCTACTTAAGTTTGCTTAACCTTCCCTCTTCATGGAGTAAAATAATTTTACAATCAACTAATGGGATTGCTGATGGTTCTAAATTTACAGCTCAATTACAAATTTCGGGGATGCTCATTAAATTTCAGAATCCTTGTATGAATTGTGGATTTTTATTAAATAATATCTTACATGCATTTGCCGATTGTCCCATTCTTCAAATAATTAAAAGATTTTTAAAACTAAACATGTGTCAAAACGGCGATATATCTCCGAATATTTTAAAAGCTCTCATTCTCTTTGGAAATAATAAATTTTTAAAAATACCCCCCCTAGTCACAAAGCAATTCAATGTACATTACAAAATATAAAATCTTTCTTAGCACTAAAAATAACGACAAATGCCTATGTAGTCGAAGAAGACCTAAGGCCCATCATGATTGGTGCTTCAGCTCGCTACGCTGCTCTCTCAATCAAAATCCCGGATGTAGGAGCGCCAACGTGGAAGTGGGCTGGCGATATAATTAAATATGTCCCTGAAAGATCAAAGCTCTACATCAGCACCATCAAAAGGATTTTAAGAAGACATCGTGCTTTTTTAAACCAAACCAATAAATGATTTGTCCTTTTATATAAGGTTATTCTTCAGGGCAGTAAATATGAACTACAATGTTCATTTATGTATTTTCGCAACTGCCCTGAATAGTTTTACTCTGTTTCTGTATATAATTTTAGTGTATTTTATTTTACACTGTATAAAATTTTGCAGTCAACCGAATAAAATGTTTTTAACCGAAAAAAAAATAAAAATAAATACATTATTAATAAAAATATCTTATTCTTAACCTAAGATTTAAGTAAATAGAAAAAATAAAATAATATTTATGCCTCATTGGATGTAAATGGTAATGCCTTAAACTTTATAAATGTTATATCGATATACTTTTGTTCAAGGCTAATAATTTTTTTTTGTCATCCAAAAGTAAATTCTATAAATATATTTTTTGATTACCTATGCAAAAAGAACCATAGAGATATAAAGACATAGAGAGCTTATTGGATTCTTCAGAGGCATACGTCATTGTGCTCAATATAAACAAATCTATTATATCTATACAATCAACTTATTATTGTAGTACACATTACTTTGTTTATATTGGGCACAGGTGACAGCTGAACGATGTTCTCTGCTATAGAAGGGGATAAGCTCTTTATATCGTTATATCTCTATGAAAGAAACACAAAATGTTATGTCCCCTGCTTGCCGGTGTGGTGTCATTAATAATCACCGGCAAGAGAGTATTTAGCTCAATTTGCAATATGGACAAACCTTGTTTTAAATAGTCCTTGCTTGTATCGAAGTATACTGTCGTTCATTCCTCGTACCGTTATTTCCTAGCTCATCCCTGTATGTTCAATTCGTGTTCATATCTTGTCTTAATCGAGTATTTCGATCTGAAAACAGTGGAGATTCTACAGAGTATTTATATAGAAGTCTCTTATTGTCTGAATATACCTATACGAGCCCTTTTTCATTTAAAAATTAAATAGCTAAAGAGCGAAAGGGTTTTTATTAGACTTTTTTATGGACCTTAATTGTAAATCATGTCTACACTACAAATATGTTATAACATGCTGTTTAATTCATTATTATGAGCTAACAAATGTATTTAATTCCAAGTTCCTTTGTCTTAGCAACCTCCTTTTCTAAAAAGGACTGCCGTATTGGCTTGGATTGCCACTGCGGGATTTCAGATGAAATACATATAAATTTTAAGCCTTCAAGTGCAGTTCACGTAGACTCATATTCATATGAAATATATAACATACATAAATGTGTGATTGAAGTAGGTCTTTCTCATTTATAATCATAGGGATCCTTCTCCTTCTTCAAGGCATGAAAACACATGATGAATACAAATGACATACTTTGAACTTATTCTCATCCATTCCTTCTCGTATGTAACCACGATGATACCATAAAACATATCATTAGTATGTAGAACAGGAGAAGGACCTTTTCCTCAACTGCGTAGGGGAAATATGTTTAGTCTGCTTTGAACAAAAGTTTTTTCCGTTTTCCCTTTTACGTATCTAATTTTTTTGGTATTTCTGGCTTTTAAATATATATATGCATGAATCCCTCTTTTTGTATTAAAAGGTGGACCAACAACCCTTCTTCCATGAAAGGGAATTAAATAATAATACTGAACTTTGAATAAATGATATTGCCCAGCCTCAAGGTCGACTTCAAATTATGGCCAAAAAAAGAAACTTTGACGCATTTCTATGACTTCTAAATAAATATAAAGTTTAAAAAGTAGGAAATCCTGTTGGAGGACTAAATTTTGATTCTAAAAGAATGCTTATAATAATACTATTTTGGTCAGAGGTATACTATCAGCTCAAATAAAATGTTAACATATATTGTCGAGTTTAATTATCATTTATATATGTATCTTTGTTCTCTCCATTCATCATTTAATTCGGTAAATGGAATGAATGATTCAATACTTTTGACATATTTATGAAAGTGCTGATTTTCTTATTTGTATATATATTCAATTTGTTCTTTCATTTTCATGTTTTGTTGTATTGACGTAAATTGATATCATTTTTATGTAAGAAGGTGTAGTCATACTTAGGCTACACAATAAATATTTTTTAAAAAACTATTATGATAGTTTTGTTTGTTGTAACATAATTTTCAAAAACATATTTTTACATTAAAGTTAATTTACGCCTCATATAAAGACCCTGTTTTTAATATATATATATATATATATATATATATATATATATATATATATATTTACATGTTGTTCTTTCCACCTCTTAATTCCCGCCTTTTTTCTTTTGTTACCTCCTTTTTACTCTTATTCATTTTAATTATATATATATAAATACATATATATAAATATACAGGGTGGTAAGATCAAATCCGGCGGGGTTTCAGGACATCCTTTAACAAGGATGACGTTATCCGATCCGCGCAGCTGATTTTTTAGCAGACAGTCAACATATGAGAGATCATTACAGTTGAATTTTATCATCGTCATGGCTGCATATGGAAATCTACAGCCTATTATCTGGAACGAGCAAGAACGCAGGTGTACCGTTTTCCAGATTTTTTGTATAAAGGACAACACCATCAGCAATACCCAAGTCTCTGAGCTGCTCGGGATCGACAGAAGAAGGGATGCTGAGCTCAGGCAGCAGCTGAAGGATACCAGGGACCCTCGCCTTCAGGCCCTCCAGCAGCGCCCGCAGGCCAGGACCCCCGACTTCATCAGGAGGGTGTCAGACATCTTCGAACACGACCCCAACAGATCCATCAAGGATGTCGCCAAGGAGCTAAACGTTTCTCACGTAACTTTGTTGGCCTGTGTGAATGAGGATTTGCGTTGTCACAACCACAAACTCAAGGTTGGCCAATTGTTGACTTCGTTCCCCGAACCACTGGCCCTCTAGCTCCCCCGATTTGAGTCCTATGACTATTTTTGTGGGGCTACCTTGAGCGACACACCAACCGACTGGCTCACAACACCAAAGACGCCCTGATCAACTCCATAGTAAAGCAGGCCAGGAAGTTGGACAGGGTCCTGGTGGCCAAGGCCTGCTTCTCCTTCCGCGCCAGGATCCAGTGCGTCATCGACGCAGAAGGTGGATAGATTGAATGAACAGAATTTAAACATCAGTACAATGTCTAAATAAATAAAATTGAACAGAAATTAACAATTTTATGTGTATTTTAAGTTGAGATAAGAAAAACGCCAGATTTGATATTACCACCCCGTATATATATATATATTATATGAATATATATACAGATATAAATAAATAAATATATATATAGGCATATATATATATATTAATATACGTGGGCATCTATTTGATAAATTGATGCTTTATATATATATAATATATATATACACACATATGTATAGGTATATATATATATATATATATATATATATATATATATATATAATATACATTGTATTATTTATTTTAAAATTCCTGACATCTAGTCAAAGTGCTAGGACGTTTCTTGGGGAAAATATAAACGATTACACAGAACAAATGATGAATGTTCAAAGTAGAATATAAATAGTTCGACCACAAAATAGGACATACAGTGCTATTAAGTTTCTTTTTGTATATAAATAAACAAAAATAATAATAAAATTGCTATTAAGTCAATAAAAATATCGTATAATTTCCTATACATAAAATAACCTTGAAAAATATGTTTTCAATGAAAGCGCTAACTGAGCTTTGAATCGGAAAGCAATTATATGTTTTTTTTCACATGCAAATCTTGATATTTAACAGCCACTCGTTATTTATTGAAAAACATATATTTACGAGGCAAAGGCATTTAGAATCTATGAGCAATCATATGCAGATATATTAGAGGCTCAAAATGCTTCGAATGTTTATGAGCAATAAACATCACCAATAAACTCATTCCTTAGAATGGGCACCTCTATTGCATAGTAAACATTCGAAATGGATGTTGTTTATCTCTTGCCTACAAATATATTTTCCATATACAAGCTGCTTAACTTCATTATTTAAACTATTTTCATGATATTTTTTTATATCATCATATATTATTGGTGAGTCGGTAAGAGGAACTCCGTCACTCAAGAGCTCGTCAAAAAGGGTCTCGTGTTTTACAATATAGTACCCTGCATTAGACTATTTTATATCATTGTCTGAAATAAATATGCCTTAAAGGATGATAAAGTACTATGGGGCACTATTTAAAAATATATTTTTTATATAGTAAAGTACTCACAAATATAAATGATGAAAACTGTATTGACAATTGCATAAAAATTCAAAAGCTAGAATTATAACTATATAGTTTTTATTACTCTGTCTAAATCGAAGACCAAAAAACTATAATATAAAATCCTGCATCAGGAAATATCTCTGGAAATGTTTCTGAAGGACAGAGATGTGTGCTTCCATGCATGGGTTCACTGTGTTCTGCAGCCTGTTGTCTTCAATGAATGATTTCAGATTATCAAATGAGTCCACACGTCCAACTTTCACTCGCTGTAGCCACATCTCAAGTTTTCTGGGGAATGATGTGATTTTATCAGCCGTATGTGGGAGGTATGTATTTTTGCCTGCAACTGTAAATTCACTTCGTTGAGTTTCGAAAAATATCACTGAGGTATGCAAGTTTCATGAGGAATTTGTTACAGTGAAAGTTGTGAGCAAGATCGCTGCCCTTTTCCTCCAATAAGATGCGGATTTCATCTCGCAGTTCAAAGAACCTGGACAGCACTTTCCCACGTGACAGCCGTCAGGACTTGCTATGGAACAGAACAGCTGTGTAGTCGGAGCCCATTTCCTCACACAGTGCCGAAAAAATATGGGCTTTGACAGGTCTTGTTTTTATGTAGTTCACTGTGGCAATGACGTGGGTCATTACATCATTCAGCTCGGGACTCAGCTATTTAGACTCAATGGCTTCGCGGAGTATCATGCAGTTCGTTCACTGCGCATTGATGAACGCTTGAAGCCCTCCCTGTTTCCCAGCCATAGCCTGCGCCTCGTCGGTGCAGATCGCCCAACAGTCCTCCCATTTCAGATTGGCCTCTTTCAAGTAAATGCCAATGATTTTAAAGAGTTCTTCTGCTGTGGCTCTGCCAGGAATTTGTTTGCAGAAAAGCAATTCCTCCCTCATGTCATCTCCATCTATGAATCTGACACAAGTTATCAATAAATAGTATCTGTTACTGTTAGGGGTTTCATCCATCTGCAGTGAAAAGCGGCCGTCTCGCACTTTATCATTAAACTATTCGTCGATGCCCTTTGGCATGCCATAAATGCGTCTGCCGATGGTGTTGTTGGACAGAGGAATAGTCCTTAGTTTGCTGGCTATAGAGTCATCAAGCATTATTGAAACCATATCCATAGCACAGGGAAGTATTAATTCCTCCCCTATTGTGTGCGGCTTTTTACACTGCGCTACTCGGTAGGCAACTTTATATAAGGCGAGTTGAGCATTTGCCGACACGGGTGCAGCTTTAGTAAAGAGAGACTGTTGAGCACGGCAGTTTACTTGTTTTTGTCGGAAAAAGCCAACTGGCTTGTCTTTGTGCTGTGGATGATTTGTCTCCAAGTGGCGTCTTAGCTTGTTCGGCTTCAAGCTATCACAAGCTTGCACTTTAAGACAGACAATACACTGCGGTCTCTCTTCATTATCACCGTTGTACAGGTGAAGCCAAAGGCAAGATATGTGTCGTCATATTTTCTTGTCTTTACCTTGGAAGGAAATTGCTTTGGAAGCACATCTGGTGATGCTTCATCCTCTGCTGTGCGTTTATGTGGGAGCTGCGTCAAAAAAAATCCATGTTATGCTAGCAGTGTTATTTAGTCTATTGTATTTATATTTTCATTCATTCGTTTTCCCCGCGCCCCCACTTTGGGAATCACTGGTCAATTGGATGACGAAGTATCGGTGTAAGCAGGGTAGACAAACCAAGTCAATAGCATAGAAGCACGAGTCTGACTTTACGATTGAGATTTTCAATACAAGAGCTGCATTTCGAATCATATATTTATATTTAGTGGTTGGACAAATTAAACTCATAGACATAATATAAAAAGGAAACCTAAAAGACAATTGTATATTATAATGCCCACTTAGAAATATACAAATTCAAATGTTTGATGTATGAACGTACGTCTCTAAAACCGTTAAACAAGGGGGAAATAATATTTGTTGGATCGCAAGGTTTTTCTGCATGCCATCAGAAGTAAAGTCCCAAATTTTATTTAACTTTTCGTGATCTAAAGAGACAAATTTGGAGTTATATGGCAATTTAGTTAATTAATATATTTAGAACGAGAAGGTCTACAGACAGCGTACAAAAACGCTATCCCTTCTATCTATTGTTGTAGAAATAATATGACGATGTTTCTCATAAAAAGGACACACATCGAGGCTCAAGGAACTGTGAAAAAAGATAGTTATATCATAATTTATATAAATTGGGAGGAAGATGTTTTGGCCTTAAGACATCTTGATGCAAGAGACTGACAATAATCCTAAATACTGTGCCCAATACGTAAGGCATAATTAACAGACGATGATATCAACGTACTACAAGGAACAAATTAAAGACTTGTACCATATTGATAACTGATGGCAAAACTATAAAACGAGTGCGATCAAACAGATTAAATTCGGGGCTTTTGTGAAGGGAGATTGTGCCTAACATAAATCAAAGTAATCAAGAATGATGCCTATTTATTAGCATCAATAACAACATAAGTAAATGAGTTCTTTTTAATCTCTTTGAGGAATGGAAAGTAGGGGATATCATCATGATAATGATCTTGTTTTTGTATGTTAGGAATTCTTCGTAGTAGTGCACGTCGTATTCCAGGAATCGTGACTGCTTCCAATGTAATTTGCGTGTTTGTTTGTTTGAATTATAAGAGGAGAAATATGTTTTATTTTTTTCATCATGCTTAGGCTTGAGGATGAGGAGAATGTCTGAATAATAAAACTTTTATTGACTCCATGGGGAGTAATATAATTAAAGATTGCATACAATAAAAAGTCAAGAAGGGTAGAATATGAAAGAAATTGGAATTCCTTAATGTTATTATATATTAATTTTTAAGGTATTTTTTTCAATAAATATATAAATGCTCAATACTACCCATAATTGCCATAATTAAAAATTGCCGAAAACATGATGTTAATGAAATAAGAAATATTTAACTCGAACTAAATTAAGTAATTTGTATTGTTGAATTTGTACTACAGGGTGCGCCAGAGAAACTTGCTAATATATTGAAAAAGGTTGATACAAACAAAAGTAATTTAGTCATTGATTATATTTTATTCAATGTGAGAACACAATATCCCAGGTTTTTTATGCAGCCCTGAAAATGGTATCGGATAAATGGCGGTCAGCATTTTGCATACGCT
This sequence comes from Caligus rogercresseyi, assembly GCA_013387185.1. NCBI lineage: Eukaryota > Metazoa > Arthropoda > Copepoda > Siphonostomatoida > Caligidae > Caligus > Caligus rogercresseyi. The sequence continues at coordinate 7,384,642 of CP045892.1, read as the reverse complement.
GATTAAGTCGATCTTTGAAGTACGCTCCAATATCCCAAAATATCAAAAATCGAATGAATGAGTAGATACGCAACTAAAGGATAAAAAACTAAATTACATTTCTTTTAATGGCCTTTCACATAAATAAATTTCTCTGGTGCACCTTGTACAATCCTTTATTTGTGCCAATATGGTTCGATAAAAATTGCATCCGACTGGATATAAATAAGCATTATGGCATTAAATTCGTCTATCGAACCTAGGATCTTATCAATGAGGTAGACCAAAGTTGACCATCCCCTCTCGGGATTCGAACCTGCGCCCCTATCATTGAGAGTTGAACATACCTTAACGCACACGGCTATCACACTCCCATAAAAAACTATTTATCAAGCTTTTTTTGTTTCTTAGGATAAAACTCAAAAAATTTGAACAACATTGCAAAAAAATATGTAATGTACTTTGTCAAATGGTAGTATGCCTTTTTTATAAATAAAACCTTCATACTAAATGTAATATTATTGATAAGAGGTATTTTGATTTCACTCTGATGCATTAGGATAATCTGAGTAATATAATCAACTTAGGACTTAAGCCACTTGCTTCATCATTGCACTTGTGTGTTATACAAGATTGGCTTCTTATCAGGACTGAATATGAATAAAGTTTTCTATATACATAGTTTACTATGTTTTCTATGTACATCATTACAAAGCTATATGATGATGAAATAAGGACTGGTTTTGTTTGTGAAAATGTGGTTTATACTACATACTATTTATTTATATCCAAATGAATTAAATTTCTACTTTTGATTCCTGACAGATCATATGTTTTATTTTTATTATAATTATAAAAGCCCCATTATTATCACGGCATTCTTCTACCAACAAATGGTGTATTGACCCAAAAGATCGATACTATTTCTCCTTCTCTCCATTCCTGCCTCAATCATTATCTTATACATATTTTATATAGGCACTCGACGCAATAAGTAAATGGCCTGACATTATGTCTCCTCCATAGGTAATGATCATATATCAGTCCAACCTTAAAGGTCACCTCTACGCATTAAATTATCATGAGACAAAAGTTAACAGTTATCAACACTTTCCTTTGTGTTTTGGAAGGGATCGAATGGAGTACGTCGTAAAAGAACAAAGAAATCGGAATACAAGGAAGGACATATGCATAATTTTGGTAGTTTCAGGGAATTCGATTATTTATTGTTTTACATAATTTATAACCATGCATTGGGGGTCAGGTTAGATTTATGCAATACCTATATAATTCTTTTTTCTGGAGTCGTTTGCTAATGAATTACGACGTACACTATAATGTGTGTGTGTGTAATCGAGTATATTTTGCCATTGGGCATATTGGTTACATTTGTAACTAGTCTAAAATAAATATATAATTAAAAACAGTAAAAAAATATGTTTAAAAGAAAAAACTAAGAACAAATAAAATAAAATATAGCATGGATTATGTGGGTACGCTGCGTCCAATGGCCCTAGCTGCGGTCCTGGCAGCGTGAAGGGTCGTGGCCGACCTCAAAGCCTGAATTGATTGAAGTCTTACTATCAAGGGCGTAGGATAGGAGTTCTAGCAGGGAATGTCATATACAATTAACCATACTATCGGCATGTAAGTAATATGCTAGTTTTAATTCAATATGTACTCAATACATTTACTACGAGTACAAGCATTGGATGGTTAGTTCAAAATGTTTTGTAAGAATGAAGATTTTGATTCAATTAAGCGTGATTTTCATTGGCTGTATCCAAGAAAGGAGGTTTGTTGAAAAATAAATTAGGTAAGAGCAAAGACCTAAATAATAATTGAATCCACAGTAAATTGAACAAAAACAAGGACAAACAAGGTTGGAGTCAGCAGCTGATGAAATGAAATTAATACCCAGTTACTTCATTTGAATGGATGCTTTTTGTAGAAACATAACATAGGATCACCGAGCATTTATTGCTGGGTTTCCTTTTAACTACTAAATTATTTCCTCACCAAGGGGGGCAGCTATCGTAACTCCTTGTATGTATTTAAATAGCTCCTTATGCGGACTGAAGGGCTCTTCTCTGTTGTGTATCCAGTTATTGTAAAGGTCGGTTTGTAAGAGGAATATGATAAACTTAAAAAGATATGTGAAAAATACTGTTCCATCAAGTAATAAAAAAGTAATCTTCATTATGATCCACTTTACTGATTGCTTAGAGTATTTGTCATAATTTAGTAATGAGCGTTTTTATGACATAGTTACCAAAATTATAATGAAAGAGGTGATTATCAGAAGAAGGACTTTATTTTCACTTATTTTGGAGACTCTCTTTTTAAAAAAGCCGTCCTCACTTATTTTGTAAACAAAGTCGTCACTTTTTTGGGAAATTATTTTCTAACAAAAACGTCGACACTTTTTTTGGATATTATTTTCTAAAAAAGTCGTCCCTTTTTTTCAATGGGGTTCCACATCACCCCAGGAAGGGTTAAACTGAAGGCTGAACATAACGCAAAAAAAAGTGATTGAACGCTGAACAGAACGCCAAAAAAGCTGAACGCTCGCAAGCCTGATATATATATATATATCAAATAGATAAAAAACAATTTAAGTCACATGTTAATTGCAAACTTATTCTCAGATAAAAGAATAACTATATGGATTTCAGGTGAAGTCCTCAGTGAATGTCAAAGCCTGTATATAAATCATTCAAACTCTTATTTCCAATCACGATGACATGGAAAGCTAAAAGCAATAAAGTTATTTATCTCATATCCTTTTACTTACCTTTTTTTAAATAAAACATGACCTGATATTAATCGTTGATTGCCTAAATTTAGTTGTTAGTATCAATAAAACTCTTGGTATATGCGTTAACCTGATTATTAACTTGGTGACTCCTTTTAATGCTTAATATGATAAAAACAGGAGAAAAACAATTGGGATTAATGCGTCTGAAATGTTGTATAATGATGTTAATAAGTCAAAAAAGCATTGTCCATTAGTTTTCATGTATAATTTGGCAACAACTTTCGTATGGCATAGTGATTGATTTATCGTTCCGTTTTAATAAAAGAGGTCGAGACTAAAAAATACATATAATATTGATAATTGGATGTGACGAAGTAATAAATTGAACCTATAAAACAAAAAAGAAATCTTACAAGAATTTAGTATAATTGTATCTAAAATATTCTAAAAAATTTCTGACTTGTAAGCGATGAACATAAAATATGATCATATATTAAATGCGATAAAATCGATTTTATATTATTAATGATTGATGAGATGATATAAGTAAAAATACTAAATCAGGATTTTAAAGAATGTCCATAATGTTAGAGCTTAAAAATACTTTTTTTACAGGCTTCTGAGAGAGGGACAAAAAATTGATATTCAACCTTCACTGTTATATAAAGAGATGACGAGATAAATCATCTGTAATCAGCATTACAATGAATTAAATTGCTATCATAATAAAGGTAAAATATTGTGAAATGTTAAGTTATTTTTGGTGTAGTTAAATATTATAATATTTCAACAAAAAATATGCTTTTGAGTGCTCAATCGCGTGTCAAGTTATCGGCCATTAATATTAATTAAGATTAAAGGGCGATTATTCTATTGTTTTAGAGGAATATAGCTTAAAGAGTCCGCTTTATTCTATTGGTTAAAAAAATGAATTTTTCTTGTATATATATAAATATAACTATTAGGTATTTCAGAAATATTTTGATCAGCGATATAACATTGGGTATTTCAATGAATCATCGATAAAAATATCAAATCCTTAGGCTTGTTTTTGTGGTACTGATTTTTTCAGTATTATAAAATACAAATACTGAATTCCTTCAGCACATGGTCTCCAGTATTTAATAACAATGTATAAATGAATACCTTGTTCTTTCTGGTACACTCGAAGTGCGATACAATTTTTTTTACAGAATATCAAAGTATATGTTCTTATTGCTGTACGCAAAATGACTGCACATATCTTGGCCCTCTATATAAATCCCTTTTCGATCTTTCAATCGACAATTTCATTGCTTATGAACAAAAGAGAAATACTTTTTAGCCTTTTATGTTCGGGTTGATGAACATTTTATTGATTCTATTATTACAAAAATATCAATATATCAATGGTTAAACTCATCTTTAAAGTTTTAAAGGTTAAATGTCATAGAAAATATGGTTTTACTCGAATGTTCTCTCATGTTTTTTTCATAATATGTCTATTGTTTGTTGTATTATTTGAAATATAAAATGAAGCCAGTTGGCCAATAACATAACAAAGATAACAATTTATATTATATAAAGAGATGGTTCAATAAGATATTCTTGGAAACATTGGTTTGGTTTTAAACTTATAAATTAAGAATAGCGTATTAATAATAATCAAACAAATAATGTTCTTTTTGCCTATACTTTTAAGACCTTACTTTGTATGCCTAAGATTGAAAACGTTTCATATCAAAGTTCTTTATTATCTTTAAGACTGAAAATTGTATGTGGCAATCATACAAAATCCTATGCCTTTTTTTTATAAACAAAAATGTACTCATAGCAGTCATATAAATATGACATTTATAACACGATACTTTGCAATTCAAGCAGATTTTACAGAGTGTTTATAATATACTCTTTTGCAAATCATTTATTCACACAATAAAACGCATCATTAGCGTCAAACTTAAACTATGAGTGAAAAAAACCCTCTAATTTATGACATACTTGACAAAAATATATTCATAAGAGAGTTTTTTACTTTTGCATTCAAATATTTAGAAAAAAGACTGATGTCTTTTGACAAGAAGCTCCTTACCTTAAAATTGAATAATACATTTTGTCAGCCTAGAGTAAAAATGTAACTTCCCTAGGCTAGATTATATCTGTGAATACAGGGAATCAACTTAAATGTCATGCAATAGACATGTTCATTGACCTGACTTCATGCTTTTGAAGATGACAAACGTCTTCTTAGGAATAAACCCGGTCAACAATCATAAAAATGATGGACAGATTGAAGTGGATCAACAATGCAGTTTAGATAAATGACTTTCATAACAAATGGGCTCATCATAAATATGTGGATGATTTCATTGAATAAAAATTCATAAGGAACAAAGGAAGGCATACATATCTCATCGAGAATGTATGAGCAAAAATAACAATTCATATATATATATATATATATACATATATATATATATATATATATATATATATATATATATATATATATATATATATATATATATATATATATTATATATATATATATATATATATATATATATATATATATATATAATATATATACATATATATATATATATATATATATATATATATATATATATATATATATATATATATATATATATATATATATATATATATATATATATGTTCCTTCTTTGAATTAGTATAATATATTTTGATTTCCATTCTTTTAGATCTATTAAAAATCACGTCTTGTTTTTATGTCGTCAAAGTCATTAAATTATTAATTATGAAATCCTTTACATTAGGACTGTTTAATTAATTATGGTTTCATAATAAGAACCAACTTCATATTTTAAACAAACAAACTTTAATATCAACCATAAAAATGATTATAGGGAAAGGCAAGACGCTTTTTTCATTTTCATTTACGATTGAAATAATTCGAGAAAATATTAAACGATTTTACTTCTAAAACCTTTCAGGGCCAAAGGAAATTTTGTCTGTTCACGATTTAGACAGCGAGCACAATGCCATGTATGACAGTATGGCACAAGAGGATATTCTTTTCACCAAATACAAAAGAGGAAACCGAGAAAGTGTGTGATATGCATATAAGAGAGCTAGGTCTCCAAGCGTCTTGGAAGAAACGAATTTTGAGTTCTATCTCCAAATTTTGTAAGAAAAAAGATATACCTCACAGCTTCAGATTTTTGCTAAATGTATTTTCTTAATAGGCCATGTAAAGACTGTGGAAAATTGTTTAATTCAGTCGTTCATACGTGTGCCACGTCTGTCCTACCCTCCTTTTGAAATGGAATTGGTCAGGGTTAATGTTAAAGGAGTTGAAAAAAAAAATTGTCACGGCCCCAATTATATTCGGATAAAGTTCGAATCCCCTAAAGGCACTAGCTAATACACGAGTGACGGTGCAAATTTTATTGAATATTTGCAGCTATATGGCGTAAAAAATAACTCAGTACAAAATCATTATCATTGAAGACATTTGGGCCATCTTGATTTCGACGGCAGCGCGATACCTGTACTTTACAGTGAAGATCCCTATTATCAATACCATTGCGTGGAAATATATGGGGGATCTGGTACGATCTTATCCGCCTTGCTCCGCTGGACAACTCCAATTTTTAAAACGGATTATGAGACAGCACAGGAAATTTGCCAAAAGACAAACAAAATAATTGTATTCAATCTTTATTTGTTTGTTTGTTTAGCTCCTAGAATAGACCCACCTCACCGGAACCTAATCTGGTATCAGCCGGTAGTGACCTAGCTAGTAGCTATTGTCTTTATTAATAAAAATATCATTAAAAGTGCATTAACATTTAAATGTTCTAAAAATATATTCCTCCAGAGACAACCTTCTTTCACCGATATTTCCTCGAGTTGTCTTATCTTCTGTTGTGTAAAAGGACAATTGTAGATGAGGTGATATGGAGTTTCCTCGTCGTCGTTACAGAGCCGGCAAGTTGGGCTCTCAACCTTCCCCATCTTAAAGAGATCAATCTTTGTTATTTTATATATTGTTCACGACGTTGTTTGTTATGTCTTTATTTTATTACGATTTTTTTTCTTTGAAGTTATTTTAATAATCAATTCTAGTAGACATTGCTGCTTGATTGGAGATTAGCGATTTAATTTGAAACTATGATGTTAATTTATTTAAATTTGTATATGTAATATAAATTTATCAATATTGTCTCCTAAAAAACTAAATATGTAAAATTTGCCTTTTTCAAGTGAACTTTTGTAAATTTGTCAAATAGTTATAAGAATACATTATTTTTAATAGTAACTTAAAACGATGATACATCTTTGAAAAGCTAAGAATTTGAGGAAAAACTTAAGTCACCTAAAAAAGTAAAAATATTCTTGATACTTAACAATTACTTTCAGTCATCATCTTTTATATTCATACCAAGTTTTAAATAATACTACCAACGTGATCAAAAAGTTTCTATAAGTCTTACTAAATCCTTTGACGATATTTTATCCTTTATAATTGCAAATTACTAAATATATTTTCAATTTCAGACTTATAGAAATATTTATAAATAATACATACAGAATATTTCCTTCTTTATTTCAAAATTTATGTATAAAGGGTCTATACAAACCGTTAAAACTACTTTATTGAAAGAACAAGAATAGAACAAACTCTAAATTGGTTAACCCCGTTTTCTAACATACATACTTAAAAAAAGATGCTATAATGTGACCTTATAAAATCATGTTAGTAATTGTATTTAGTTTTTTTTGAATAATAAAATGTCTATTTAAGCTCATGGAAATAAAATAAAAAATACTTCAGACTGATTATATATATATATATAACTAATTATATACTGCAATATTATTTTTTTTGCTATCCAACTATAAAAGACAAAAAAATCATAATAGACCTATTTATATGAATTGTATAAATGTAGGAATAACAAATCATTAAAAAGTTATGAATGGAATAGAAATAGCCAAATTAGAAATACGGCCATAAAAAGTAATATAAAGAATGAACTTTTTATGATACAATAACCTTTTCATGAGCTAAAGTAAAATTGTTCTTCTACTTTATGATCATTAAGCAAACTATTATTATAATAGTATATTTAAATGTTTTATTGAAATATTAAAAACGATATAAATTAGCGACTTTTACGTTTTTACAAAAGATTATGATTTTAAGTTATGTTGACTTTTTTTTTTTGGCCCATGGGCATTCATATATTTCATTTGATTTATCCCGACATCTTACATGTAAAATAGTAATAATGTACAACTCAAACAAAGAAATAAAATTATAACGAAAGAAGGACGTTAATTAGGCATAAAATATGGTAAAAATATAAGTATACAAACAAAAGAATAAGTTAAAACAGTCATTGTCGTATTAAAATTGCTAAATATTTTCTTGCTATGTTTAGTATGGATCCGCGAATCTCTTTCTCTTTTGCTTTGACGGCGTATATACAATATTGGAGCTTAACAATCACTGCTTGCTGAAGAAGTTTGTCCTTGGCCGAAAGTGTAAAAAAGTCCTCTCTACCCAAGGAGGTCCCGAACCTCTCCTCTAGTTCCATTTTCAAGGTTTCATAAATGGGATGAAGAATCTTGCACTCGAGTAGAAGATGTACCGTTGTCTCCTTAGCTTCTTGGCAGAATATACATTGAGTGTCACTGCTTAAGATTGAGGAAACTTCAAGGGTCCCGGTGACCACGCGATAAACGAACCATTTTTCCGGAGGGGTCAAGAATGGGTTTTGATAACTTTGGCAAGCTTGTTTATCCTTATCTTGAGACTTCTTCTTTTTAAAACATTAATAATAGTATATTTAAATGTTTTATTTAAATATTTAAACGATATAAATTAGCGACTTTTACGTTTTTACAAAAGATTATGATTTTTGAAGTTATGTTGACTTTTGTTCCTTTACTTTGTCTCATTGTTTGTATGTGTTTTCTTTGATGACGATTAATGTGTGATGACTTGTTTGTGAAATAATTTTAAACTAAAATGTTTATTTATATATATTTATATTTAATTACACAAAAATATCAATAAAGTCCATAAAAAACGATATAAATTATGCACGAAGTGAGTTATTTAAGCCCCATATCAATTCATAATAATAAAGGATCATAAACGCTCTCTTATGATGGAACATTGTTAAATATATGAATAAAATAATTTGTATTCCCCCGTTTTTTCTTCGTAGAGGGTCGAATTCATTAAATCCCCATAAATAAGCCTCTTTTATCCCTTCTGACACGCCTTTCTGCAGCTATTATCAGATAATAATAATGATTTAGGGAGTCAACTTTAGGCTTTTTAGGTAAAATATATAAAATAGATGTTTTTAAAGCTTTTTGAGTTATATTTTTGTTAGTTTGAAGTTTATTTTTGTGGTTATCATTATATTTGCACACATCAAAATACATACACAAACTAAAGTAATGAACATGACCAGACAATGGGGGTAGTTGTGCTACAACAATTTTAAATAATATTCATTAAAAAATACATTTTGTCAAAAGTTTATACTTGTTTATAATACTAAAAAAAACATTGTATACAAAAAAAATGTTTTTAACCAATACATCCAAACCCACTTCAAAAGTGAACTGAATATGTTTCTCTTGAAAAACAATTCAAATATTTATACCAAGGTAAAAAGCAGACAATGCATAAAATATCATAAATTCACATTTAAATATTGTTTTTCACTCAATCACACAAAACAAAAACAACAAGTTGAAACGAAACTGGATATAAAATCTATATCACAAAATATAAAACACAGAAAACAGTATGCATAAAAACATAAAACAAAGGGTTAACTATAGAATTATCAATATTATTTTATAATAAGTGTGCAGTCCTCACAATGCCATCTATGATGTCTCCAAAACATACAGGTGGAGTTAATTACATACATAAATTCACATTTAAATGTTGTTAATTGATGTTTTTCTCAATAAATATAGGGTCACGTAAAATGAATAATATCATTAAGAACAAACACTTTGTGTTCTTAAAGAGATCCAATGCCTTCCTTTAATTATATCCATGCTATCCTTGCATCCATCATGACATGCTCCCATCAGGAATCTAGGATAGTTATATATTATAGCATTGCATCATGCATCTATGGATTATACACACAAAACAATGAAGGTTCATGGCTCATGATTTTATGATTTATGTAAATATTTGTATGCTCATTTTCTAATAGAATATCATCATGCTTAACTGAGTTTTTTATTCGTATGAGTAAATACAATTTTTTTATTTAGTCAAGAATCGTTGTATCAATTTATGAGACTTAATTAAGATCTTGACAAAGAAGACATAATGAGTCCCTAAATATTTATTTTCCTAGCCTCTTGTTTCTAACTTTAAAGTCTAAGAGGGATTCCTTTGATAATTATTACAAACATCTTGAATTATAATTATAAAAAATAATCATCCTTTTATTGTTTTTATTATAATAATATTATTAATATTTTATGGAAGGTCTTAAAGTTGATCGATTTAATTATAAGAAATATATATTACGTAAAAGAAGGATATCTGAATGATCTAAATCAGGGATGCCAGGGTGAAATCGGTCAGGGGGCCGGACTGTTTTCAAGTGGGACCTCGGGGGGCCAAATTACCGGTACATTTTTGGCCTTGCAACACTAAACAAAGTAGATTTAAATTTGTTGATATTGTATCATAATATTATTTATTTATAAAAACACTTCTCAACCACTAACGTAACGGGCCAAATGAGATGTCCATTCGGGCCGGTTCCGGCCCGCAGGCCGCCACCATGGCACCACTGATCTAAATGATCTATAAGTCTCCAAGAGCTTCGAGTACAAATAAGAAATTGCCAGTTCTTGCAAACGTACGAATGTACATATCTTTATTCAGTGTGTATCTCTTTTTTTTTGTGTCTTTATGGTTCGATAGACTTGCAATATCCGATTAGATATAAATAAGCATACTAGCATTAAAATTAGTCACTCGAACCTAGGATCTTATCAATGAGGTAGATCAAAACTGACCATCCCCTATCGGGATTCGAACCTGTGCCCCCAATATTGAGTGTTGAACACGCCTTAACTCACTGAGCTATCGCACTCCCTTTCATTTTTTTTCTTCTAAATCTTATCCTGAGAGCCATGATCCGTTTATGGATAGATATACTTAAACAAAACAAAAATTAATATCCAAAGTATGAACAGTTAAATTGTTAAGGCATCATTAATAGGTGATATTGGACGAATCCATTCAAAGGCAATGACATAGATCGAAGACCATGTGATGAAACATTTTGGGTTATCAAGAATAATATGCTTCTCTCTGAATTGATGTTTGCCCCCAAAACAACCGCTAAAGCAGTAATTATTTATCAAATAATGCTATCTGGGTTTTTATTTTTTACTCTCCATTTCTTTCATCCAATCACGCTCTAGAAAAAGGTCCGTGTTTGTTAAATTTATCAATAAGATTAATCAAAGGACATTCCTCATTCGGGAGGCTAACCTATGAACATTGAGATTTGAGCAGAGCTGTGACTACCAAATGGAAATCGGTATTCGATTCTATCGACGGTAGATTTCAAATACCGAACCGATTATACGATATTCGGTAGAAACTACCGAATACCGTACCGATTGACAATCGGTACGGTATATTTGAAAGTATGACTTTTGTGACATTCACATAGAAACATAAAGATATAGAGAGCTTAATCCCTTCAATAGCAGAGAAACATCGTTCAACTGTCGCTTTGCCCAAGCGCTCCCTTGTGTAAAGAACTTGAACTTCGCAAAATAAATAAACAACTACAACTTATAGTATTATAGAGCTGATACATAAATATACATTCAATATAATATGCTATGCATTGAATACTAGAGTACCTGAAAGTGCATTTAATATCGGACAATAAGAGACAGTAAATGAAAATAAAGTCTATAGCCTTCCATTTCCTACAAAATCAAAGTACATGTATAATTTATTTAAGATTAGTAGGTATGTAGTAAATTTCAAATAATCTCTAATAAATTATAACAAATGATGTATTTAATTGTCCTTTGTTATAAATTGTCCGATATTAAAGGCATATGAAGAAGTAAGAGCAGATAAATAAATAAATTTATCTCTCTCTTTCTTATCTACCGTACCGAATATCGATCGATACTGTAGATATATAATAAAATCTACCGAATACCGATATCGATCGGTGTAAGGTATATACCGAATACCAAACCGGCGGTAGATTTTTCTACCGAATCCCAGCTCTGGATTTGAGCACGCGCGCTTAGTATTTAAAGGTTGTTTTCGATCTTAAATTGTTTATCTATGTAAACATGACTGGAACAATAGGAACATGTACATTAGGAGTTGATTTCTTTACCCCACTGTGTGTGTATGGCTGTTACATATACTCCCCATGGACGCAAGGGGAAGTTCTGAAAGGAATGTTAAAAGCACATTAGGGATATTGTAAAAAACAAAACACTAAGAGTCTATGAACAACACACACATTATCCAGTTCCCTATTGGGAGATACAATAGTATTCTAATAACGGGCATTTGGAAGTGTTTTCTTAACAAAGTAGCCTTTATGTGTGAATGCTTTGTTCATTGCATACTAGGATATCATCTACCATTTGTTTTGCACCATAATAATGCTAATGATAGCTTTTATAGGCATGCAAAAAGAGTGAAATAGCTACTGGTAATCTTGTAAATCCGTCGCTATTTACTAAATCGTTTCTCCTTTATTCACAGATAATATTTGCGAAGAAGGAGTTTTGAATATGTATGTGTGTATGTACAATGTTTGTAGCAAATAAATTGACAAATAAGTTCGTTTAATGTTATTTGTTTGCGCTATAAAAAGTATAATTTTAAATCAAAATACTTAATTTTTGCATGAACGATGAACTTAATTTAGATAAATGCTTAACATTTAAGAAAAAAATTGAAGAAATATTAACCAAAAGTTATTTTTTTCCGAAAATATAAATCTTTTCTAAAATTGATCGGCTTTTAAAGAAATCTGTTATAATGTATTTATGTTTTTATTTGCAATAATTTGAATAACAATTTTCATTTATGCTTTTATTCGAAGTTAATAGTTATAAGATTTTTAATTATGTATTTGGTTTCTATATACTGAATACTTTATTGTAACAGTAAATTCTTAGAATATAAAATATAGATTTCACTATATAAAAATACACTTTTTGTCTTATGGCTTGATTTTGTAAGTGCAAGATCACGAAGTGTATGTGTTATCTAAAACAAAACGTTACTCCTTTGCAAAGAGTTAACACAGTCATCTTCTCAGATATATTTAATCTGATTCTCAATGTTATAATTGACTATCAAGTTTTTTAAACTATTTGAATAAAGAAAATGAGTATTTGGCAATCTAAATCAACTTTAAGTCATCTCTTCACTCCTCAAAATAAAAATAAAATGTCTGTTTAAAGAAAGAGTTTATATATACATATATATATATAATACATAATGGGCTCGATCAAAGAATTAAATTAAATTACTCTGGGATATATGTTACGCTGTACAAAAAACTAGAATCAGTATTAAAATCAAAGGGATATGATTGCCATGTTAATAATTTTGTATTTTTATTCAATTATTTAAATATTATGTGTCATTTATAGCCCTTCAGTTAATCGAATCAGCTAATTAAAAATGCATTATTATAACTTTAAGAATATGCCTTAAAAACTTTATTTTCTTCTTCTCTTTCATTAGATGATGCATGTTCCATACTGCGCTAATTCCGTCTCCCGAGAAGGACATAGCTATGCTATAGAAGGCAGTCTTTGAATTATGAACATGCCTACGACAAAAAGAGAAAATCAACAATAATTTATATGTATGAATGGTAAGGCTAAGAAAACCCCCAGAGGGGAATATAATTCCTTGATTTATAGCACTACAGGGAGGATGAAAAAATCACTGCTTGGAAGAGTTTTTGGGAGATGAAAGATGTTTTTTCTTGCGCGGGGGATTTACAAAAAACACAAAGTGCTTTAGAGTGTATCATCCAAGCTAAAGTTGAAAGTGTAGTTAAATACATTTGTATTTACATATATTTACATCTTTTAACTTTTATTTACTTTTTACATCAAGATGATTCTTAATATAAGAATCAAACATTGATGTTGATTCAAAATCAAAGGATTGAAATAACTAATTAATAATCTCTAAAGTACGTTTCATTGCTTAAATATATATATTTACATACGTGTTACAAATTTTAAAACAAATACATTTCAAATATATATAAATTATATCATATATTTCTACGATAGTAGTATCAAATAAGCAATACCCATATTAATTAACCAAAATACTGCGACAAAACAATTACAGCTTGAATTACTCGTCAATTTTTTTTAGATTGAAAAAAATAATTGATGTCTTTTTTGTTCAATTTCATAGGTTGGGTATTTTGAATAAAATAATGACTCAACAATATTCATATATATATATATATATATATATATATATATATATATATATATATATATATATATATATATATATATATATAGGTATATATATATATATATTTGATACCCTCGCATCCACATACATATACAATACATGAATTTATTTTTACTCAAATACACATATCCATGCTTAATACTTTTATCGCGAAAGAAGTAGTCAATACACCAAATATATGTCACTAATACATTCTATCGATGACTTATGTGGTGAAGCAGAAACTGCGGCAAATGCCGTGACATATTTAAAAGAAGTTTTCTTATTTATTTAAAAATATATGTGGATCAACAAAGATTAGAAGAGGATAGGTGGCTGCACTCCCTGTTTCATAGGATGTATCTTCCTTCATTAAAAAAGAGCAAATAAGTTTTAACTATTTAAAAATATATTCAGATACACAAAGATAAGAAGTGATTGCAAATTGAAAAAGGCATTTATTCAATGATTTGCAAGTTTCGTCCAATTTTGTTCATGTAGAACTAATAGTAGTGATCCAATCCAACTCTGTGTGTTTTATTCACAAAGATGATAGAATTCCACATCAAGAAATGAAAGAATAAACTCAAGTTCATATTTTCTCTTGCTTATGCAAGTATCGTTTTCATATCACCAGGTGTCAATATATAGTATATTTGTCTTAATTTTACTCTTCTGTTTTTAACAAAAAATAATTCCAGAATAAACACAATTCATTAGGAATTTCTTGACATACATCATCAATCAACAAAAGGACTAATAGACAACATTCTTTAGCATTTAGGTACAATAGCTCTTTCTTCCTCTTGTAAAGAGTAATTTGATACAGAGTTTGCACATATTTTCAAACGATCTCAAATGATGGACGGGTATTGAAAGAGAAACTTATATATCTTAAATGTACCCCAAATATACGTTAAAATATATGTATTTCTGTGATTTTCATAAAATCAAATGATTGAACGAAAGTCTGTTTGATATTATGGAAATAATATCATTTAGAAGAATAATAATTATTAGAAGCTGATAATTCAATTAAACTACTGGGGACCCCGTTAGCTCAAAACTTAAGTTGAATTATTGGCTTCTACTCATTATATTTTAAGTGACATCGTTTTCCATTCTACCGAATAGCTCAAAATTCAATCATAGTTGAACTATCATTATTAAAGTCCCAGATTCGTCTCACAAGAGAGGAAGGTCAATTGATAAACCGCAATAAAGAGATCCTATGTTTGAAAAAGTATTTTTAATGCTATAAAGCTCTTTCATTCCGCAGAGATATAACTCAATCGGACCATATTCTAAAAAAACATACAATAAAGTAGAATCTTTCCTTACTTAGATTTACAATGAATTATATACGATTGGTATATTTTAAAGTCTTCAGACCTGAATAGATTCAATTCGTTTTAAAAATGTATGTTCCCTGCGGTTTGCATCCTTTATGTTTTGTACTCGATCACTAGAAATTTCAACATAACATCTCAATAGCATATAATCTATGTATCTAATCACACAATAAATCGATAATAATCCTGGACAATAATTAAATAAAATGAATATGTATTAGAATATCAGCAAAAACCAAACATAAAAAATGGTCGGATAAGCGAGAACGCTTTGTGATGCGAAAAACTTGAGGTTTTTGTAAAAACTATGCCGTATGATAAAAAAAAATATTTATTTTGAGATTATCTAAGAACGCAGGTCGGCTTTTTCGACTCAAATAACACTCATAAGATATTTTTAATCATGTTTCTATAATATTGTAATTTAGCTATGATATTAATATAAATATAAAATATTTGATAACACATTTTATATATAATCGTATACCGCCATACACAACTCTTTTGACTTTATACTTAAACCATAAACTCTTTCGAAATTGTACAGTAAATGAGTATCGTTATATTATAAATTAACCGTTTTTTCCTCCAAGCAGACCATTACTGATATAGACGTATTATTTATATCTGAGTTTTTTTTTTCATCTAAAGTATCTTTATTAGAAAAGTATTCATTTAACTTGGTTATAAAAAGTATAACGAAATAATTAATTTGCAAATAATAACAATCTAATGAAATTTCATTACCAAAAACGATCGCAAAGTATATTCTGATAAATTTATGGTATACTAATATTTGATTAAAAAATGGTCGTGTTTAAAGCTTTATTTTTGTATAATAAGGCATATCTTGTGTGTTAAGAGGTGTTCAACTCTCAATATTAAGTGCACAGGTTCGCCACCTGCCTACAGGTGCAGGCCAACTTTGGTCAACCTCATTAAATATAGCCTAGGTTTGGTAGGCTAATTTTAATACTATAATTTTTATATCTACCCGCAAAGATGCTATGCTTGAGTTCTATTGAAACAAATAGGCAAAAAATCATCTCTTAATAAGATAAAACAAATCTTGTGTTAACCATTTGAATTATAAACAATATAGGGAATTCTAAATAAAGAATAAAAAATGGCTTACCTTAAAAACATGAAAGACTTTAATTTGCCTGTTGCATTAGACATATAAGTTGTAAATAAAATAAATCCCAAACTATTGGTTTGGGAGGAATCATTGGAATGCTATTGAGGATGTGAAGAGTGTAGGGGGCGTTGTTGTCGTCGTCATGGCGGCTCTCTTCTTAAACTCTTCATATTCCTCAGCTGACATAAATAGCTCTGGATAGTTCTCCCGATCAAAGACTATGATTTTGACAACGGTTACTATGATTGCAAGGACTGTGATGAGGATTATGACTAGACAGACTCCGAGGTCATCCTTGTTGCTTTGGCTCAGGCCTTGGGCTTTGCTGTCCTGCCGGCTTCCGGACGCATCCCCTTTCTCAGCATCTGAGTCCGTCATACTTAAAAGAAGATTAATCATTATTAGTTAATGTATTTGCTATGTGATGGTGAAAAAAATGTATCTTTCAAAATCTTATTTTGTCTTGTAAAAGATATATTCAATATAGTTAAATTACATTCTTTGTTTATTTCTTTGTGGGTTTATCTTTAAGTATCAAAATATATACTTCCCTTCTTTTGCCTTCATCCATCGGAAGACATTATCTACAATAATGAAGAATTTTAAGAATTGCAAATAATGCCATTTAAAGTTCAAAATGTATTTTATTATATTTTAGTACGTGAATTCTTTAATTGTATTTTATTGTTTGAAAATAGTGTTTTAGTTCAACCCCTAAGATAAAATTGTAAATGAAAATATTTACTTATGGGATTTTTCATTCATTTTTTTTTAAAGTATAATTTTATCTATTTCATTCTTCTAGGGCAGTGGTTCCCAAAAAACTTCAGCTGGGCCTCCCTTTGGTACATAATAAATTTTCGTGCCCCCCCCCCCCCCCCCAAAAAAAAAAAAGATATACACACATTTTGTTCTCAGAGTCCATTGCAGTTTATTTCACACATTGTAATTAATACAAACCTCAACCTTTTTTTGTTGAAAAAATTAAAGTGAACTCTCATACACTGCAGATTGTAATAAGTGTAGCAGTTTTCAAGCACCTTAACTGTGTAATTATGTTCAGTGTAACAGGTTTCTTTATATATATTCAACATTTAATGCATTTTTGAAAAAATGCCTCTCTGCAAAAATGGATTTTAAAACATGACCAACTCCCTGAGAGTAAAACAAAAACCCAAAGCACCTTAATCCTCACATCTTTTCAGTGACTGATGTGGGCCTGCTTCATGTTGCAGATCTTGTCAAATCTGGGTTGCAATTTTGAGATTACCACTCTTAGTTCATTCTCAATGTCCAGCTTTGATCTGTACTTAGTTTTGATGGAGGCCACAGCAGAAAACCCTATCTCGCATAGGTATGATGTGACAAAAGAAAGGAGTATGGCCAGGGCTCTCTTGCCAAGAAGTGGATACTCTTTCTCCACTCCAATCCAAAATGCAGCCAGTGTCTTTAACTGAAACTGCAGCCTCATTGTTGAGTCAGAGGTCACATCAATGAACTGTTCTTCCTCTGATGTGCTTAAGCCGGCAGGTGGTGATGTACTGAAGGGATCACGGATCCAATCATATTTTTTGGGATCCTGCATCAGGAAATATCTCTTGAAATGCTTTCCACGGCTGGAACCTACACGGCCCGCCTTTGGGCTCAACGGCCTCAAGCCCATGTAAAACGGTCATTAGACTGCAATTGCCCTATACGTACACTACGTTCTATATAAAAAGGGCAACTTCCTAACCCTATCTTCCTCAGAAGAAAGCAAAAAAGCAAATCATTTTCTACTATTGTACCCCCTGCATGTTTTTGCGTTTTTCACTCAAGCAACCTTTCATAACAAAATGTGGGGGTCGATGTACAGGAATGCCAGGGAACTTAAAAGATCTGGTTCATAAAATAGTGGCAGCTTGATCTTATCAGTCCACACGAAGGGAAAATAGTTTTTTTTTACATTTGTACTCCCCCCAATGTTGTCGTTTGACGCACTGGAGACCGAACGAAGAGTTTCTATATGTCTTCCGACAAGGCGATGGAGACCCAAAGGGAGTCCAGTTCCGTCCGTTCTTGATGCATAGAGGACCCTTTGAACCGAGGATACGAGATGCTCTATCTCATAGGCTTCCTGACACAAGCCAGTCCGGAGGGGTTAGCATCACCCCATATGCTCCCAATATTAATCCTTCCACCGCTTTGATGGCTGGGGCGACCCTGGGACAGAAATAGAAGAAGTGGAACGAAGTCTCCTCGACCTCCCCGCACCAATGGCAGCTCCGCTTCCTGTGATCTACATGGGACTTATTCATGTATAAAGAAGACGTGGCCAGACGGTATCTAAACCATTTTTGATGAGAGTCTGTGAAGCGGTTCTTCATTATTATATTAGGACTCCGCAAGCATTTGTCTGCCTCAATGCCTAGATTTCTCAGTCGCCTACTTACGATAAGAAACGGACGTCCATAGCACGACAGAGACTTTCGAACCGTCTGATTGTCTAATCCAGCAAGAGCGATATAGAAAGGAATAGGTGGTCCAATAGGGAGCTCCCTTATTGATGTAAGAGAGCGACGCTTTTGTAATTGCCAACACAAAATATAATTTTTTATGTTAACTTTTCTTTGGATTAATTCTCCAACAGACGTGAGGTAACCCTCATTGAAGAACTTCGAGGAACTTTTCAAAGATCCATTATAATTTAGAGGCTCGTTTGCCCTAAGAAGAGGAAGGACCTTGTGCATAATGGATTCCCAGGATGAAGCCATCTTCTTCCAGTGGGGACCACACGACTTTACGGCCTTTAGAAGTTCCAATGGACCCATAAAAATTCTCTCGAGGAAGTGGTAACCAATTATTTCATCGAAAATGTGTTTATTCTAATTGCCCAAATGTCTCCGCTTTTAGGGAACCTCCGCAACCACGACAAGTTCAAGGATTTCCACATGGACTCGACGTCAAGCGATCCCAGACCCCATTGAGAGGCAATGTAGGGCTTGGAGCTGCCTCAGACAAGGTAATCCCTTACATATATTTCCTTGCATAAGGTCTCTGAGAAAGGTAAATATCTTATTATGTGAAAAACTTTGGGGAAGACGTTAATGTTCAAGGCAATTAACCTTTCGTAACGGGAGAGTGGGGTCCTTTTGTAAAATGTGACGGTTTTTCGGAGAATGTCAATAACTTAAGTTTTATTAACTTTTTCAGAGTCACCTGTAGAACTAGCCACCGTGACACCAAGTATATTGCAATGTTTACATAGGAAAACCCCATGTAGTGAGTCCTCAATAGTTCCTCACAGTTTGTTAAAATCTGGGTTTTTGTAACATTGACTGAGAGGCCGGAAGAAATCGTGAAGTTCTCGATAAGCTCCAAGGATCTCCTAATGGAATCTTTAATATTTCCGAGGATCAAGGTAACAAAAAGGTAAGATCATCTGCATACATGATGCATTTAAAATTTGTCCCTTCTATGTACATCTATCCCTTTTATAGATTTTCTTTGGTTAGCTTCTCCAACAGCCCATTCACTGAGAGTATGAAGAGAGAAGGTGACAATGAATCTCCCTGCCTTGCACCTTTGTAAATATGGACGGTACCATGTTTGCCTGGGAGGTCTAGCTTTGAGGAGGAGTTCCACAATATAGCCGAGATCATGTCTACAAAGCCATCAGGAAACCATACTTGTAGAGTTGCTCTTAAATAAATTTATGCGATAGATTGTCGAAAGCTTTTTCGAAGTCAACCATTACCGCTGCATAATTATTCCCTTGATCTACACAATAGTCGATTGCATCTTGAATGGACCGTGGACAATCCTCAATATAGCGACCAGGCATAAATCCTTTTTGGCAAGGATAAATAATTTGGGGAGTGACTTATGGATCCTTTTATTTAATATTCCAGTGAGTATCTTATATGAGGAATTTAAAAGAGATATTGGCCGGTAATCTCTAATGTCGTCTTCTCCCTTTTTACCTTTTTCTGGACCAAGGTGATTAGTCCAGAGCTCATGAAGTCAGGAATGAAACCTCTCTTGAAGATATCGTGGAAGACTTTTTCCAAAATCGGAGCAGAGGAACTGCAAAAGTCTTATAGAACTCATGAGGGAGGCCTGATGGTCCAGGCCTCCCTCATGGATTTTTCATTCATTATTTTAGGGGTTTTATGTATTCTGTTGTACATATCATTAAAATGAACTTGAATAATAAAAATATATATGTATTTATCGAAATAAAGACCTTTTTTATATGATGAACCACGTTTATTTCCTGATTTTCTTTATTTCTGTAAAGTATATTCTTAATAAGATGCTGCAAGTCTAACATTCGAGCCATTTAATTATTATTTGCTTCCAAAGACAATTTTTGCCATAAAAATCAATATATTTAAAATAAAATATACACATTGAAAGAGAAAAACAAAGTAATAATGAATTACATGTATAACATATTTAACAATTGCATTATAAAATAATATAATTTCCAAAAGTCGATGATTCGACGAATTATCAAAAAATAATATCCTTAAAACTAACAGATCTGTTTCATCATCTTGAATTAACGAACGTACATGAATTACATGTCTTTTGTGAGTAAAGTTATGCTCGTTCAGTTAACAATAGAAGAGTTGTCTACTGAGTCATACTATAATTTGATCAAAGACCAACTAATCGAGTCCATAGAGATATAAAGATGTAGAGAGCTTATTCCCTCCAATTAGCAGAGAAACATCGTTCAGCTATATAGGACACAATGACGTATTTTCTGAATAATCCATCCTCCAATATCAGAAAAACATCGTTTAGCTGTATTCTTGACACAATGACGTATTTCTCTGAAAAATCCAATAAGCTCTTTATATCTTTATATCTCTATGATCGAGTCTCAGTCGATATAATACACAAAATAATAGTTTTTTTAAAAGAAGATACTAATCTTTTAAAACCGCTAACTTATGCATTTCATAGAATAAATATAAAACATAGTGTATCCTTGAGAATTTGACTCCTCGATGCTGTCTATATCCGTTTCTATGCATAGGACATTTTGATAATCACTCCTTCTCAGTGCTGAAATATTAATTTAATCAAGTTTAAAGATGTGTATCTCTGTAAATTGATATTTTGCCAAGTCGTTGAAAATATTTGCTTGAAGAGACTCACACAAACAAAAGCGGCAGATGACATTAATCTTCACATACAAAGAAGGGGGGGGAGGGGGCAAAAGTTTCATCAATAGACTAAGAATGCCAAGAATGACTCCATGACAATAAACAAGTGTAAGACCCTTTGAACTCAATAATACTCGTAGGCGAAAAAATGCTTATTTTATTAATGTGAATTCTGCTAAAATCAGCATTTTTTTATTTTTTTACTATAATGCCATATCAAACTATCAACTTCATCTGAACAAAGTGAGATATTTTGATTCATGGATGAAAGGTGATACAATTTAGAAAATCCTTTCAATATATCGAAATAACAACATCTACAGTAGGGGTCGATGATAAGGAAAAAATGATTTGCTAGCCAAGTGTAAGTTCTCATATGACCTATTTGGTGTTATAAATCAAGGTCTACAAAAAAAAGGTTTGCCCATATTGCCAAAAGAGTTGTTTATTAGCCTTGCCTGTGACTTTTAATGATGTCACACCGGCAAGCGGTAAAAATAACATTTTGTATCGCCCCCCCCCCCGCACGTCATTAAGAATCTATGGATATGGACTTTTTGATGACTTGAAAATAATAAGATTTATGACGTTACATAAGACATAAAATATGAAATATATGTACATATCTATTATCATTGCTTTTAATATCTTTATATATATATATACATATATGACTTATAACAAATTGTGAGATGTTAGTGCTCTAGCAATTTGTTTGACATCCCCAGAATTCTGGCCTGATGTAACTCTATAACCCCATTCCGACTTCTTGCCATGTATTATAGCTTTAATAATTCTTTGAATATTAATTGTATCCCAAGATTCAGAGTTTATATGTTGCAATAAGAGTAAATATTAGTGAAAATAGTTATTGAATAAATTAAAAAATATATTCCCTTCAGGAAAAAAAATGCAAAGTTTCCACTCTCTAGGTCATTTTTCATTTTTTTTTTGCCTATATGGTTCGATAGAATTGCATCCGATAGGATATAAATAAGCATTATAGCATTAAAATTAGTCTATCGAACCTAGGATCTTATCAATGAGGTAGACCAAAAATGACCATCCCCTCTCGGGATTCGAACCTGCGCCCCCAACATTGAGAATTGAACACGCCTTAGCACGCACGGCTATCGAGCTCCCTTCATTTAATTTATTTAATTATTTTCGGGGGGGGGGGGAGGGTGGGGGATTGGCTGTTTTAAACGTACAGATATACTTTTTATATCAAACCTTTTGCCTTGATGATGATAACCAATTTCTTATTTGTGGTACTATGGTTTTGAATTATTTTATCAAGTAAATAATTACATCATCAGTAAATATTTTTTGGCATTAAATTCAGCCTGGATAGCTAACTTTTTCACGATTGAGTATAAAATTCTAAACAAAATTGCACACAACGAAATCCGATGTATTTAAAAAAGTTTGATTTGCATCATAAAAATACTTAGTATTCAAATTAGAACAATATTCTATACTGTAAAGTTAACATGACATCTTACTATCTAATAATGAAATGTATATAATAATGTGTTGAACATTCAATACGGTTAATTTTTGAATACTTTAATTTCTCAATCACCGACTCAGGTGACTTTAATTTATTAATTTATATAATTATTGACCAAAGAAGGATCATACTAAAACTATAGGTAAAGTTGTTGCTGTTGAATCAGTTTATTTAGAGCTATCAATCCCTCTTGGCTACTTAAAATATAAATACATAGAATAAAAATAAAATCAATAAAAAATAAAAATAACTATTTATTAATGATTACAATAGCCATTCCTATTGGAGGGGTGTAATAGCGGTGCGTGTTAAGGCGTGTTCAAATCTCAATGTTGGGGGCGCAGGTTCGAATACTCCCTAGAGGGGATGGCATTTTTGGTCTACCTCATTGATAAGATCACTGGTTTGATAGACTAATTTTAATGCTATAATGCTTATTTATATCCTGTCAGATGCATTTCCATCGAACCATATAGGCAAAAAAATAATGTTTATGTTTTTTACACATTAACATAATTTTATATACATTTACTTTTTTGTGCTTGTATATTATTTTATGGACTGTTGAATATAAAATAAATAAAAATAACTATTTATTCATGATTACAATATCCATTGCCGCAATCCGAGCACCAGATATGGGGCAACCCGCTTTCAGGGACTGAGAAAGACCTTATACCTTGGAGAAGTTGACGGGTTTGACGCACGTGGTGGACGTACTGTTGGTTAAGTGTTGTATTTAAATGTACAAAACTAAGTATTTATTTGGAAAGAAACTTTATTTGTTTGGAGAAAAAAGTCATACTTGCTTACTATTAATAGAGCTTACAGTTGACTAAATGGTTATCAAAATATTATCTCTGGTACTTTATTACCATGATTTGTTTATTTTGAACTGCATGGAAAATCCTACCTTTTTAGGCATTTTGAAAAAGTTGATCAATTTATATATGCTATGAGAAAAACATAGGTGTAAGCTAGACAAACTGTTGTCATTGAAGGATTAACTATTTTACTTAAGGTATTATATTTCTAAACAGCTGTCTAATAAATGAATAATCCAATATTAGCAAATAGATCATTCCAATAGGATTTTATTTATGTTTGTATTTAAAAAATCTACATATATTGCAAAGAGGAAACACATATTCTTATATTATGCAGTTTGCTGTTATTAATCAATATACTACTAGCGGCTGTAGAAACGTACAATTCGAAGCAGTTTGTGGTCGTGAGTTCACAAACTATTGGAAAAAGCATACTACCGTTTTAGACAAAGTTAAACTATTTGTCAAGTAATGATTTACTAATTTGCTAAATCGGAAAAATTAAACATTGACTGATATTGAAATTGTAGAAAAATGTTCATGATTTACACTATTTAATTCAATGTCTGTCTAATACCTACAGTTTACAACTATAATTTAAAACTATAAGCAGTTTATTGTCCTGACATACTACTGGCTACTGTTCTAAGATACCATTCTAGGCAATCTGTTGTCATAAAAACAGATGCATCTACTTCTATTTGTTTGATGATTAATGTATTGTTTCGTTCAGGGTTAATTTTTACCTTTCAAAAAGAATGAGGGGTCGATATTTGGTG
This sequence comes from Caligus rogercresseyi, assembly GCA_013387185.1. Classification (NCBI taxonomy): domain Eukaryota; kingdom Metazoa; phylum Arthropoda; class Copepoda; order Siphonostomatoida; family Caligidae; genus Caligus; species Caligus rogercresseyi. Next base: position 7,359,634 of record CP045892.1, on the reverse strand, counting down.
TCTCGCTCGGATCCTTCCATAGCGTCTTAGTGATCGTGCTTCTGCTCTCCGTAAGGTAACTCTTTCTCCCTTCGTTTCCTTATGCCCTGATTATGTTTGCAAAAATTGAAGGAAGGAGCTTTTATTGTGTGTTATGATGAAAGCGAGGATGCTTTTTCCCGCTTCCCCCCTTCGAGCAGCAACTACAAACACACACACACAACTTCTTTTTTAAATCATAAAAGCGAATTTTACATATGTTAAACACCTTTGCACAATGTATACATATATAGATAGATATACGTCAGGCCCCGCATTACTTCCTTGAATGGAAGGTTAAAGTATGAATACAATGATATATGTAAGAGCAAGGTTTGATAATTTTATAATATATCATATGTTTTGTCAATATGTCCTTACGCCAAAAAACAGGTGTGCAAAGGGAATCGAATATTGAGGGTATCCTTTCAGGTAATATAATTTGGGATGTCATTGGATACATTTTTAATTTGTTTTATATTGCTATGCAAAATGTACCTTTAAAAGAAAATTTTGTTTGTAAATTCATAATATAGGCATAAAAATAATTATTCATTAATGCATAATATTGATTCTATGGTGCATTACTATTTTGTTTTAGCTAATTTATTTCTTATACATACTCCATATGACTTTGGATAACTTGCTGTTTTTCTTACTGGATGGCCATTTCGCTTAGAGATTGAATGCTTGGCGAGAAGGAGCATGGAGATCCTCGTCAGTATCCCCCTTATCTACCAATAGTGCTGAGTCCGAAGGAAAAGTTGTTATAGAGCTCCAAGCTTCATTTTGTACTCGTGACGCTTATTCCCTCATTTAAAAAAAAATATTTTACCATGGTTTCTTTGAAAATTATACTTACATACTATTTTATATGCAAGTGTTTCATATTTAATTTCTTTCGATCTTTATTGTAGTTTTATGAAGGATATTGGAAATATTTTGGTGAACTGTCTTTGAAATACGAATGTTTTTTTTTTAAATGCTGTTTTCTTAGATACTTTTGTTAAAATAATGGTAAGCCATCATGCTTATTTGGCGTTACTTAAAGATGAAGACCCAACTGTAGAGGTTGCATTGTTGATCTTATACCTTCCACATATTGTTACTGACCATGTTTGGTGTCAAGACATAATAAACATAAAAGGAACTAAGAAAAAAGGAGAAGGAAAGGTTTATTTATGATTGATATTTGTCTTAAGTAAATTATGTTGTAAAATTATCAAACAGTATGTGCTTTATCTGGTTAATAATAGTAATTTCGGTGTTCAATAATTTACTTACAACAAATATCAATCCTGAGTTTCTTTCTCTCTCTCTCTTCTTCTTCTTCCTTCTCTCTATGTTTATATTTTCTACTCACTAAACATGGTCAGCTGCTTTATACGGAATATATATAATCATTAACGCAACCTCCTCTCAGGGTCTTCATCTTTAAAAGTGCAACTTATTGTTATATTATAATTTAGCTGAAAATAACTATATGGGCAAAAAATGATTTCCCACATGGATAAAAAGGGATTCGAACACTGTCGTTTGTGTTCAAACTCCATCATGTTAACAATCTAGCTATAAGATATAAGTGTTCCTAAGAGGAAATGCCAGGGTCTAAAATAAATTATAAAAAACTGATCTTGTGGCTTATCAATATTTTGGCCATTTAATATATATTAACAAATGTATTGTTTCGACTTCAATCATCACTTATTCTTGAACATGAGTTAATTAAAAAGCTTTAAATAGATTAATCTCAACAGTTAAAAGCAAGATTTTAGAAGGCTTAGAGGAAACCCTATTAATGTAATAGGAAAATGTTTAACAAACTATTGTTGAAACATAGAAGTTATGTGATCCGGGTGGTGGGAAATAATAGTAATTATTGCTATTTGTGTGTTTTTTATGCAGTACTCATGGTACTGTATTTATGTTTTGTTAATATATATGTATAATAATGAACTGCATCATTAAAATATCAAAGGATACGTGAGTAAAAAATAAATACTTTACACAATTTTGAACACCGTTTAGAACTTAAATATGCCTTAAACTCTCACTCTATTAAACTGGATATGAGATATATACATACAATTTTCATCATTCAAAGGTAAAAATATTAGGAAAATGAAATAAAAAAACTTTCAAAAATGAAATACAATTTCTGTAAAAAAGGTATTCTTCTTTTTTCATCATATCATTATTATATAAAATAAAATTCTTACATTGATTTATGTGGCACACAAGCACATCTTTAAAAAGTTTATTATTATTGTGGTGAGTTTTTGTGCTTTTAAGCAGTTAACACATCATCTAAGATACCTGACGAAGTAAAAAGTCTTTTTTTGGGATATTATTTCAGAGAAAGGATTTTAAAAAAAAATTATCTGATGTTTCAACTACATCATGATTCATTAAAAATTGAAACTCCCAGTTTGGCGAACCCTCTACTTATTTAACATTCCCTCCTTTTTCTTTTTGTTGTCATGTAAGATGGAGCTTTTATCATATTAAATAGTTTGAGAGAATTAGACTTCCCAAAGTACATGACAAGGTTAAAAGTTGGACTGAAGGTCATAAGTTTGTTTACTTATAACTTCATTCTCTTTGTATAAATATATATCATAGAATATGATAAAGTAATGAATGCGAAAAAATAGATGTTGGATTATAGAAAAACCTCACAAAAAAGTGAATATGAAAAAAGGAAGGCTCTTCTTCATGGCCTATTCCGTATCTATCAATCAACTATACCATGTACATCTATATGTTTATAGCATCGAAATGAAGTACTCCAAAGTGGAGAACAAACCATATACGTTAAGTGACTGATGAGATTGATGATGTGAGGAGCCCCTTCATCTATGAAGAATCTCTTCCAATAAAAAAGCTCTTGAATGAGTTATACTCATAAAACGAAAGCACTCATTTTTAGAAAATAAATCAAATGTAGTATAGGTTCAAAACAAATACAATTGATTCACATTCAACGTTGGTGTACTTTTAAAATACATCTTGTTAGTAACGAGGAGTGTTCAAAAAGGGAACTCCGTCAATGGTAAATTAGTTAAAAGGTGAGTAGTAACGGAAAGTAATGTTAACAAGGCAACAATATATTGATTTCATCCTTTTTACAGAAAAACAATTTTATTTTTTCATTCGTTGTTATAAATAAAAATTATTTCAAATATGAGCTGATGAAATTACAGTATCCGTGTGAGTATATATATATATATATATATATCAGGAAACTACCGGGACACTTTTTATCGCCGAGATCCGGTCCGGGCAAAGACATAGTTTTTTAAGCCGGGACTATAATATATTTTCTCTCCTTCGTCATTCTGAAAGTGTCGACGTTTTTTTAGAAAATAATTTCCTTTTTTAATAAAAAAAATTATCAAAGAAAGTGTTTTTGTTATTTAACAAAATTTCAATATTGTTTTGAAATTTTTTAAATTTGTTTATAAAAAAAGTCGTCACTTCCAGAATTACGAACGAACAAAGATAATAAAAAGTCCCGGCCCGGTGTCGAAAGAAACCTTCAAAAAACAGCCAGGACCCGGGCCAGGCCGGGTACCCGGTCATTTCCTGATATATATATATACGAGGTGTGATCAAAATGTATCCGACCTTAATTTATATTGGTCAAACGAACACAGCTATGGGGGCGGGACTTGCTGTGTGGTTGGGAGCATGACTACTGCGCATGCTCATTTTTTTCTACAGCTCCAATACAAGTCAGTCGGCGTCAGGCCATTCATGATTGAACAGGTGCAAGTGAGTGTCGTCGGATTTTATTTTCTTTAAAATGTCAGAAAAAGTCGAACAGCGTTATTGCATAAAATTTTGTTTTAATCTTATATATACATATATATATAATATTAAATATTTATGAATCCTTCATTTTGATATATCTGTCCTTCTTCTTTAATGATGGAATGCAGTGTCCGGAAAGAACAGAGCATATTTTTTCCCATTTGGATAACCATTAAATGCATTATTTCTACGAAAAAAGTACATAATATTCAATAAAATATTCATAAAAACTTTTAATACAAAGAAAAAAATTATACATGAATTAACATCAATATTGCAAATAAGTAACTCTTTATAAGTACAGCAATAAATTACTACAATTATTATGCATTGTCATGAAGATTAGGTCTTCAGGGTTTATGTACCATGAAAACATCAAATGACAGACCTCTTTTTCTCGTGTAGGTACATGAAAAAAGTAACTATCATTCATTTATCATACATGCAATAATATTAAGCTGCCTTGCTTCTTGTTAGTAGAAAAGTTCTCCTCACATATAACAATATTACAGATATGTTCATCATTATATCAAAAGTACTGTCTTTTATGATAAAACGTACGTAAAAAAAGTTATGGAAAAATAAAAAATATGTGAATATTGAGACTGAATAAAAAGTTAGCTTGTTTTTTTAAATATAAATAAGTAACCTACTTTGGTAGAAAATCTACTGATGCTGTTAATGTTTTTTAGGAAGCTACAAAAATATATTTATTTTTTATTTTTCGTGTTGTCCAATAATATGGAAAAACTACACACTACACTCAGAGAGTGCAAACCTCCGCCGTCACGGGGTCCTTATGAGCCTTCCGAGGCAGATTTTCCACGACTGGGGCGGCGTAGAGGGACGGGGGAGGGTTCCCCTCGACGGAAATTCCGAGAGGAAGACGCTCCCGGCACCCAATTTCACAGCACAGCGACATCTATTGTCAGAGTAGGCTAACTTGATATATTTAGTAGTATTTAGCTCATTTTGCATCTTAATTCTGCACTCAGAGATGCCAAATTTAATCACTTGTTCCTTTTAGCATTTTCAACAACTCCACAAAGCTTCATCCGAATCCGTTCCGTACTTTTTGAGTTATCCTGTTGACAAACAAACCAACAAACCAACGCCAGTGAAAACAATACCTCCTTTGGCGGAGGTAATAATTGAGCTTTTCTACACATGTATTGAAATATATTGAGAGGACCCCTTATATATGAAGCTAGGAGATGAAGAAATTACTCTGTCTCTGAAATATATATATATATATATATATATATATATATATATATATATATATATATATATATATATATATATATATATATATATATATTGTTACTTTAACAATGAAAGATGCTATTTAAAAATCCCATGTCATATCTTTTTGACTCATTAAGGAATTAATATAGACATTAAGCACTTTTTCGACCATAAATTAGCATACATCACTTCCTCTTACATAAGTCAAATATGGTTCTAAGTGAAATTAACTGTACTTATCCCTCACTTTAAACTCGTTATTCCTTTTAAATACCCAATGTGACCTCAAACTTCTTTGACTTTTGACTTAATTTCTAAAGACATCTAATGCAGACTTCTTTTCTCCTCTTAACGACAGCATTGAATGCATGAGTAGCTTAATATTTTGATGCATTGTTTTTATGGTCCGTGATATCGATTCAGAGGTTAATGATCAATTTGACCTGAATTCTTGGAGGGCATTTTCCTTTTATTATACATGCTCGAACAACCCATATAAATTTATACTTAATGTCATAATAAATTTCCTAAGCAAGGCAATTGGATTTAGTCACATACAAAAATATATACACTCAGAGAGTGCAAACCTCCGCCGTCACGGGGTCCTTATGAGCCTTCCGAGGCGGATTTTTCACGACTGGGGCGGCATAAAGGGGCGGGGGAGGGTTCCCCTCGACGGAAATTCCGAGAGGAAGACGCTCCCGGCACCCGATTTCACAGCACAGCGACATCTATTGTCAGAGTAGGCTAATTTGATATATTTAGTAGTATTTAGCTCATTTTGTATCTTTATTCTGCACTCAGAGATGCCAAAATTTAATCACTTGTTCCTTTTGGCATTTCCAACAACTACACAAAGTTTCATCCGAATCTGTTCCGTACTTTTGAGTTATCCTGCTGACAAACAAACCAACCAACCAACAAACCAACGCCAGTGAAAACAATACCTCCTTCGGCGGAGGTAAAAAAAAATAAAATATATATATATATTGAATAAGAGAAACTAATTAATCATCAAAAAATCAAATATACATCCACTAAGAATTAAAGTGTGGTGTTTTTTAACGTGATTGGTTGAAAGAAAAGTTGTCTCTTGAGTCGTACTTTTTGAGGAATGAAAATCCATTAATCATTAAAAATACTAATGGTCTTTTCGTCAGTGGTCTAACTCCATGACGTCATTGGCAAATCATTTCAATGGACTCCTCCCCTTCCACCTATTTACATTGATTCTAGGGCAATCACCCCCAGACAATCACCCCCCGGACTAGCACCCCCGACAATCACCCCCTGGACTAGCACCCCCGTGCCAATCACCCCCTGGGCATTTACCAGTGACGTCACCTTTGTTAATAGCTGGAAAACATAGTTAACTTCATAAGTGGACTTTAAGAGATAAGAAATATTACTAACGGGGGGTAAATGTCCGGGGGGTGATTGGCACGGGGGGTGCTAGTCCAGGGGGTGATTGTCGGGGGGTGCTAGTCCGGGGGGTGATTGTCTGGGGGGTGCTAGTCCTGTTACGATTTACATTATATGAATAAAGCAACTCCTCATACTAAAACCTGGGAATCTTCATTTTGTTTATTCATATGGTTGATATATGGATCATTGCTCGAACTATCGGACGTTGAAAAATACAGTAGTATTAATCAATGTTGTTGCTTGAAATTAGTTTGATGCTTGGAACTATGTGATCATTTTATACCGCAATCAATGTCAATAATATGTTTTTTATAACACTTAAATTTATTTCTTCAATTTTATCCAGCTTTTATATTTATATTGTCAATATATATATTAAACAACATATTATTTTTTATAATAATATTGAGGGATGGAAACTATCAATGGATTAATGTTCTATCTGCTGTCTTTTAAATGAACTATCGGTAATACATCAGTCATTAGAATCTACTACCGGTTGACCTCTTTTTGTAAACCATAAAATTCCTCCACAGATGCAATTCAATTGAATCATATAGACCAAAAAAAGATGTTGAGGTAGGTAGAAGAAAGTCAATTTTGGTCAACATATTTGAAAATTTATTTAGTTTGATTGAGGAATTTATATATACTAATATGTTGATATATATTCCCACGGATATTACAATTGGACTTCACCGAATACGGTAAATAATAATAATAATCTTCCTAAACACATCTTTATTCAGAATACGTAATAAAGTATTTTTTTATTCGGAATAGAAATTATATCACAAATTTTTAATATAATTAATTATGAATTTATCCTTTTATGCATAAGAAAGGTATTTTCTTAGGGCATTTCCGTCAGGAAGGAGGAAAAACTATAAAAAGAGTCTTTCTATCGATATGCCATTGTCAATTTCCCCCTCTGATAATGACAGTGTCCCTTGAGTAATGATAAATTTCTATTGAGGATTCCTCCAGGAATAAGTATAAGGGCATAAAAGGAGGAAGAAGAAGAAGGAAAAAGACTTCCAAGAAAAAATATATACATACTTCCTGAATGCTACTATGACTGGGGCTTTGATAACTCCTAGGGAGACAGTTGGTATGGGGCTTTTATATGTTATGTGTACTATACATAACTGAAGTACATAATTATCTATGTTTGTCTTTCATTCATCATTCATTATCCATTAGGAGGGGGCCACAAAATGTAGATGAAGAGAATAAATAGTTGATAATACAGAACGTTTCTTCCATAAACATACTATATATATATATATATATATTAGAGTGTATCATCAAGATTGAAGCTCGATAAGCGGTGCTTGAATTGGAGGTAACCTGGAGTAAATAAAATACTAGGCATTTAGAAGGGAAACTTCCATAAACAAATGTTTTTAATGATAATGTCAATTATAATTTATCATCAAGCCAATATGAAAGTATTTTTTAATGACAAATTTAAAATAAGTCAAATATCTGGCAAATTTGATTAAATAAAAAGCTATATATAAAATACCATTACATCATTGGCTTTCTATAGCTCTTATTTATATACTCCTGAGACTTTGTTATATTTATTGTATAAAAACGAACGCTTCCTTGACGGTGTTCAATAAATACTTGATCTAAAGAGCATCATGATAAGTAGAGAAAGAGGAATAAACGTTGCCAATCCCTGTGTGAGGTCATCACACTTCATAACTAATTTTGTATTGGATGAAACCCTAATATCCTCAATGATATCATTGGCCACTGTTAGACTTCTTTTGAATATCATAATTTAACTATTTAAGTTTTTGTTCAAATTGACATAGATGGAAGTTATCTTCAAAAATCATTTTTTATGGAAGCTTTCCATCCGAGTGTTGCGTATTCATTGCTAAAGATAAGTCGAAATAGTGGAACTATGCCTTCGACTTAGTGTCCTGTAACGTAACTTCCTAAAACTGTAACCTTGCGTTTTTATAACCCAATTATTAATTACTTTTTCTTGCCATATGGTTCGATTGAATCTTTGAGCATGTCAGTAAGGATTATAACATTTTCAACTTATTTGATTCGGTTCAGTTACATCTGCTAGGATATTCGAATGTCTTATAGCATCCCCAGAAGCCGTAAAGTCAGATTCGTGGAACTAAGCCATAGGCTTTAAGTTCTACAACATACCTTCTTCGAACCGTCACATTACTCCAACTAGATAGTCGATCACTATCGTCGTTTTTATCATTCTTGGTTTGTTGAGTTTCTTTTTTATAAGAAACTTTACTGATTTAGAGAAATTACATATATATATAAATATACATTTTGGTTTACAATCAGATTTTTAAACAAAAGTTAAAATGCAAAAAATAAACAGGACACATTATAATATGCCACAAAAAAATTATGCTATTATATTAAGAAATAAAAACAAGTAATCAATAAAACAATAAATTGACAAATGCATTATATTAGGTTGTTCCATAAATAATGAGGTAGGTTAGCTATCCCGAAAAGTTTACACGCTATCTCAAAAATTTCAACGGGAGCGTTCTTATCGCATATTTTTGCAAGGGAACAGACTATATGGCGCCACTCAGGTTAGTATATAAGGTGAGTAATTGCGTCATTTCTATCATTCATTCTACTCGCCGCTGAAAATGGAGACACTCGACTTTCACTCCTACTTCTTGATCCGGATCAAGCTCGCCAGGACAGTCAACAAGATCCACGGGGACCTGCTTTCTACCTTCCCTGACTCCTGCCCTGGCCACTCCACCCTCCAGAGATGGCACACTGAGTTCGATAAGGGTGTTTTTGCCCTGGAGAAGAAGACCCGTCCTGGACGTCCCCGGGAGACGAGGACAAAGAAGAATGGGGCCCGTGGGAAGCGCCTGGTCGAGGATAACCCCCGGATGACCACTCAACAAGTTGCTGCAGAGGTGTCCCTACCATCTACGGACGGAGGATCTAGGGCTCCGAAACCTCCTCAGCGTGCTCGTCCCTCACCAGCTCTCTGAAGCCAACAAGACACAGCGAGTGAAGTGCTGTCAGGACCTCCTGAAGCTGTTCCAGGATCACGGGGAGGACTTTCTGGGGTTTCATCTGTTAGTCCAGGGCGAGTTCTACTGGGATTCGGCGGAGCGGAGGCAAGTCTGGGCGGAGCCCACGGGGGCCCGGTTCTCGATCCCCCTTGTGAAACAGACAGCGAGGAAGACGATGATTCTGATGGGGTTCACCTGCAAGCCGAGGCAGGTCACTGCACTACCTGCCGGGACCACAGCCGACCAAAACACCATGATAGAGTACCTGAGGACGACTGGGAAGCGCTTTCTCAGCCTGAAAAAGGACAAGATCCGGCTGAAAGATTGTCTCCTCATGTGGGACAATGTACGTCCCCACACTGCCACCGATACCAGAGAGTTCCTGACCCCGAGGGACGTGGAACCGGTGAAAACGTCACCCTACTCATCCGACCTGAACCTGTGGGGCAGGTTCGTGTTCCGGAAGTTGAAGCACCTGCTCTGGGAGGACGAGTTTGGGGGCCATGAGGAGGCTACACTCGCCGTTCAGCGGGCGATGAGGAGGGTCAGTGAAGACGAACTCTACGACCAACTCAGGAAGCTCCGGGGACACTGCCACGACGTCATTGCAGTCGGAGGGGATTATGTGTACTGATTGAGAAGTTTTTTTTTGTTGATCTGATGAAAATTTTGAGTTTTAATTGGTCGACCTCATTATTTATGGAACAACCTAATAATTATAAAATACATATCAACTCTATAATTTTGGTGCTAATTTACAACCCAAACCAAGGAGAATTCAGAATAAATCCACAAACTTATTTAAAAAAATGAAAAGTAGGATAAAACCTAATTAATTATTGATGACATTTAGTAAGAATTTTGTTTAGTTTTTGACTTATTAGTAAGAAATATTTCAAACTATATAGTTTTATTTATGTTTTTGCACATTTTGTCCTATTTTTTTATAGTTTTATCTTTCTTCTTCTTTTTGAATTGATGTTTACAGTGCAAACAATTGTAATGTCATACTTTAATTTAAAATGCCCATTTTTTACATATATTCATTACCTTTTCCTTCAGTCATTTATGTTATAAAAAATATCTCTGTTTGGTGTCCTTCACCCATTAAGGTCGACACGTAGGTTTATCTACGTAAATTGACTCTAGGACTTATTTTTTAGTTATTTAACTACGGCTTAGCCATTTTTTTACTTTTGGATTATAATTGGATTTTGAAACGTTAATTCTTACATTTATTTGTTAATTTTTACATAAAAACAGCCGACTAGTTTGGAACTTTGTCTCGAACGTAAGTAATGTTTTTCATCATTTTATGAAAATGACGATACTAGGAATAAATGGACGAGGAAAATGGGGTCTTGGATGACCAAGAAAAAATTGATCATGAAGAAATGACCAGAAGTAGAAAAGGAAAATGATGACACATGAAAAAAATTGCCAAAATTAATCTTTGTCCCTTGGAGATTTAATAAAGTTTATTCCTTCAAATTCTCTCGAATACCTCAAACTCATCAAATCCACAATAAGACGACATCAACGTTTTATATGGAATAAAAATAATTTTTAATACGTCGTTTTATAGTATGGTTTTATCTTTAGACAGTAATTTTGAATTATAATTTTCATTACCTCCGGAGGTATTGTTTTCAATGGTTTGTTGGTTGGTTTGTTTGTTTGTCAGCAGAATAACTCAAAAAGTACGGAACGGATTCGGATGAAACTTTGTGGAGTTGTTGGAAATGCCAATAGAAACACGTGATTAAATGTTGGCATCTCTGAATGCAGAATTAAGATGCAAAATGAGCTAAATACTAATAAATATTTCAAGTTAGCCTACTCTGCCAATAGATGTCGCTGTGCTGTGAAATCGGATGCCGGGAGCGTCTTCCTCTCGGAATTTCAGTCGAGGGGAACCCTCCCCCGTCCCTCTACGCCGCCCCAGTCGTGATAAATCCGCCTTGGAAGGCTCATAAGGACCCCGTGACGGCGGAGGTTTGCACTCTCTGAGTGTATATATGTTTCTAGTTACCTCCGCCGAAGGAGGTATTGTTTTCACTGTCGTTTGTTGGTTTGTTAGTTTGTTGGTTTGTCAGCAGGATAACTCAAAAAGCACTGAACGGATTCGAATGAAACTTTGTGGAGTTGTTGGAAATGGCAAAAGGAACAAGTGATTAAATTTTGGCATCTCTAAGTGCTTTTTTAATATGCCAAATGAGCAAAATACTAAATGAAATGGGGTCTCTATTCAGGGGGGAGTAGGAAAGAACAAACGCTAAAAAAAAATTCATTGACGTATTATTGTTCATATATCAGCTCAGGACTATGTTAACCCAGTGACGTAGCTTAAACTTCTTCCTCTTCCCGTCTCTGAGTGCTTTTTTAATATGCAAAATGAGCTAACAGAGAGGAAACAATGATTAGAGATAGAAAATCGGGCGTGCGAAAGGGAGAATGTTTGAATGGGAATGTTGTGGGGATCGGCGGAGGTACACACTAGTGTTGTCCATCGGCGGGCATGTCCGCCTGCCCTCTCTCCCGCCCGACGGGCCGTGCCGGGCTCGGGTGCAAAAAATATGAAAGTCGGGCGGGCTATTCGGGCGGGCTTTTTTCAAATTTAATTAAATATCTTTCAAATAAAAAGTTTCTTTCTAATATAGGGTTTCTCATCGGAAATTTTTTTGGAAATTCCTTTCTAAAAAAAACGTCATCACTTTTTTTGGAAAGAACACTTTTTCTCGGGTCTGTTGAATTAAACTTCTTTCTGCTATAAATATATTTTCCCAATGGCCGGGCGGGCGCAAATCGGGTGCATATCAAACTAATCGGGCTCGGGCTCAATTATTAGTCTTTCGGGCGGGCTCGGGCTCAAAAATCGCGCCCGATGGACAACACTAGTACATACTCTCTGAGTGTATATATGCCTCTAGTTTATGTTTTGTTTTTAACGTAACTGTCTTAAGGTTGTGTTTTTTAATCTCCTACTTTCTAGTATACTCTTTTTTTTACACTGTATAGATTTTAGATAATAAATAAACATCTTAACCAAAAAAAAACTTTGTACCGTCTAATAATTTCTGCATCAAGGAAATCATTTATTTCCCTCAACGCCGTATTTTACTGAAACATTTCTTATGGACACCGAATATGAAATATGAAGAAAAGATTGATTATTTTGCTTATTTTTTAAACCTAATTTTGCTTATTTTTCTTTTTCTTGATTGTCTTCTAGCACAAATATTTCGTACTTATTTGTCAAAAACAACAACTTTAATTTATAATTAAGGAAGTCCATGAAGTATTATTTCATTTGGATTTAGTAAAAATAACTTTATTTCTTAATGGGTTAACAAGTTAACTAAAGAGGAAGTTGCCAAGTGCGTCGTTGGAGTTTACATACCCCGGGTATTATGATTTTTAAGTCGCAAGAGCTCCATAGTTCACAACTAAATCTGATATAATGCCACTCTTCAAATATATTAAGAGGATAACAATCTTCCTTCATTGGATGAAACCCTCTGCTTAACATTCATGTTGTGTAAGTAGACAAGTATTTAGGATGTTAATAAGAAAGAAGAGTACTTTTGCCCAAGGCACCAACAACTCTTGTTCTTTTTATGTGTTGTTGTTCCATTAATATATTATTGAATTAGTTATTTTTTGTGTACTTACTACTTATGTATATATATATATACATATATATATATATATATATATATATATATATATATATATATATATATTATATATATATATATATATATATATATATATGTGTGTGTGTGTGTGTGTCTATGCTGTCAAGAATATATGTATAATAATACTTGTTCATTTATGTTGAGACAATTTCCTCTGCTTCTTTTGTCTATTTATCTTCATTTTTTTTCCACCCTTCAAATATTTTTTTGCCTATTTGGTTTGATAGAATCGCAGCTTCCGACTGGACATAAATAAGCATTATAACATTATAATGAGTCATTCGAATCTAGGATTTTATCAATGAGGTAGACCAAAACGACCATCGAACCTGCGCCCCCAACATTGAGAGTCGAACACGCCTAAATGTACTTTTCTTATTTCTGGAAACTCTGATAATTTTATCGAACCATATAGGCAAAAAAAGAAGGAATGTGATAACCGAGTGCATTAAGGCGTGTTCAACTCTCTATGTTGGGGGTGCAGGTTCGAATCCTAAGAGGAGAAGGTCAATTTTTATCAACCTCATTAATAGAATCCTAGATTTGATAGAATAATTTTAATGCTATAATGCTTATTTATCTAAGGTGTCGGAAGCTGCGATTCTTTTTAACCATATAGACACTAAAAAATGAAATATTTTTGTATCAAATTTTAGATTGCTGTATTGATTTAACAGCCATTTGAATGCTTATTAAATGTCTTAAAAATAATTATTTTGTGTATTTTTTAATTGACGGGTTTTAAATATTATTTTTCTCTTTTTTTATAAGCAAAAAACAACAACTAGGGTTTTTAATTATTTTTATTTTATCTATTTCGTTCGATAGAATTGCATCCGTGTGGATATAAATAAGTATTGAGGCGTTGAAGATACACGATTGAACCAAGGATATTATCAATGAAGTTGATCAAAATTGACCTTCCCCTCTCGAGAGTCGATCATGCACCCTCGACAATAAGATTTGAACATACTTTAATACACTGAGCCATCGTGCTCCCTATGAGATGTCTTATAAGTGTAAAAAATACATTGGTCTTAAAGAGTTACTTCGTATTATACTTTTAGATATACGAGTAATTTGATTATTATAGTTATCGTTGGTATAAAAACTATCGTGTTCCGAATATTTTTTGATGATAACGGATAAATGTAGTTCGATAAAATACATAAATAAATATTATAATTTAGAACTTTTTGTCTTTTAAGAGCTTTGATGTTTATAGAATTTACTTTGTTTTGAAAAGGACTGACATGTCTTCAGTACGACTATTTATGGAATTAACTGATATCTTCCTTTAGATTTCACTTTAAAATATTTTGTCATTTATAGCTATTTAGTATTAAGTATTCCTTAATGATCAAATATCATTGCAAAATATATAATATTTATTAAAGATGTATTTGTAAAAAAAATATTTATTATCATAATTACTTGCACAAATAGCGGCTTAAAAAGATTAACAATTACATTAGAAATATATACATTATATTCATGTGCTTAGTAGGGGACTTTCAGTGACACATATTTTACAGGAGGTACCTCTGAAGCAACTGTAATTAATGCATTCAATTAAGTTAATTGCTTGAAGGTGTTGCCTTTCATATAGGTAAGTACTTATCAGAGCATCTGTTTTATAAACTGCTGTTGGTAACTGTTATCGTGTATGTACATACTATATATAAAAATTAATTGATTAAATTCTCTATAAGTTTCCAATCTAAGATCTGATTGGAACTGCATCCTCTCGTGCTATGGTAGTCTAAAATAATATTTTTTTAACCCCTTTTTGTTCTAGAAATCTTTTTTGACGACATATGTATATATTTAAATATTTAAAATTTACATTAGCTTTTGGTATTAGTTTGTTTTGTTTTTATTACAGTCGATACTGTCATAAGAGTATTTCTTCGAGTAGTTCATAGTTGTTGTTTTTTGGTTTAGATGTTTATTTATGAGCCATACTGTGTAAAAATATAACAATACACAAGAAAATAGGGGATAAAAAACACAATCTTGAGACAGTTACGTTAAAAACAAACATAAATGAACATTATAATTCAAAATTATTATCTAAAGATAAAACCATTGAGTTTTAATATACTTTAGCAAAACTTTAGACAATTGTGTGAACTTTACGTACGAAAAACATGGGATTTCTACTGTTGGTGGGATTAATTAAAAAGTCGTGTAGAAACCATTGTTGAACAACTCAAAAATAATCTATGACCTGTACATGCTATCCGTATGTTAAATAGTTTTCCTAGACTCTTCCATTATTATGTCATATATCATCATTCAACGGTCTTCATCCTTAGTAGAGCTTAAATAAACATTTTTATATTTCTCAATGACATAGAGAAATTCAACTTTTTGGCATGAATGTCTCTTATGAATGACAAAACCTAATTTTATAATGACAACTTGTCACAATTAGCATAGTACAAAGGAATAATCTTTATATTTATTTCATCATATATCAACACTATATATATAAACTATATATACTATTTATATAACTTGCATTGTTTTTCCTCTTTCTGTTGTTATTTTGTATTATTACACTTCACTAAGGAACAATTAGGAAAATAGAAGGGGGACTGATGATAAAACTTAGATACAGTCAACTTTCATTATTCCAAGACATTCCTAAGTGAACCGTAATGAAAATAATATAAGAACAAGAAATGGAAAAACAAAGTACGTGAAAATCAAATAATATTGTTGATATATTGTGAAATAAACATATATACAAAACGAAAAAAAAAAGAAAAAGCCTACAAGTTATAAATTAAAACATTTGTAGGACGTGTTCCTTTCAATCTTCTCTTAAAAATGCTTGTTTTTTCCTGTGTAAATATGAATTTTACTATAAAAAATTGTATAACTTTATTTAGAGAAATTGCACATAATATAATGTATAAATAAACATTGTAGTTTAAAATCAGTTCCCTAAATATAAAATTTATTCATCACTATTAAAACAAAACACAATACATCAGACAATAAAAATTATTATTTTTTAAATTAAATTCAAAGAAAAGTAACAAAACATTGTAGAAGGAATATGGTACAAATTTTTTTGAAAATTCCCAGGATGAATTGCTTCCGTAGAAGGGGTAAATTATAATATTATTTATTTAACTTCTTAAATTTTTAGTTAACCATAATTAAGTTTTTTAAGAAATTGAGATATTGGTTTGAGCAGGACGGATAAAATCTGACTAAGTCGCCTGTATACATCCAAGAGGAACAATTGACATCAGGGATCTTAATGGATAAGGCTGAGTACCTAGCTGAAGTAGATATCAAAATAGTTTTGATATCATACTTGGATATAAAAACGGCGCTAGCTAGCTGTTGAGAAATATAACTTCGGCAACTTAGAAGATACATATCCAAGGCACGCGATTTTGGAGGACTTTTATGGTTTGGATTAAGATAAAATAAAAGAATAGAAGGTACATTTTTCCACATATCTCTCTGATATTTAGAGAAACAAACTCTCTCAAGATGTCAAGAGCCGGGCAATTTGCAAATGCATGTGATATTTTGTTGTAAATCACTCCACAATCTTTGCATGGAGTGTTAAAGAAAATACAACCCAACGATATTTGGAACTGAGCTGTGAACCTCCTGTCCTCATAAATTCCCGAAATTGAACTCAATATTCGTGGTTCCCACGATAATGGAAGGTCCAATTCCTTAATATAATTCTCGCAAATTTGGTCAGCTTCTTCTTTAGAATTCGACAAAAATGACATCTTCAAATGCCAAGGGTCTGGAACTTGATGAGAGATTGCCGCTCGCTTAAGTGGAAAGAAAAACTTTACAGAATTAACTACTGGCTCTTGATGAAGATCGTGGATTGAATAAATCTCTCGAGATAGAGCAATCCACTCCAGCTCTGATGCAAGAAAGTTTCGGAAGAAAAATTTCTTCTTATAGTTTTGCGGAACAATATCAATCGTGGAATTTGAATTAACCCGAGGAGTACCCTTCCAAATTAATCGCTGAATAGCTGCCAAAAAAGTGGATACATTTTATAGCTTGTCATTTGTTATATCTGTTCCTAACATTAAGCAAATAGAAGCAGGACTTGTTGTAAAAACTGAACGCCATTCATCATGCTGATGCGTTGAGATATCTATTAAAACCTTTTGAAAAATCTTTGGTAAAATTTTGGACAACAAACTTAGACCTCCTCTTAGGTGTGATCTTGGTCTTTTCAGGGCCTTCAGATAGCTCTGATGGAATAACTTGTTCAGGCAAAATTCTTCTTCCTTTATGGCTCGCTCCACTAACCAAGGTATAGAAGTCGCTTTAAAAATAATGGCGGGGACAATGATGTAATTATAGAGGTCGATCCTCTTTTGAAGGTTATTATTTCTCCAGAGATGGATCGATCGACTGATGAAATTTTTCACATTCAGCCAATTCGATTCCGAAGCACCCGTTCCTTCCCAAATAACTCCTAAAATTTACACACTTTTTTTTAACAGAGCAACCCGAGATGATCAAGTCATTTAGAGGGTTCCACTTGCCTAAGGGAAGAATATAAGTTTTTTGTTTGCTTACCTTCAGCCCAGACCGCTTTTCATATTTTTTGAAGTGGCCCAAAATCACTTCAATTCTCTTGAGTAATTTTTCTTCAGAATTCGCTTCAATCATTAGGGTCACATCGTCAACATATAAATCAATAACACTATGTAACAGGATTTTGCCCTGGGCTGAAATTTCTAAATTGAGTCCCATTTTTACGTAGATTCCAAAAATGCCACTCAAAATATCGTCCGAAAAAAGGTTTGGACTTTATGGCCTTTTTTTAATCAGGATTTTCATCATTTCTAATGGTT
This sequence comes from Caligus rogercresseyi, assembly GCA_013387185.1. Taxonomy (NCBI): domain Eukaryota; kingdom Metazoa; phylum Arthropoda; class Copepoda; order Siphonostomatoida; family Caligidae; genus Caligus; species Caligus rogercresseyi. The sequence continues at coordinate 7,341,541 of CP045892.1, read as the reverse complement.
CAGGCACAGTTATCTTTGTGGAAAGTAAGAATAACCACAAATGTCTGTGGTATTTATTTTTTTACTATATCTGAGCATTTTAAATCCGTTTTTAAAGTTTATATATCTTTCATACAATTCGAAAAAATCGTCTTTATATTTCAAAAAGTTGACCATATTTTAGTGTTCTATTTAAGCGGCTATATTTTGTTTTGTTTCGAGTCTATTGACTATAATCAATATGTAATATATTTTTGGTGTATGTCAATGCATTTCAGAACAGTTTTTATAATTTCGATATCTGGCATATAAGTAAATAAAAGATCAATTTAGTAGGACGAAGTATTGATCATATTAAGTAACTACTTTTAGGTTATTATTGAGGTTGCATTTAATATTATTGTGATTTGTTACGAAGAAAAAAAAACAGGGTCTGAAGTCTCCAAAAGAGCTAGAAAAGATTGCAATTGAGGAAGATATTTTGACCTATCATGATCTGGGCAGAGACTCTGTCTTTCATACAGGGAGATTTATCTTCCCTCTGCGCAGAAATGCGGTTAATCATCTACCTCTCACGCCATGGTGTTTTAAATTGTCAGCAGTAGCTATTGATCTCTCTGAGGTAGGAAAAATAATAGAGAACTATATTGATGTCCTTGGTCTTCCTGCATCTTGGGGTGGGGTTGTTGCTCGTTCACTGCTAGGAATTAATGATGGTCGTAAATTCACAGCCCAGTTTCAGATTTCGGCAAACCTCATTAAGTTTTATCGGCCCTGTAAGGATTGTGGGAAAACTTTTAATACTATTGTTCATGCGTTTATTGATTGCCCTGTCTTGAGCGTGATTAAATATTTTTTACTTATAAATCAAGAGTTCTTAAAAGATTTTAGACCTTCTTTTATCAAAGCAGTTTTTCTTTTGGTGTACCATCTTTCTTGAAGGGTACTTCAAGTGAAAGGAAAGCTCTATCTGGCGCCATTGCCAACCTCAAAGCTTATATTGGCCAATGCATAACAATGGATCGATGTGTCAATGTTATTGATATGAGATCAATAATCATATCGGCTGCAGCGAGGTATGCTGCCCTCTCCCTAAGGATTCCCAAGGTCCAGGACAATTTATGGAACTTCGCGTATGAAATCATAAAGTACTATCCCTCCTCATCAGCCCGACACTCCAGAATGCTAAAACGTATAATAAGTTATTATAACGAAAACACTAAGGACACGGAGAACTAATGGCTTATGGACTTTGAATCGGATTATTATCTTCGTTTTTAATTATGTATGTGTATTATCTGTCTTTGTTCATTAACTTGGTATTTTAAATTCGTTACATCATTGTTACATAATTCATTAGGGTACGAATTTTAGGTCTTTAAATGGGAAACTAATTATAAACTAGAATGTTTATTTATGTTTTATTGTAAAAAGCACAACTTTCCTATTTTACTATTTATTTAAGTATGTTACTTTTGTCACTTAGATAAATAAAGGCCTTGCTGATGAGAAAAAAAAAACAGGTTTGTCTTTTTATTTACATATGATTATTTACAAGTGTCAAAAATAATTTTATTTTTTTGATTTGAAAAATAGCATTCCAATATTGTTTTCAAATTATTTAAAGAACTTGCAAATAAAAAGGCAACCTGTTTTTTCAAGTATCTTAAAAGAATGTGTTAAGCTTTATAAGCATTCAATAACATTAGAACAAATAAATATAGGTATGTCTTAAAATGGGAAAAAGTAAATAATATTTTTTTATTTTTTGTCAGTTCACAAATTCTGTAGCTATAAAAGGTCCAAATTCTGCTAAAAGCATTGCAAAGTATATATAACGTAATGCCAATTATTAAGCGATGCAAAAATATATATTCTACATACATAATATAAGCCTTTTTCGTATTTCAAGGCTTTGTTAAACACACCTTAAAAAATTGTATATAAGCTTGTGTAAAAAAAAGCTAAACACACAAAATGAATAAATTTATTACTATATCAAAATTAAGTCCGTTTTTATGTGCCACGACATAAATATTCATTAAAAAAGTTATTCCTTAAACTATATTGGCTCATAACTTTATATGTAGAGATTTATTTAAGTTATCGCTGTGGGAGTAGGGTTTATTTAGAAGCATGCAAAAAAATAGTTAGGGGTAATGATACTTTATGACATAACTTTTGAGAGCATCACCAACTTTTCTACTTGGGGAATGAGAAATAGAGGTTGACAGTATTTTTAGGCAAATATTTGCTGCAGTAAGGGACTTTGACAGTTATGAAAGTATTGACAATGGAAGGGGATCAATATTTATTTTAATCTTCCACATTTTGAAGCAAACAAGAATACTTTATATTTTAATGTAAGCAAAAAGATAAATGGAATGATTTTATACAATAGCTAAAGTTATTTTTGTCAATGGTAATAAGAAGATTTTTTTGTATTTTTTCTCATTTGAGAGTTGGACACTTCCTTACCTTTGTGAATAGTGATCAAATAACGTGAAGGGGGTGTTAAAGTTTTTAATGACTTTTTCTGTAAATACTCAAAATGACTCAGAAAATAATCAGAATTTCCGCTCGATATGCTGCATTGGACCTCCGGATCCCTTCGGTCACGGACAACTCATGGACGCTAGCTGGCGATTGGTGAATATGTCCCCTGCCGTTCCAACGTCTTAAGAGATGCTTAAAATTACTTTTAAAGAAATTAAAAAAAATTAAATGATCTTTTACACTTCGTTGTTAGTATTTATGTTTTAATAGTTTAAGTTTTATTTCTGGAGCAATTAAGTAGTTTGTTCATGTTTGTTGCTATAATTATGAACTAAAATGTTTATATATTGTATTTTTTACTTATTAACATCAGTTTTATATATGTTTTGTATATAAATTTAGCATGAACTGTTGAATAAAAAAAATACTCAAAATGACACAATAAAAACATTTTTTACTCTTGAGATCTTACCTTCCATTTGCACCACACTATTTTAGCATAGTATAGATATTGAGGATTTGAGAGGGGATGAAATTGCGACAAAAAATACAACATAAGTTACAACATAACTTTAAAGTCTGTTAAGCAATCCCTCAACGTTATTCGATTTTTAAACTTTCCCAAGATGATCTCTATGCACAAAGGTCAAATCCTAGAAGATGCTTTACTTTTAAATGAGAAAAACGCAAAATGATGCCTTTCGTTGCATTTCTGTCGAAACATTGCTTAAAGATCTATACTCAAAATCCTCCTATATGCCAACACATATAATATATTTTTTTAAATATTGTACACTGAATTTGTCTGAAATTCATGGTTATTATTATTGAGTCTTAACCCAAGACTAGGCTCAATGCAGAGAAACGATTTCCAATTATAAGTCGGATAAAAAAAAACAGCACCTAGAAAACCAATAAAAAGACAGTTAACATAAATGAACATTTATATATTGATATTCAAGATGAGATTGACGTGCTTTGGATTGTATAATAAAGATGTTCATGAATCGTATGGTATATTTCAAACCAGTAATAAGTTAAAAGTAAGATATGACTAACTTTTACAAACATTAGTTTATGAAAAGATACTAATCACTTCTTAATGAGAAAAATCTTTGCTCTAGTATAATGTTAAATTAATCATTTACTTAACCTACAGTTTTATTGAGTTATTGGTATTTTTTAAATTGTAATTAAGAAATTTTTATGTCATGTATTATTTTTATATAAATATCTAATTAAAAAACTAAATTATAAACATTTAGTTATATTTATTATTGTCATGAGTGAACATGTTTTAATATACTCCTAATAGAAAGTCTGAAAGTCCATAATTGAGGTGTTAAAAATGGCAAAACTACTACTCTTAGTTGAATCAGCAGGATTATACGAATTAGGTTGATGTGTTCATGCCACGTCTATTCTTATTTTTCAATAGCATCAAAGCACCAATAAAAGAGATCTGTTTAGAAGGGGAGGCACTTATCGGAATTACTTTTTTTTTTAGGGGATAAGTGGATGGACAAAGTACTATTCTTTACTATGTGTATATTTGGTAGCTGCCATTAGCTCAAAGTAGCAATTCCTCTCTCTTTCCACAATCACACAATTAAACTTATCGATATGGTTGTGTGTACAACTATATATAAAGCGTCCCCCCCCCACTAACGTATTTATATTGGCTTTCTAAAAATTATGTTCTTCTATCTTTCTTTGTTTGAAAAAGGGGGACGAGGAAAAATGGGTTATAAGTATGTACATTTGGGGGAGGAAGTATCTCATTAAACAAGAATTGATAGGTATGTGGGTTAAGCTGTGTCAAGATGAGAAAAGTTGAGAAATGAATCGTCTGCCTATGGTTAGGAATGGTCTGACTACATATATAATAAAATATAATAAAAATATGGGTTCGATCCTATTTGCAAATCCCTTTTTGTACTTTAAAAATTGAGTTTTTTCTCTATGGATCGATTTTTTTTATTCATCAGTTCCTCTTTATGATAAGCACATAAAGATACATAAAAAACCTAAAATAATGTATGAAAAATCATATAAGTAAATATTTTATTTACAATTTTATCTAAAGGGTTGAACTAAAAGCACTATTTTTAAACAATGAAATACAATTCAAACAAACTTAATTGACATAAATACTAAATATATGAACATAGATTTTGAGTTTTAAAACGACATAACTTATAATTCTTAAAATTCTTCATTATTTTTGTAGATAATGTCTTCCGGTGGTTAGAGGCAAGAGAAGGGATCGATTTCGTTTTTATCTCATATTTTCATTTTGTAATGTTTTTTATGCTTATATATGGTTTCATGTTGTTTTATGAAGCTCAGACTATCTTTTAACGTAGCTAAATATTTTTATTTGCGTAGCATTTACCTTTATCCAAGTTAATAAGCATATATTTTAACATTTTTGACGACAAAAATAATACGAGTAGACAGATCCAATTTATGTGTATTCTTTATTCATCTTATTATTATTATTACTAAAAAAATATTCAGGGCATATTTATTGATGCAAATGAGGTCCTGCTTTGTATTCATCCTAAACCGATATGCTCTGCTTTCTCCAAGATGAAACGATCCCTCAACTCAGCACTGACTGCAGCAGTCAATTCACAGACTCCTATCAGCTTTGCTTGGAGGCTGAGAGTTCTTTCCAGAGAGTCAACTGACGAGAGTCACTTCCATAGCTATCGCTGAAATCCTTTATAATGACTTTATAAAAATCCTGTATATTTCTTTCATTCAGATTTCGAAAGTAGCATAGGCATTTAAGATTTAATCAATAACATTTTTAAGGAACAGTGAATGTTAAGTAATTTTGAGTTATAATTACGACATAAAAAGTAGACTTTTAAGGAATAAGAAAACATTGGGGTATTTTAATGGGGGCAAATGACTCCATAAAAATCACATAAAAAATATTATGATGCGTGTCAAATATTTCTAAGCTATTTCTTTTGAAAAATATATATTGACCAGATAATGAAATGTCGAAAATATATCCACTATTTTTAGTAATTTTGAATTTACAATTTTTATTCCATTTTGATATAAGAAACCCAGAAAGAAGTACATTTTCTTAGTACACTTTCTTTGTGTTCATTGTGAAGTGCATTTGGTCTATCAAACCGAACAAGAGACAAGTTTAAAATCTCTCGAACCGATGTTTTATGTCAAGATGCGAATGGGTCTATTAAACATAATTACTCATGTCCACGGACTTGAAAAATTGTTAATTTCCTCTATGGATAGATTTCCATTAATTCACATATTTTCATTCTTGTAATGTATTTATAATAATATATGGTTTCAAGTTGTTTTATTACGATTAAAACTATCTTATAACAGAAAAAAAATGTAATATATTTATCTTTACATTCCTTGTCCAAACTTTTTAATACTTTATGGACTTATACCAATAAAATATTTTTGTCATGATATTTTTTAGATTCAGTTTTTTTCAATTTGTACTAGAATAATATTTATTTTGTGTATATTTTTATTTTTCACCACAGAAGTTTATTAGAAGCCATTCTCGAGGACATTTAAGAAAATGGTATGGTAAGAATGTAAAGTATAATTAAAATAATATAACACAATGCAGACTTTTAAAAGAGTCAACTAACTTCGACTGAGCTTTTAAGTCCCTGGGATCTCCGTGGAATTATCCTGGCAGCCGCTGCCAGATATGGAGTTCTCAACCTTAAAATCCCTTCCGTAACCGACAACTCGCTTCGAGAGAAATTAAGTATTTCCCAACGAAGTATCTCAGCCATTTTTTAAGATAATTAAGAAATTGTTTTAAAAAATGAAGCAAATTTTTTTATATATCTGTTTACATATTTTAATTCCAGGCTATGCGTCATTATTATAATGCTAAATTTGGTTATATATATATATAACTATTTTTTAAGGTCTTTAATCAAAATTGTATTACATAGAATATACATAAGTATAATTATAAAATAGTAGGTAGAACTGCGTAAAAAATACATGATTAAACATATTTTTTAAAGTCTATTATACCAATGTGATATTATTGTATTTGTTTATTTGTATTATTATTAAAAGAAATTTGGTTATTTTGTCGTTGTATTCATCTAAAACTAAAACGTCTTATAACGTATTTTATACGCAACGTCTTTGACTTTTATATAAGAACTGAAATGCTGGGGACAAAATGAGTACTATATAATGCATTATCAAATTCTTAAAATGTGAAAGATAATTGGATTAGTTATGTGTGATAATTAAACTGTGGAAATTTTGCTGAGATAAGCCTGTTTTGAGGATCAAGGATTGAAGTAATTATGTGTTTATGCAACTGACCTAACTAATGTAAATTGACTGAATCAATGCCCGAGTTAGCAACTGATGAGAAAGGAAGGGAAGGAAGGAAATTTAATAATTATTATAATTTCTTGAGTAGTCAGAGTCTTGAAGAATCGTAATAAGGAGGAATAATATTTCCCTTTTTCTATTTCCATGACTACTTAACTGTTTCATCCCTAGTGGGACAGCAATTTTGAGTCCCTATGTGTATTCAGTTGAGTTGACATACCTTTTATTCTCTATTTAGTATCCAGTTATTACCTCCGCCGAAGGAGGTATTGTTTTCACTAGCGTTTGTTGGTTTGTTGGTTTGTTAGTTTGTTGGTTTGTTGGTTTGTTGGTTTGTCAGCAGGATAACTCAAAAAGTACTGAACGGATTTGGATGAAATTTTGTGGAGTTGTTGGAAGTGCGAAAAGGAAGAAATGATTAAATTTTGGCATCTCTGAGTGCATAATTAAGGCGCCAAATGAGCTAAATACTACTAAATTTGCCAAGTTAGCCTACTCTGCCAATAGATGTCGTTTTGCTGTGAAATTGGGTGCCGGAGCGTCTTCCTCTCGGAATTTCCGTCTAGGGGAACCCTCCCCCGTCTCTCTACGCCTCCCCAGTCGTGAAAAATCCGCCTCGGAAGGCTCATGACGGCGGAGGTTTGCACTCTCTGAGTGTATATATGCCTCTAGTTATAATATATATATGATATATATAATATAATGTATATGTAATGACGCGGCAGAGAGGGCCGTCAAGTTCGGGTCTGACTTTACTAAAGTGCTGACCAAGAGCGAGAAACAGCGTGAACATTCTTCAGGCTGTTGAACTTTCACGTTGTGCGTTTCCTCACGCAACCCGAAAGTGTTTCAATCGTGTCAACGCTACCAGCTCTGTGATTGAGCTGATGGTATTGTCTGGTTATGACGCCCGTTAGATTCATTTACGGAATTCATAGTTCAATCCATAATTTATTGATCGTCAAATATGAGCATATATATATATATATATATAATATTATATTCATATATATATTATTTATATAATAATAATATATGTTGAACAAAATGTCTATTGGCGAATTCACGATATTACCATAATGACATTTCCATTGAGAAACTGCATTTTGAGAAAAAAAAATTAAAAGAATTAGTATCAATACTGATGAAAGGGATTCAGTGGGATTAGATTGGGATTCGATGGGGAAAATCAACTATCATTAGTCGTTTTAAAATCGTATTTAAAAGATAACTTAAAAACATCAACATGAGTACACTCTTTTTCTTTTTCCTTCTTGAAACTATAAAGAACCCTAGTAGGAGCAGTTATTTAAAAAATGGTTGGTACGTCAGCACTTATGTTCATTTATTGGCACTACATATTATTTGACGAAAATTTGCAAAAAAAACAAAGTCATAAATTGATCATAGCTAAATTTGGTTAAACTCTTTTTTTCAAAATAAGTAATAACAAAAAAGTTTTGCTTCATAACAAAACCTTTGAACCCAGTGACGTCATATTTCTAACAATGCTAGAAATTTTTAAATTAAATATTCGTTTTCAGCATCAAAAAATGAACCAGAATCGCTGGGTATATGTAAAGAACTAAAAAAGTGGGTTTTTTGGGAGGTCATATATATATATATATATATATATATATATATATATATATATATATATATATATATATAGGTGCTTTATGTTTTCTTTTGTAAATCTACAAATGCGTCTTCATCTTGTGGGTTCGGTCGAATGTTAGATTCATTCTCTTTATTGCTTTTTGCAGAACGAAATTCAGTATATTGAAGATTTCTTTTAGCGGAAGAATACTTTTTTAGGTGCTTGAAGACGTTTCTAATGTATTATGGAGAATAGTTACACCTCGTTAAGACGTTTCTCTCAACGTAAATGTATCGTTGATTTCCTCTATTTATAGCAAATTTCTTATTTTTTTAGAGGTATATTCTCACTTTTGAATTTTGTAATGATTTTTTAACGGAAATAAAAAAGTTTAACCATTTTTATGTATGCATTTATGACAGTTCTATATGTATTTATTTTTGTAATCCGAATTTAAAAATTTAAATCTGTAATAAATTGAAAGAAAAATATTGGAAAGATTTTCCATTGAGAAAATTATTTTTATTTTATCTTTTTAAGACTATGACAAATTTAAATCGTTATTGTTATTTTTAAATAAACACAAAATATATCAAAAATAATCAAATTTCAGTAGACGCATACTCGACTATCAATGTTGAGGGCGCAGGTTCGATTCCCTACTAGAGGGGAAGGTCAATTTTGGTATAGCTCATTGAAAAGGTCCTAGGTTAGATAGATTAGACGCATTTGAACACTATAATTTCTATTCATATCGACACAGATACAACTCTATCCAAAGAAATAGGCATAAAAGTTCTTATTGGTTTAAGCGATATATATATATATAATTACCTATAGGCAAACATACATTATAAAACCGACAGTTTCAACGATTTATTTTGTAAACTCGTTGTTAGAAAGAAATAGCTTTTTGACATTTATGACCGATACTTTGATACAGGATTATACGTTATGGTTAGTATAAATATATTAACAAAATGCAATACTTCTATGTCCAATAACGACAATTTTATAATCTAATATGTATACACTTTCCCCTTCTGAGGGAAATGTATTGTTGAGTTTCATTTATTATGTTGTAATATCCCTTATAATTTTCGATCCATTTTTTTATGCCTATGTTATATTTTATGTGACAAGGACCAAGGAATCACAAAATTGAATACTAAGTTGGAAGATTTCTTTGCATGTGTAAAAAATAATTAAAAATATAATGAACAACATAAAAAATATCATTCTTGATATATTTAAAAATATTCTCTCAATTTTATAATGAATTTTCGAGCAAATAAGTTAATTATATTAATATTAATGAAACCTTTAAAGCATCTTTATTTAAAAACAGTCATTCCTTTACACTCTTCAATTTTATAAATAAGATTTTTTTTTGTTAAATGAGGTCTATCGAAAAATAAATAGGAGCATAAAAAATCCTTACCTTTTTAAAGGACCGAGCCAACAATCCTGAACAACCTGTAGTATCTTAAAAGTAATCACTTTATTTTAAAGTAAAGAAAAATACCTTCTCTGACTATGGTACAAATATAATCTAAAAGGAGTTTCTAAAGGGAGATACCCTCTAAAAACCTTTGTTGTTGTTGTTGGTGGTGGTTGAGCGCTCGTCAAACATCGCTGCTTACTTTTTAGTCTCTCTTTATCCTCCTTGTGTTCTTCTACTACATATATATATAATATGAGAAAAAAGCAAGTTATCCAAGAAGAAGAAGAAGACAAAAATACACACGCCCTTCTGCTCTCATTATTGTAGTATACGACATGAAAGAAAGTCCTTTTTCGCCGTAAGCAATAAAGAGGGGGAAGAACCTCACATGGCATTTCCAAGCAGTTGAGCGAGTATTGATGTACCTTTGTTTTGTCCTATGTTACGCAGAAAAATTATAGCCCTACATAGTTGTTGAAGCCAATGTTTATATATCATTTATATGTTGGACAACTTAATATGCTATTTTTGTTTGTTGTTGAGTTAGTTCAAAAGCAGCCTTAATATATATATATATATTATATATATATACCTTATAGTAGAAATACTCAAGGTACTTATTTTATAATACAATGTAATTATATATTTTACACAATTACTTTGGTATTCATAAAAGAAAAAAATAACTCACAGTTGTATCTGCGATAACACTGAACGAGTAAATTGCTTTATTTTTTACTGTTAATATATAATTTCAAAAAGTTAGTAATTTAATTATAGTACACACAATAAATGTACAAAACCATCATTTATCATTCTTTATTTTTGGGAACAAGGTAGTTGTGATAAATAATATTTTTGGGTAATATCCTTATAGAGAAAGCTTATAAAAATAAGCCGTTAGATATAGTTATTGTTTATCGACAGACAGACACATATTTTTGATTCATTTAGATATGGTGAACATCATATAGGTTCTTAAGTGTTTATTTTCCTAGCTTACTGTCAGGTGCAGATGTCATGGATGACTGGAGCCGTTTTTGAATTCCATTTTGAGGTCAAAGTGAGCCGTACAGTCTTTCCTTCAATAAACCCTGAAGCGAGCAGATTGTCAAATAAAAGACTCCAGACACATCCATGACCAACACTTGTTGGTTTCATCATTGAGGGGAAAAGAGGCTTGTTTTTGAGCATTTGGGCCATTTGATTATAAGTATATTTTTTAATTGACGATACCGCTTATGGCAATATTTATTGTCGTACTGCGGGCATCTGATATAATCTTAGTGGCTGCGTTAAACCCAGATCTTGCAAATGTTGTCAACTGTCTGGCAGTTTGTAGAGGCAGATTATGTGAGGCTTCTTGAAGCAATGCGAATGCGCTCGGTGAGGTCGTCGAGCTTCCTTTGCAGTACATTATTGCCATTACATAGTAATTTAAGTTATTTTAAACATGGGCAAAATAATTATATTTTGATGGAGGATAAGATTCTGGTAAAATAATGAAGGTCAAAGAATACAAAGCGGGATCACTAAATTATTTTATCCCTCTTTTTTATAACATACATTTAATTAATCTCTTATGTATATGTTTCTCCAATAATGGGAATATAATTTAACCAGCAATTACTAAAAGGCGTTGCCCAGGAATTTTTGAGACTCCTCTACATTCAATTTTATCTATATAATGAAGAAATTTTCCTGGAATAACAAAAAGATTCAAAACTCACCTTAGCACCTCAAAGTCATTCACAGAAAATTTGATCCAAATCTAACTTGGCAATTTTAAGATATCGCCAAAAAAACGCTTTGGCGAATAAATAAATATGTCCATAATGAACTTTCTGGGAGTGCCCAACACCTGGTAAAAAACTCCCTGAGCCCTGAAAATTTTGACAAGATCTAATGAATCGTTTGGGGGAGTAAGAGAAAGGAGCATTCAACGAACGGTAGGCTTATTTTATTAGTATATAAATATATATTTACCACCTTTGCAATAAATATCGAATAATACTCAATTACTTAAAAACCTAATGTTCTTATAAGCATCCTGCTTTCTAAATATCTCATATATTCATATTAAACCTTTTTCAAAAAAGTCTATCATTCAAAAAAGACTCTTAGAGCTTGTCTTACGATAAAGTCAATAGTATGCATTTATCATCCAAAAGTATTAACTTTTTTAGCCAAAGTTGCAAATACCTTACACAACGACATTATTTTATATCATATTATAGGCTATTTGATAATTTTTGTGATGTATCTATTATTTTAAATGGAAGTAGTTATTTCATAAAGAGTTGTATTCTAAAAGAGACTCATGCTAATAAACGCGCCATTTATTATAATGAAGCCTGGGAATGCATAGGCCAAGCTCTAACATAAAATACTCATTAAAGGAACTTCATGCATGAAAAAGAACCCAGTTGTTTTACATAACTAGAGTCTCTCGTCTACGGGAGCTCTTGCAAGCAACAAATTGATATTCCACAGGTTGCCATATCAGCTACTTTCCCCTCGCTTTGCTTTCCTCACACAAAAAAAAGAAGAACGAAAAAAAGAGAGTTTACGCGGGCTTTTTCTGTAGACACGAGGGGGGATCCCACCTTGCTTCATGGGAAAAATTTCTACGTTCTCTTCATCTAGGTACAATATATGAGTGTATGAAAGAGGTAAAAACAAAGACGGTTTCCTCCGTCTATACTCTCCCCTGGTTATATGTTGTTTGTTTTTTAATTAATTATTTAGAGTCTTCAAAAGTGTTATTTAACGAACTACATAAATTGAGTTAATCTCACTCCTTATGTAATAAAAAGTTAATTTAACCAGCTTGTTTGAATAATTGATGAAAGCTACCATACAATTGTAAAACTTGCAAAGTGAATACAAAGCACCTTTGTGTAGGTGTGTGTGTGTAATCGAGTATATTTCTTGCCATTGGGCATATTAGTTACATTTGTAACTAGTCTAAAATATATAAATAAATAAAGAAACAATAAAATTATAAAATTATATAAAAAAATAAAAACAAAATGCCCATGCAGAATGGATTATATGGGGACGCTGCGTCCAATGGCCCTAGCTGCGGTCCTGGCTGTGTGAAGGGTAGTGGCCGAACTCAAGGCCTTAGACAAGGTTCACACAGATATTGCGTGACATGCAAAAGTAGCTGTCTCCCTCCCAAGTGGGTACGCCACTGAAGTTGTGGACCATGTTCCACCACTCCAAGAAAGTGATTGTTGAATTAAACAAAGAGCGCATTCACTTGATACCTAAATCAAGAATGCCAGTTGGATATTGTTCCATATAATTGTCACATAATACGGCGCTCCAAGATATTTTTTTCTTCACTTAAAAAAAAATTCACAAGGCACCAGATTTTTTTGAATCACTGGATTTATATCTACAATGATCAACGAAACCTCGTATTATTTCATTCTACTTGCCCTTATTACAATAGTAAGAACATCACATTAGAAAGAAGTAGAAGTGATTCTGAAGTATCAAAACATCATTTTTATGATTTACTAATTAAAGCAATTAGTGTTATTTATAAAATAATGGAATACATTTGCCTTAATATAAATATTTCATAAGAATAACATGGATAATAATTATTATATGTCTTTTAACTATTTTTAATGAGAATAATAATGGGATGAACCATTTAGACATTTAATATACTTACCATAGAGATATAGAGTGTTGAAGTCATGACTGGTAGTGCTGAATATTGGAGTATTTGTTGGCTCTACACAGTTTGACAGAAGATAGCGACAGAAGGAACACACACAGAGAGAAAGAAAGAGGGAGAGACTTCATATCTTTGATCAAGAATTATAAAGAGTGACGTCATACCCAGAGCTAAATATAACATATTTCCTGATCCCAAGTATTCCTACGATCATGCTGTCATATTTATTTTAGGGTTTGATCTATTATAAGTAATCACCATGAAAATGTGTATTCGATAATGTGTAGATTGAGCGACTAGACACAATTATGATTTCTAACATTATCTTCTTCCCGTTGTTGTTCCTGAAATTGATAGAGTTTAAAAATTGCCGAATCAGAATGATGAAGGATTCATTGTATGTAAACATTGTTTTCTTTTCATAGTTTAAAAACAAATATATAATAACAAATGCTGGACTTGTTCTTTGTAAGCCTTGTAAATTAAATATTATACTTTTTATGATGTAACAAATATTGGATAATAAATAAATAGAAATATTTATAGCTTATATTCACTATAACAGTTTTTGATTTATTTCATAAGCATTATTTGACTCTGAAAGCCAAAAAACCTAAATTTTGCTTATATAGTTCTAAATATAGCCTGCAATTGAGCGTTCATATTTGTCTTATTTAAAACAAATGTCATATATATTTTATTTTAATGTATCTTGGAACGTATCTAAATTCATATAACAAAAGTAGCCTTTCATAAGGTGAACATTGGAATTTAAAAACTCATTTTTAAATTGTCTTTTAACCCATCAAAAACATTCTGTTAATATAATTTAAATACTATTCCTATTAAACTTAATTAGGGAGATGAGCGCCTATATTATTGTTATTTTTATACTTAATTTCAAATGTTTTATAATATACAGGCATGCACGGTTTCAAAATATTATTGTAAAATTGACAAGATTTTTTGGGAATATATTTTCTTTTTCTTCTAATACAATAAAAATGAAAATAAAATACATAAACGAAATAAAATAAGGTAGACTTAAAATAACAACTCAAAAGAAAGTTCTTTCATAGATTTAAATTATTTAAATTCTTTGCCCTTATTTGTACTTAATTGATTTTCATCAGGTTTCATGTTGTTTTATTCAAATGTAAATTTATTAGAATTATTACAAGTATTTGTCTTCAATAAATGGTAAATGATAATATTGTTTAATATTTTTGTCTTATTAAGGTTATATAAATATGATAAAATTTGCATAAATATCAATTAGCAGATGAGGTAAATTATATATTTTAAATATTATTTGTAGAACCTAAGATGCTTTTTTATATTTTTAAAGTCACTCTATTTAATTATATTTTGAGAGTTTTTTCATGCATAGGTGCTTGTATTTAGTATATTTTGGTGATAAAAGTTCCAGACGGTGTTTACATATCTATTAGCTCAAACTTGTTCTAAGATACCACTCTAATTTCAACTAAATAATTTTTTTCTGCAAATTTATTTCAAAACACAAAGTTGGCATAATTGCATTCGTAGACATGTGCTACTAGTCTTTATAATTTGTATAAAGTTTAGCCATTATTTTTTCTTTTCTTTCAGCCCGATGATTTAAAATATGACTGAATTTTAAGTTGGTGAATCATAAATATGTTGGATATACTTTTGAACACGATTAGTTATGTTGTGGAGACTTGATGCAGTAAAAAGAAAACCTAGTACCCCCTCCAAAAAAAAATGACTGAATATTTTTTATAGTAAATATTATCAAAAAAATCATATATATATATATATATATATGTATTAGGATATGGAATAAGTTAATCGTATTTTCATATATGGCATTACTAGTATCGCTTACCTTCTTTTCTAGCAATAAGGTACAGACATTTGAAAGGTGTGTATGTCAGCTTTTCAACGCGTTATAAGATTTTCTTTTGATATGCAAATAACAAGTACTTGTATCGCACCGAAAATGTTGGAATTTGTTAAAAATGGCATTTGCGGGAAGTTTGTCTCCTTTACTATCTTTTGAGGAAAAGTGCTGCGGAAACATAACGTTTGCCTGTAAATGTTACGGCGACCATGCTCCATCGAAGCCAACTTGTAGATATAGATTCCAACGCTTCAAAATTGGTAATTTCGATGTCAACGAAAAATAACGTGATGGTGTCCCAAAAAAGTTTCAAAATGAGAAGCTTGAAGAATTGCTTGATATTGATCAATTTCAGACTCCTGAAGAATTGTTCGAACTATCAACTCCCACGTTATTGACTTAAAATATGGGTTTAAACAAACTATAAAAATGACAGGAATGCACATTAGATAAGAGAAGATGAATTTGCAGCACAACAACGCAAGGCCGCATGTTAGTCAACACGTTCGAACATATCTAGAAGGAGTGAAATGGGACGTCTTACCCCACCCGCCGTATTCACTAGACATTGCCCCCTCAAATTATTATTTGTTCTGGTCGATGCAGTCGACACTTACTGGAGAGCGCTTCACCTCATTTGATAGCATACAAAATGGTTGATGATTGGATCGCCTCGAAAGATTATAATTATTAACTCGAACAATCAGTTTATTGCCTGAAAGATGAGCGAAGCTTGTCGCTTCAGGTGGAAAATATTTCGAATAAAATCATTTAAAATTTCATAATCTAACTAAGTTTTTATATATACTAGCGAATGTTACTCGGCACTGCCGGGATTTTCAAACTTGACAATAGTCTGGAATAGAAAAAAAACACACGAATAATTTCAGTGATGTCATCGCATGTGACATTTCATATTAAAATCAGTTCTTTCAACAGTTGTCATTGGGTATTCTTTGCCATTTTTTTCGTTTTGTGTTCCGTACGGCTGGGTATTTAAACATCGCACAAAGAAGAAATCACACGAATAATTTCAGTGATGTCATCGCATGTGACTTTTCATTTTAAAATCATTTTCTTACAAAGTTATCATTGGGTCTTCATTGCCATTTTTTACGTTTTGTATTCCTAAAGGCTGGGTATTAAAATATCATAAAAAGTGATTTTTGAATTATTTCACAGGGAACATAGAGTGCCGAATATATGTATGGTAGTGATGAATATTAATTTGATCCCGTTGATGGGGAAAACAGCAAAAACTTAAGAGAGAGTACAACTTCATATACTTATCAAGAAAAGTTAAGAGTGATTGACATCACTCTCCATCTCTTGGCATTATAAAAATTGGAATAGCGCCATGTTGCTTAATAAAAAGCTGCTATTTTCCACAAAACCTCAATTTGGGAGGAAAGACAGGGATAGAAAAAAGCTTATTTTAAAGTATCAATGTAGAAAACAAATTTTCCAGTAAATACCCAATAGATTAAAAACACGTCTTACTGCCTTATAATCATCCACAGAAAATTTGGTCAAAATCTAACTGGGCAATTTTAAAAAATCGGCATAAAACGTTTTGGCGATTAAAATAAACATGGCAATGACGATTTTTCCAGGAGATGACAATCCCACTAAAGCACTCCTTAAGCTCTCAAAACTATTCACTGAAAATTTCGTCAAGATCTAATGAACCGTTCGGGAGATACAGGGAAACGAACGAACGAACGGAATTCTTTTTTTATTAGTATAAATATGTATACATATAATATGTTTACATATATACATTAGGGTTGTTCTTATTTTTCAAATGTTTGAAATGTTAGCCATTGAGTGGATTTTCTGTTTCTTGGTGATAAAAGAAGACGACATACAAAGTTTGAACAAAATCGGTCAACATTACGAGGTCGCGCAAAGAGGTCAAAGTTTTAAAAATTTAGTAAAATATAGTTTCCCGCAAATTTCTTCAAAATGGTGGACGTTACAGACTTCAATAATAATTATTAATTTAAAGGAAATCTAATTTACTACCAGACGTATGTTTGATGTTTTTTAATAAAACAAAGTTTTCAGTAAAAACAAAGCAAGAAAGGGAGTGAGTATTGTTAGCTTATTTCATAGCTTTTTTGTATCAATTAACTTCACTCGCCTGTAGAAGATGACTTGTTCGCTTCAGAGTAAAATAGTACTTTTAAGTTTAGTAAACCTTTAGATGATAAATCCAAAAATGACCTTGGTTACATTCTATCAGTTCAGAATTCAGTACAATCTGAGTTTACATCATATGATTCAGAGCCTGTATTGACCTATAAGAAATCGATTATGAAAAAAATAAATAATAATTTGTTTCTTAGATTTGCGTCAAGGTATCCTCTCAAAATTTTACTTTGTCTCTGACGCATACATAATCCATTATATGCGTCATTTTGTACGCAAAATAGGCTTTTTTAATGTACATATAACTCTCTATTTATTAAACTCACATGATTTAGTATACCAAAATATTAAAGCTGGTTAACCAAGCTTTCATTTGATATGTTTGGTGTTCTAAAAATCGCTATACTTTAAGAGATATAAGCAAATACGTACTGTCCCCCAAAAATTGTCTCTTGATATGAGAATATACGATTACCATCTGGTAATAGTGTTAGTGTTACCTGGATAGAAAGAGAAAGAGAAGGGAGGGGGTATTTTTCCTCCCTTCTCTCCCTTCTTTTTCTTGCTATCCAGGCAACACTAACTGGCGTTACCAATGGTAATCGTATATTCTCATATCAAAAGATCAATTTTTGGGGGACAGTACGTATTTGCTTATATCTCTTAAAGTATGGCGATTTTTAGAACACCAAACATATCAAATGAAAGCTTGGTTAACCAGCTTTAATATTTTGGTATACTAAATCATGTGAGTTTAATAAGTAGAGAGTTATATGTACCTTAAAAAAGCCTATTTTGCGTACAAAATGACGCATATAATGGATTATGTATGCGTCAGAGACAAAGTAAAATTTTGAGAGGATACCTTGACGCAAATCTAAGAAACAAATTATTATTTATTTTTTTCATAATCGATTTCTTATAGGTCAATACAGGCTCTGAATCATATGATGTAAACTCAGATTGTACTGAATTCTGAACTGATAGAATGCAACCAAGGTCATTTTTGGATTTATCATCTAAAGTTTTACTAAACTTAAAAGTACTATTTTACTCTGAAGCGAACAAGTCATCTTCTACAGGCGAGTGAAGTTAATTGATACAAAAAAGCTATGAAATAAGCTAACAATACTCACTCCCTTTCTTGCTTTGTTTTTACTGAAAACTTTGTTTTATTAAAAAACATCAAGCATACGTCTGGTAGTAAATTAGATTTCCTTTAAATTAATAATTATTATTGAAGTCTGTAACGTCCACCATTTTGAAGAAATTGGCGGGAAACTATATTTTTACTAAATTTTTAAAACTTTGACCTCTTTGCGCGACCTCGTAATGTTGACCGATTTTGTTCAAACTTTGTATGTCGTCTTCTTTTATCACCAAGAAACAGAAAATCCACTCAATGGCTAACATTTCAAACATTTGAAAAATAAGAACAGCCCTAATATACATATATATATATATATATATATATATATATATAATAATATATATATATATATATATATATACATATATATACTTATATATATATATATATATATATATAAATCACGAATTCGAAGTATTCGAATATCTGGTTGCCCATTTTACGCATTTGTCGTGAAGCCCACATACGGCAATAATGCGGCAAAAACTTAGTTAAAATCAGATCATTATATCATCATATATAGCCTATATAATATTACAATTTAGATTACAGCAGAGACGTTATGAGCTTAAAGCGAGAGACATCGCGAACAGTCAGAGGTTCGTTCACAAAACAGATGGAGGCGCTTGTACCGCGGGAGTGTTTTTTAACATTTGAATATTAATTTTTACGTTCGAATTCGCTTTTTGGGATACTATTCGAATTCGAACAACGAATATTCGTTGACAGCCCTAATATATATATATACTTTTGTGAACATTGTACCAACCTTCAAGCTTCATTTCTTTTTTCGATACATTTTTAGTGAGTTTCTTAGTTGATAGCTAAGTGTTTGTATATGATGGCATTTTGTAGACAAAAGGATTGAAGTATGTTTTTTTCATTACAATCAACAAACACAGAGATAATATTGATTTTGTATGTTTTCAATCAAAACTAACAACTAACTAATGATTGTTTGCAATCTAATCAATCATAGACAAATATAATAAATAATGAATTACTTTTTCATTGGCTGTTTGAAAAGAAAATTACAAATAATTACAGTACCCTAGGTGCTTATCAGATAGGTATAATCAATATTAAATAAATCAGTTAGGGGCTTCTATTGGATACATTTAAATTATAAGTAAACAACATCACTATATAGATCCTTGACATGCTTTCGAGAAGGTTCATAATTCATTTGCTTTTAAATAACGAATGGTTCTGTATATTGACAAAAAAAGGTTTTTTATTTGTGCTAAATATCTATTTAAATGATCTGAAGCCTTCTAAATCTTACACAACAAACTTTTAGTATAATCTTTAATATTATTATTAGCATTATGGGTCTATGAAAACAAACTTTTTTTTAGTGTAGATGACATATTTGTGATATTCATATATGATCTAGCTTAATAATTTTCCTACACCAAACAAGGCCTATAAAAAGTGATCCAAAATTTGCTTAAAAGTATGCACCAACAGTTTCCAAATTACTAAACTAAAAAATGTACTTATTTCTATTATCATATTTAGATAACTCACTTAAAAAGAGCACAATGATTTTTCAATTCATAAGTACAAACTTGTAATCAATGTTTGGAATCCATATACTCCTATTTATTATTGACTCTAAACATCCTACGAGTCTTTATACGAAACGCTGTTGTATCAGGAATCGATACAATAATATAAACTTCTATAGGGAAGCCCAGAGTAACGTCACACCAATATCACTTCATTTGACATTGATTTTACTTTACCACCAGTTCTGATTTTGTAGAACACGGAAAAGAAGAACCCTGGGTACACCAGTCCCCCGGTAGAACATGGGTCAAATCACCCGGTGTTAAATCTTACTATAAGATCAGCTCCTCTAAGAAAATCTTGGACACTTTCATACTTCAGTTACGATGTGAAAAGACTTACTTTATAAATAGCATTAAGAACTGAGTGCACCCTACTGAGAAGAACCGCGAGGAATCTTAATGAAGTCAGTGATGACCCTACATGCCACTCCAAGCTAAACTATAGGAGATGAAAGCCATGAGCAATTCTAAAAGAATGCACTGGATGACTTTGTGGTGCACATCAATATATTCACAGACCTAAATAAAAGCCATTTAGAACGAAGAATAAAAGCCTATAAACCTGCTTTTTTATTATTATGTTATGAACATTTTAAACTGGCGCTGAATCAAAGTTGAGGCCCATAAAAAAATCCCTATACAATTAAAGAAGTTGAAAGAAAGGAGAACTTTAATTCAAATCAGATTATAAAAAGTATAAAAAAATATTTTATACATCCAATTTATCAACCATGCATACAAACAACATTGCTTTCCTCAAAAGCACTCCATCCAAAAATATAACCATTAAAAAATCAGAAGCAAGGAAAACATAGGCTCATGTCAGTTTATAAAATAAGAAAATAGGATATTTCAGCCAAATAAAGAAAATTGTGAAACACTATTTTTGCTTCTACAGCCCACAGTTTTAGATTGATATTATTTTGTTTAAGTCTTATGTTTTGTTATATTTGTTTCTTTTTACTTGTCAGCATTATTTAGTATATATATTATGAAACTTGTTTGACACTTTGATATGTCTTTATTGCAGCTAGGTCTTTTGGCAGGTAGTCTAATTCTAAACTATAATGTTTATTTATTTAATATTTTTACACAATTCTACGACCTATATTACTCTGTATCCACAGTTACAATTGAAATAAAGACCTTAAAAAATTGCTCCTTTAATTCATGGGCTGTTTATACTTGTGATATAGTTTTTCCTTAAAATATATTCACTGTTGTCTCCACATAATTGCTTTGTCTCATATATTTTTTGCAAGCTTTTCTCCGAAAAACAACACAAGCCAGCCAGCCTTGTTCTTGAATGCCTATCTAATTAATATAATGATGGGATCAAATTACAGGGGTCAGTGTGAAGGGTGGGGATTCCTACATATTAATTGAGTATGTATCTTATGAAGACGAGTACTCTTGTGGGGATGAATGACCCATTTGAGTCAATTAAGATCCCTTAGAGATGAGTGTGGGCACAAAGCAACCCCCTCGTGGGGCAACGCCTACACTCTCAAATAATGAGCAATGAGTTCATTTGGATTGGCCACGGGGAAAATAAGCAAGCAGGCAAGGCGAAGGGAAGGAGAAAAAATCCCCCCCCCCCCCCCCCAAAGGGAACTACTCCTTGTTGTACTTCCAGAGATCCACAAGTCAGTTCTAAAAGAAGTGCCATAGGAGTCAAAGTTCCCCCATCCTAATAATCCCTCTAAACAACAGCAAATACTGAGTCGGATACAATGAGACTGTTACTTTGTTTTTGTATCCTATTTCTTTTTGTATTTGCGTCGGGTAAGTTCCCTAGCTGCACAAAAATATGAAAAGTTGTACAGTTTTTATGAGTATTTATTTACATTTTTTTAGATATTATTTTATGGTTGCTTATACAATTCTTATATGTTTTTTAAAGTTTCAAAAGACTTTTTTTTTCAAAGAAGCGTATATTTTTGTATATTTGTCTACATATTTTAAAAACATACATTTTCATAAGTTTTCTAAGTATTATATTTTATACATTAAAAAAGTTTTTTTATGTTGAATGTTTTTGACAAAGTTATTTATATTTATTTACTATTTATATTATTATTTTTTGCAAATTTTATACATTTTTTACAATTTTCATACATTTTTTTACAATTTTGATAGTTTCTTATAATTTATTTTTTGATTTTTTTCAAATGAAGCAGCAAGATTGTCATTGTCATGTCGTTAGCCTAGCTTCTTGCTTGCACGTTTATCTCATAAAGAAATTTATTTTTATAAAATAGAAGAATTCAAGTAACCATATTTTTCTATTTAGCCCAAGAAGAGCTTCCTGCATCTGGAGATGGGTCTGGAGAAGGATCTGGGAGTGATGCTGGCTCGGGAAGTGGGGATACCGGTATGCCAGAAGAGTGTAATATGTAGAAGGCGTGGCTTGTTTTAAAATGTGATTATTGTTATAGCGGAAGTAAGCGGAAGTGGAAGCGGAAGTGGAAGCGGAGAAGAGGAAACTCCAGCTGCTACAGAGGAAGAAGGAGAAAATGAAGAAGAAGGGTCTGGATCAGAGGATGCCTCTGGGGAGGCCAGTGGAGACGAAGGTGCTTCTGAAGAGGACAAAGAGGAGAGCGAAGATGGAGAAGAGAGTGAAGACGGAGAGGAGAGTGAAGATGGAGAGGAGAGTGAAGATGGAGAAGAGAGTGGAGATGGAGAAGAGAGTGAAGATGGAGAAGAGAGTGAAGATGGAGAAGAGAGTGAAGAAGGGAGTTCCGGTAGTGGTGATGCTAGTAAGTGTTTTATCTTATTCTTGTCCAATCCCAATTGGAGCCAAGGGCTCTTTTGCTGTGAGCTAGAAAATTATTATATGTATCTTTTCCTTGTTTGGTTTAAGGCAGGGGTCGACAACTCGCGGCTCTTTAGAGCTCCTTTAGTGGCTCCCTGGAGCTTTTCCATGAATGTTAGAAAATGAAAAGAAGATCGGGAAATACAATATAAAGGACCAGAATGTGCACCGTATAAATATTATATACAAAATTATTTTTTTGCGGCTCCCGACACTATTTTTTATTTCTCTTGGTCCATTATGACTCTTTCAACATTTTGGGTTGCCGACTCCTGGTTTAAGGGAATCTCATCTCTGTGTGTACATGAATAAGCATTATATCATTAAAGTTAGTTCAACGGACCCAAGATGATACTCTTTTCAATGAGGCTGATAGAAATTGACTATGGCACCCAGACAATTTTTTGGGGGGGTGGGAGGTAAGTATCCTCTTTATTTTGATTCCCAAAAAACAAGGAAAGTATCTCATTTATATCCCAATTAACTGTTATTAGATAGAATATGCGAATCCATCTCATATTGAATTATTATGGTACCAGATCATTGAATCTCTTATAAAAACCCGCTTATGAATGAGACATCATCAATAAACTGACACTGCACTTAAGACTATAATATTTCTCTTTACGTTTTGAGTGATGATACTTTTATGATATTTCTTTCTAACTCACCAAATATATTTATTTCCATTTGACAACTTAATTTTCCTTCTTTTTTAATTGCACCAATGAAGACATAACAAAGCACAAATATATTTTTGTGCTGAGTATGTGAAGTTACTATATAAATATAGGATTCATGCAAAGATCCAACTGTTGTTTTTTTCTTCTATTCACGTTACTTTAAGCAAATACTGCTCCAAAAAGAAAGTCCCCGGGAGTAAATAAGTATTATACCATAAAAAAGTCCATCAAACTAATAATCTATTTGATGTGTCGTTAAAAGACCGTCGATAGGCCAACAGGCCTTTTTAACATTGACAGCCGATTTTCTACCACTGAACTGATGATTATCCTCATCCTTTTATTTCGATTTAATTCAATTATTTATTTGTCAATATGCAATTTACAACATTTAACTATTAGTTTTTCTGGGGCTATGAGGAATTAATGAGTAACTCTTAAAAACTCATAATTATTTTGCTGGAGATACTCATACCATAGGTATATATAGAGAATATATTGCAGTAGATGAAGACAAACCTAAAAAAATAATAAACAGTTTATATTACCATCTTTGTATTTATCATATGCAATATAATTCCGGGTAAGTTATCAGGATTATTAGATATTTGCTACTTTTCCTATAATGATTATATTAACTCAGTTATCTATTTAAACATACTTTTATTTTGGATATACATGTATACAAAAAAGCTTTATAATACGTTGCACTCTTAAAACTTCAAATGATGTTTTTATAATAACTGATGATCGATTTTTAAATATATTATATGCATTTTTATAGCTATTTTTATTATTTGATTATGTTCAATCATTGTTAAAATTGGTATTGTTCTACTCCGAAGAAATAATTTTAGACTAAAATGTCTATTTTTGTCTTGTTTTTAACGCAATTATTTTGGAATTTTTAAGAACTGAAATATATTTAAAAAAAGCTTTTACATAAAACTATTAAATTTGTACTCCATTTTTTTATTTTGCCATTTTTTACAGGCTCAGAAGATGACATTGAAGGCATTTTAACTCCAGAGGATGCAAGTGGAGAGGCCGAAGATACTGATATGGAAAATGAAGAAGAAGCTGAGGAATCGGAAATGGGAACTTGTGAGACTGAGGGCATGGAGGAAAATGTATCAGAGTGTTTAAATGGCTTTGGCTCACGGATTCATAAGCTAGAACAGACCATTTCATCCGAAGAGGGTAAGCCATCCATCGAAGTCTTTTGAAGAAATTAACTAATATTCACTAAAAATAGCATAAACTGAAGAAATATTACAATTAACGGTCTAAAATAATTTCAATTATGTTTATCAACAGAATTTTGATACGAAAACAAGCTATACCCTTATAAAAACTGAGAACGCCTTATAACCTTACTGTCTTGTGTAAAAGATAGCTTAGTTTTTTCATTTATTATAATTTGGGCAATTATCAAAAATCAAGGAGCCAACTATGACTGAAATTTATTTTAAGCCATTATAAAGAGGACATTACGGAGTTTTTTAGAGTTTATACATTTTTCAATGGAAGATTGGGGGTGTTTGAACTTTTTGACTGCAAAAATACTTTTATCCCATCATTTGTGAATATGTGTTCCTCGTGTTTGTTATTTATTCTAAAGTTCATTCCAAATAATGGGGTATTTGTGATGTCTCTACAAAGGGATGGTTTTTAAGTTATTGTTCATTATATATATGTATTGTAAATATATATATTTTTAATTCTTTTAAACGAGTTTTTCAGTTGTAAGAACATCAATTATAGAGAAGCCATATGTAAACTGCAGTTTGTAATCGTTCACAAAACGTATAAATGTACAAAGAAGGCTTTAGTTTTGTATTTCAAAGACATTTTGTGTAATATATTTATTCAAAAAATAACTTAACACTGAAAATATACATATTATTCTAATAGAAAGTAATGTATTCAGTACATGAAAAGGTTATATTTTGTCCGTTAAAATTTATGATCCTTGATATTTACATCCATGAATTATGCAGTCTTGTTTTTCTATTTTAGCTATAGGCGTTTATTTGTGTTACTTTTCTACTCATTAATTTAGTTTAGCCAATTGTATGTGGAACATGCTAAGTGATTTCTCTCGGGCAACATACATTTTACAGATATTTTTTAAAGTCTTATATATATTTTAAGTATACACGTTAACGTTTGTGTTTATTTTTTAGTCACGTTTGCTCGAAAGGTCGCCGAGCACACTTTATAAGCTAGTTCATTCATTTAATCGATAGCAACATATTGCAACCCATTATGAGTTTAGTAGTTTTTAAAATATTATGTACTTATGTACATTACATACTTTATTTACTTTTGATTTATTCATGTCTAATAACCTGAACAAAGTTATTTAAAATTAACTTTTGAATGTAGCAAATCTTAAATATGTCTAAAACATCATATAAATCAGGGATAGACCCAAAAAAGTTGCCTTTCTAATTTTTGTAAAAAAATATTTCAAAATATTATTTTTCACAAAAATACATGTTTAAAAAATGGTAATTCCTGCTTTTATTTGTCCATATTGATGCTTTCTTAAACCCCATGAATAGACACAGACAACTATTATCTTGCACTACAAGATTTACATACTAAGTACATAAGCTTGTATTGTGGGGTTGATCGTTGCCCATTTTTAATTTAACATTACGTGCAACAACCAATGTCCGTCGTCGTCGAAGACAACACGAAATAAATAATTCTCTCGGATGGCTTTGTATTTTGTGCTTTGTTATTTTTATGTTATGACTTTTTGTGAGGTTACTTAATATGTACCATTTATTGTCCCTAGGTGGCGGACTTGAGGAACAAATCGAATTGGTCCTCGTCAAAAAGGGTGTGATTGACTGCGAAAACGATACTCAGTGTGACGATAATAGAGCCTGTCTGGATTCCATACATGAAAGTGGTCGTATGCTCTGTGAAGATCCATGTGAACGGTACAGTATTTTGCCCTCACATCTATACATATTAAACAAAGAAACACACCGATATTTACCTCCGCCGAAGGAGGTATTGTTTTCACTGGCGTTTGTTGGTTTGTTAGTTTGTTGGTTTGTCAGCAGAATAACTCAAAAAGTACTAAACGGATTTGGATGAAATTTTGTGGAGTTGTTGGAAGTGCCAAAAGGAAGAAGTGATTAAATTTTGGCATCTCTGAGTGCAGAATTAAGGCGCCAAATGAGCTAAATACTACTAAATTTTTCAAGTTAGCCTACTCTGCCAATAGATGTCGCTGTGCTGTGAAATTGGGTGCCGGGAGCGTCTTCCTCTCGTTTTTACATATTAAATATATTTACATAACAAAGTAACATACAGATATTTTTTATATATTTTAAATACTTGTATATGGAATACAACTTAACAGAAAAAGAATTAATTAAAGTTTTTATATTCTAAGTGGAAATGTATTAAGATGTTTTATGTAGAAACTTCTGGGGTTGTTTAAAAGATTTAGAAGAAAAATTTCTAATTTTATTCGAACAAGAATAGTTTATCTTTTTTTTAACTTAATATCACTGATTTGTGAAGATTTATATTTATGAATTTATTCCGGAGAGGGAGCCTGAGAAACGGCTACCACTTCTAAGGAAGGCAGCAGGCACGCAAATTACCCAATGGTCGCAGACCAAGGTAGTGACGAAAAATAACGAAGCCGGACTCATCCGAGGCCCGGTTATCGGAATGAGTACACTTTAAATCCTTTAACGAAGAACAATTGTTGGGCAAGTCTGGTGCCAGCAGCCGCGGTAATTCCAGCTCCAATAGCGTATATTAAAGTTATTGCGGTCAAAAAGCTCGTAGTTGGACTTATAAATTTGTTTGACATAATGATGCAGTTCAAATTTTTGAATTCAAGGTCTAAAGATTTACTTATCAACTTAATTTTTAAAAAAACATCGACAAGATTTTGTTATCATGAATATTATTTCTTTATTTTAGTAAATTAAATAAATGAACTATCTGAGGAATCTAATTTTGACAGTACAATAAGATTGTAAATGAGAAAATTGATAGGAAATATTCTGTAAAGCTGCATAAATTAATTATGGGTTTTTTATATGCATTAAAATAATTAATGAATTTTTCTCAACTTTAATACATACCACTATATTTGTTTTTATTTTCGTAGTGGTTTAAAAAAATTGTTATTCTTTTTATTTGGTTTTTTATATAACTTTATGTGTTTACAGATTTGATCTACACTCAATTAAAAAAATATATTTATTTCATTGTAACAAAAAAATATATTTATTTCATTGTAACAAAAAAATATATTTATTTCATTGTAACAAAAAAATATAACCTTCTAATAGCTTAGTGTAGAAATTTAATCTTTTCTAACAAAAATTATGTCATATTTGGTCCTGAAACAATCCAAATACAAAATTATTTAATTCAAAATATGTTTTCGGAATAATATTGTTATCTTCACTCATTCTCACAGCAATTATTGTCACGTTCAGCATTCCGAATGTGTAGTCCGTGAACACAAGTTCTCCTGCGAGTGCAAGGAAGGATTCCATGGCAACGGTACGGAGCGATGTGTTCCCGATGGATTTACTGCAGAGGAGAACGGAAAGCACTACCGGATATTTGATGATTCCTATGTTACCTTCGACAACGCAACACAGCAGTGTGAGGAACTTGGGGCCCGACTCCCCGTCCTAGACTCACCCGAAACCATCAAAATCATCAAGAAGTACTTGGAGCAGTCAAATTTTACTGTATTTGAAGTAAGTATTAGAAGGTCTATAAAATATTACTGGGTTGGATCATTTTAAAATAATAATAATATGAATTTTTTAATAAAAGAGCAACAGTTTGATATATATACATTTGTATATATTGGCTCTATCTTTTGTTTTAAACATGTTTGAGCTGACAAAGTAAATTAGATGGATAACTCCTCAAGATACGAGGATCAACTGAATTTTTCCTTAATTTGATTGATATTGAGAATAATAGTTAGGGATATAAATATATTTCAATGCATAATTTAAGTATGGCATGTATGTTGTATCAGATATTTTTCTGTTGTTTATTTTCTTCCTAACCTATAATGACAAAAATATACTTTTTTCAAATCAAATTTTTATCATATTTCAATATAAAAAAATGAGAAGAAAATAATTAAAAACCCTGATATCACTAACCAAATTTGTAACATAAATCTTATATGTAAGTCCAGCAGGGTCAATTCTTTCAGCTTAAAGTCTTTTGTAGGCTTCAAGATCGTGAACTCTAATATATTTTATGAATCTGAGTTTCTAATGATGCAAAAAATGAATTTACAACACAATCCACTACCTCCCTTGGATATTTTAAAACATATATTGCATAAACTGTCCTACAACATATGACCCAGTATTTTTTTAAAGGAGACCCTATTTAAAGTTTATAATTGATATTTGAATCAAATGCAAGCAAGGATTATATTTCATAAGATCTGGTAACACTCCAGTGACTTTTTAGAACATATATCAACACGAGGTTGCGTTGTATTGAAGTATAAATATTTCCGGAAAGAATCTCATATTTTAAGGTTTTTCGTCTGGATCATGAGTACAAGCTGACAAAAAGGAATTAAATAAAAATACCCGAAAATGAATGTACTTTATTATGAATCTATATCAATATTAAAATAAAAATTACTTCTCTGATCGCATCGTTAGTCTTTTATAGTCATGATAGCTGAATACAAAAAAAAGGAGATCGCTTACGAGACAGTCAAATCAACTTAAGAAACCTATCCTAATACTCGTTTAACTGACATTTTTGTTATGTCGCTTTTTAGTCCCCAATATTTTTGTAGAGGCTTTAAAAAGCAAGGAAAAATGAAAGTTATATATATATATATATATGACAAAATATCAGCTCCATATATATTATAATATATTATTTTTGGAAACACATTTATAACAAATATTTATTAGAAGTGTGTATATATTCGTCAAAAATACGTCAACCTTTAACGCTGAAAAATATCTATGTTATATGAAAAACATAAAATTCCCCATGTAATGAGTATTATTTCAAAAGAAGTTTTTAAAATCAAAAATCTATTAATATTATTTATGTTCTTTCATTTGCGATCTTCTTATGGTAAAAATTCTCGGTACTCCCAGGGCAAGATAGTACGCAGAGGTTGTGTGAACTTTATATTTACAACGTCCATATTGCAACATGTGGGTTATTATTAGTAGGAGTAATAAGTTATGTAACTTCATTGATTCCCATTGTTGCGTTTATTACTTTTTTTATATCTATTATTATAAGATTGTAATGATGATATTATATATCATCATTATATATATATATAATGAAGTAATGAATGATCGAATGATTTTTGATAATTCAATCAATATCAGAATTTACAAATTTACCACCTTTGTTGGTCATTGAGTGCGAGATTAAAGGAACCGTTGAAGCCCAGTGTTCGAAAGAAATTATAAAAATTAAATTTATATATATATAAATATTTTTTTTTAAGTATAAGTATAAGCTATATGTAAAAATATGTTGGAAAATGCGTCTTTAGGGGGTCCTCCCGAATTTCTCCCTCCATAAAAATTCATCGAGGTGTTCCTCAAGCGTAACACCGCTCACACGAGCCATTGATTTGAATCTATAAAGAAAACAGCACTCAACATGGTTCGTATGAGCACTGCTTATAGGATCCACAATATTTGTAGAGTTATTTACCACCTCGTGCTGGTATTGAGGGTTTATAGGTAATTGAAGGATTCTATTATAGGCAGCCTATCCGTCGCTGTGCATAACAGAACCTGGCTCAATTTTTTCCATGATGATGGGAAGGAGGGTGCCTGCCTTTCGATCATCAACCTAGATCAAAAAATAAAAAGTTTATTATTCTTTGTGGACATATATTCATTAATACTCACTAAAGTTAGGAAGCCTTCCTTTGTTTGAGGGCAGTAGCCTCCACAAACCCATCGTTCAGGAACTATTCGTCCAACGTGGAACTTGCGCCTTGCCATCAGAAATTCATCTATTTGAACTACAACCCCGGGGCCTCCAATTTTATAGAGATTATGGTTCAAATAGATGGAACAGATATACCTAAATTTTGAATACCATTCGAGGGCCGTCGATTCTGAAATGGCAATAATATCAGGAACGACGGTCACTAAAATTTTGAGCACCCAGGCCAAGGCCAATTTTGGGTAGCCTAATCTGCTTCCAGCCCACAGAGAGTCTTTTCGTTCAGGCACATTAAGAATATCTAATTATTTATCATTGTATATTCAAAAAGATGGCTAGTGTGAGCAGCGTGAAGTTTTGAGAACACCTCGATCAGGTTTTATAGAGGAAAAAATTGGGTAAGACCTCTGAATATAATTATCAAATATTTTTACATATGAATAAAATTTCTGGTTTTTTAAATATAACTTTTATAATTTCTTTCGAATACTGGGCTTCAACGGTTCCTTTAATCTCGCACTCAATGAGCGACAAAGGTGGTAAATTTATCTATTCTGATATTGATTGAATTATCAAAAATCATTCGATCATTCATTACTTCATTATATGTATATCATCATTACAATCTTATAATAATAGACATTTTAAAAATCATAAACGCAACAACGGGAATCAATAAAGTCACATAACTTATTACTACAACTAATAATAACAAACATGTTGCAATATGGACGTTGTAAATATAAAGTTCGCACAACCTCCGCGTACTATCTTACCCTGGGAGTACCAAATTCTCAGCGTGAAATAATAGTAATTTTAAATAAAATTTAAAAATAGACGTTGATAAATGAGAGCTTCGCACGCAAAGAATTTTTTAATTAGATTCGAAACCATTTGGTTAGGTTGAAAAGAAGGTAATTGTGTGGGTATATATAACCTCTTCTTGTATAATGTATTAAATGTTTTAATATCCAAATATTTCATATTGCATCTATATATATTTCCATTTAAATTTAAACATTCATGTTCATATAGAAAATCAATAACTTATTTAATACATGCGAAATAAAAATGTCTATTATTGATACAAAAAATTCTGGAGTACATATACTTCTTTGGCAATACATATGCAAAAAAAGGAACAAATCTTGTAATAAAACTATGAAGCAATATGATACAAAATATTTCTATAAAGAATACTACTATATATCAAAATATATATATTTTAATCTGTCACGGAACTTATGCCACATTAATATTACAAAAAACATGTACTAATTCCAAAAGCGTGCATAAATTTATACTCATATGATTTACTATTTTGAATAACTCATAAATACCTTATTTATATTATGATTATTTGTATAATAAAACATATTTACAGACATATGTACATATAATTTTTTTAATGTTGAACAATACAAAAATGAAGAAAACAACACCTGATGATATATACAAATTCGATTAACATTTATTTTTCACAAAAAACTAATTCAACAACAATTTAGATTTAAACAATTTAAGTCCTTTTTTCGAGAAAAAAGCAATAAAAATGGTTCTCGTTTTTGTTATATAGAATGGTTCGAAACGAGTATTCTGATCCATTTTTCACAGACATTTTCGAAATATTTGTGTTGTTCCATTTCTAAAATTTGTAATTATTCACATAAAAGGATGATAGTAATTTGACTTTTCGAAACATATAAAATCATTTTAAAAGGAATACAGAGTCGGAACTTATCCTTAATGAAAGAAACAGGATGAAAACTAATTTAATTCCAGGAAATAATTCAACATGAATATTATTGTATATATATTTCATGACGTTTATCGTTTCCTTTATTTCAGCAATGGGATCGATCTTCCCGTCGCGTCTGGCTTGGTCTCTCACTGTCTACTCGCTCTGAGTTGACCTGGGTAGATGGCGCTAGAATCAGGAACTACCCTGCCTCCTCCCGACTATTCGTTTGGGAGGCACGTCGCACCCTTAGCGTAGAATCTTCCTACGCGGATAATACCCGACACTATGGGCTATACATTGATGGAGACATTGCAAAGCTCCCAGGAGGTGAGTAATCCAAATCAATCATTTCATTGAGTTAAGGCCATTCTTCGGCACTATAAGTCCGCTGCAATACGGGTTTTAGTCAAATGCACAGTGCTAAATGACAGCGCGCGTTCTTCT
Source organism: Caligus rogercresseyi (assembly GCA_013387185.1). Lineage (NCBI taxonomy): Eukaryota > Metazoa > Arthropoda > Copepoda > Siphonostomatoida > Caligidae > Caligus > Caligus rogercresseyi. The sequence continues at coordinate 7,308,560 of CP045892.1, read as the reverse complement.
ATATTTAACTTTGGGTTTTATATCAAACACTTCTTCAGAAAAAAAATTAGCAAATAAAAGTTGTAAAAAACATGTTACATAAAATATAAAGAAAAACTTGATGCCAATCAATGACTTTAAGATCTTGTTCAATTTTGCCAACCGCATAAGAGTAAATTTTAAATATATTTTTCCATTACTTTTTTCTGTGTAATTCTAAGCATAAAAAGTCATATAAAAATCCATTTGATGGCATTCGTACTTGAAGTTACTCGAACATAACTCTATAAATATGAATGTTCTGATTTATTTTGGATACTTTTATCAACTGCAATTAGCTTTCATATTAATTTATACACCAATATATGTAAGTTAACACTATCGTACTACATCTATGTCTTAACAAAATATGTGCAGCACTTCTCAATACACCACAACAATTTTAAACATATGAAAATATACGCAATAGAAATGGCGAAAAAGTTTTCTACATAGATAAGTACTTTCTTGACTTGTAATAAATAAAGATATTTCCAAAAATTATAAGTGACTATATACTTGTCTAGGTGGTCGCAAGGGAGCTGCAGTGCTCTGTGAGCTTCTACCTCAGCCTGAGACTCCAAGCAGCACCGACTACTACCAGAGACAACCTGACCCTTATAGCCAGCAGCGCCCTCAGCCAGGTCAGCAGCAGGGTCACCAGCAAGGCCCCCCACAGGCCCCTCAACATCCCTACTATCCCTCCAGACCTGGACAACAGCCCCCACCACCCCAGAGACCAGGCTACAACATGTACTCCTAATGACTCGTTATAGACATAGTGGATTTTTTACATCATACAATTATACTTTGTTTTAACAATTTGTAAATAAATATTTGGGGAAAATTGCTTATTGACTCTTATTTGGTTGAGTGCTATATACAAGGTATAGAATTTAAGATCCAAATTAAAGACTTGGATAGTTGAATATATAATACTTGAACAACTTTTAGCTAATACGTATTACCGACGTCAATTTGTGTAACCAATCAAATACCAAGGAGAATATAAATAAGGTGAGGCAATGGGAATCGACGTAGGCAATTGCAGGGCGACAGCTGACTATTTTGTTGTGGCGTCACAGGTGCTACGCTTGATTCCCAGTTCAGTTGTATTGTTAAGCGAAAATGTCATATTCTCGAGGAAGTCATCGAGTTTGTGCCATCCCCTCTTGCTCTTATCCTCGAGATGCACAATATTTTGCACTTCCGACGAAGGATCTCAATATCCAACATATGTGGATTGCAAGATGCAAAAGATACGACAGGATTGACCAAAAGAATGCGAAGATCTGCGATTGTCATTTTACTCGAGATGATTTCCAAAGAAATATTCTGACTGGCATCTTTACTAGGAAGTAGCTTAAGTCTCAAGCTGTTCCTTCACTCTTCATCCTGGATCACCCTTCTCAAGTGTGTCCAAGTCCTTCAGACAGGTCCGTCAAGAAGCCCGTGAACGAAAAAAAATGTGAGTTGACTAGTGAGGAGGAATGAGGAACTCTGACTCACGAAAATTTAATTTAAACTTTAATTAAAACCTAATTGGAAAATAATTACACATCGATCCAAACAAGAGGATTAATGAATCCTTCTACAAAGTTCAATCGTGGCTACTCAAAAGAAGATGTAACTACCGCCCTATCCTACGGAGCATATGTACCCGGGCCTTTGAGTAGTTGCGCTCACGGAAACTCCTTCCTTTGCGTAGTCGGGAAACACAGGAAAAAATCCAATGACTGTTCCAACGAGGGTCTCTCCTACATCTCTGGATACTTAGCCAGGAAGTTTAAACACCTCCACCCAAATTTGGGGAAACAGACGAGTAACATTGAAGGATTTGAAGAAACTCAAAGTCCTTGGATTGAGTTATTACCGCCCATTCACTCGATTTTTGAAGTTCTGCCACCTCTTAGACAATAATTTCCAATTTTTTCATAATAGCTATCAAGACGCAATTAATAAGGACCCCATATTTTTTAATGACTTTTTAAGCCACTTATCAATTGATATCCAAATTGGTCAAAAGGAATTATTATTGCTTTTTGAAAAAAAAATAACACGGATTCGAGTCAATTTCCTTAATAAGCTACTTATACTGAAAAATGCTAATGAAAACTTAAACACATAGGCCAGGCTACTAATTAGCGTAATTATATATTCATATTCTTATGTTCCCCCCTTTTAGTATGTACATATGTATAATTCTATTATTATGATTTATAAATTCCTTCAAATAAATCTAAATTTTGATTGTAAAAATCATTTTTATTGTTTGAAATTATTGGTTATATTATGAGGACTAAATACTTGAAATAATAAATACAAATGATAAATCATTTACATAGCACTTTTTCCATGCAACATGGGTTCTATACACTAGCACAGAACAATATTGTAATGAAATATTTTCAATTGGGAAATAAAGTTGAGAAATTTTATCTATAGCATAGCACTAATAAGTAATGTTTTTTTTATTGTAGCATTCGTGACGTAACAAAAATCTCCCTTTTGAACAAGAACATGAGTCAAAGTTATCCTCTTTGACTCACCTTATTTATATTATCTTTGCAAAATACAGAGTCTAAACAGTGTCTCTATTTCTTTGATTACTATTTTGAAATCAACTGATAAACCTATTTTTAGTGCCGTATGGACGTAAATCTGTCCTAATGATTTCCAGACATATATTTTCGTTCACAAAATAATTATATCGTCAAGCTTTACTAAGTTGCATTAAAATGCATTTCACCCTCTGTGCAGAGGGAGATGAAACTCCCATTCACCTAATATACGAATGCCCACGGATAAGGAGACAAATGGAGGAAATCATCCTGGAAAGTGAAGAGAAGAAGAAGCCTCTTGAGGAGTTCATTTTTAAAATATATATGTTTCTGTCGAAATTTAATATTTTTACAAATAAATTAGTTAGCTCCTAGACAGTTTACCACCGGCTGATACCGAATTAAGTTCCGGTGAAGTGGGGCTGATCTAGGAGCTAAACAAACAAACTTTAAAGATTGGCAAATCTTTGAAGGGAACCCACTCATTGATATGAGATGCATCTCTTGTCATCATTTGTCTATGGTCGGCTGTGCATAAATATATAATGTTGAATAGTCTCTTCAAAAGGGAAGGAATGTTCATCAACAGCTGTCTATTTAAAAGGAACTCAGGGGCAAAAATCAAACCATCTGGGCAATGAGCCTTTGCAAAAGGAGCCTTCTTTTAATTGCATTATTATATCAAATTGACATTGTTAATCTTCTAATTTGGCATTGGTTTCAACAATATCATTTCTTAATTGCCAAAACTGTGTCCATATAACGCAATTGTAGTGGAGTCATATAATTGTCTTATTTGGTAGCATCAGTATGACATTTTTGACTTAGTTTTCAACGACTTGACGCAATCATGATAACATTTATTTGGATGTATGTTAGAGCGCTCCTCCAAATCTATATTAAAATATCAGCACATTTTAACCCATTATGGCATTCTTTATTTTTAACATACTCTGATCAAATGCCTCTGTGACTTTGAAGATTCAAAAGTATACACTTTTATTATTAGATAAATTAACAATGATTAATATATCGAAATGTACAAGCTAATATCTTTTTTTAATTTTTCTCTATATCAGCTCTTATATACATACAAAAAAAACAAATTTTCTAAAACAAAGTATAAATAGATCACATTAATACATTCACATACCTAATACATATATTATCATGTCGTCTCATAAAAATGATGTCCCATGGATATTAACGATGGAAAAGTTTCATTTGAGACAAAACGATATGATATCGCAGATTATTTTTTGGAAGAAGACGAATATTCTATAAAACGTTTAAGACAAATTGTATTTGCTAAAATCCTATCACTTAATAATTAAAAAGATCTTCTGGAACAACTAAAGAACGTCAATCCCTACATTGGTAGTCACTTTGATTAATCTGAAACATGAAAAAATAATGGAGGCATTAAAAAAATCTTGTTTACAAGCAACATTTTTGTGGCTATATAAGTAAGTACTTATCTCATAATATTCATTCCTTGCATATTATATTATGTTAAGAGTAAAAAAAGATTGTCAATTTGTCTTGCAATTTGTTTAAACAGACATTTTTGTTTTTGGAACACTTAAATAAATATTAGCTATCGATTATAATTTATGATTGCATTTCAATGTAACATTTTTCAAAACATACATATTTTTGGTTGCTTTAATATAACAAAATAATACACTGATACTCTGAATAGCGAATAAAAGTGTAACTTTAATATATCTTAAAAGTATGAAGACTTCTAAATTACTTCCCAAAAAAGATAAATTGACATTTCAAAATTAACTTGCTATAATAATTAATTATTCTTCCTTTAATGTCAAACCACGAGCCCCAAAAACGTATAACTTTAATAGGAACTTGAGCAGCAGGTTTTAATTATATATGGTTTTTTTTATCTAGTCATTGGGCTTAAGTTTAAGTAACGGTCCATACAGTTTGGATTGTATGAGTTAGACAAATTTAGCTGTGTTAAGAAATGTACATTCAGGTTACTCTTGAACAAGATCCATTTGAAGGTGGCTTTAATAATTGAAGTATAATTGAAATTTGTTAAATTAAAATTGATTACTTTTTTATCCGAGGAATTATATTTGCATTTCCATTTGAAAGAAACAATTAACTATTTATTGAAGGCATGAGAGGTAACAGCAAACTTTAAAATAATTATATTTTCTCATGCATAAATAAATTTAACCCTTCTTAATACTCTCAATACAACACCCCCTTTTTCATACCAGGCAAATTTTCTTCTATTTCTTTAAATTTGTTATTACCTCCGCCGAAGGAGGTATTGTTTTCACTGGCGTTGGTTTGTTGGTTTATTTGTCAGCATGATAACTCAAAAAGTACGGAACGGATTTGGATGGAACTTTGTGGAGTTGTTGGAAATGCCAAAAGTAACAAGTGATTAAATTTTGGCATCTCTGAGTGCAGAATTAAGATGCAAAACGAGCTAAATACTAATAAATATTTCAAGTTAGCCTACTCTGCCAATAGATGTCGCTGTGCTGTGAAATTGGGTGCCGGGAGCGTCTTGCTCTCGGAATTTCCGTCGAGGGGAACCCCAGTCGTGAAAAATCCGCCTCGGAAGGCTCATAAGGACCCCGTGACGGCGGAGGTTTGCACTCTCTGAGTGTACCTATATATGCCTCTAGTTTTTATGTTTACAATTAAGAGTGGACCTCTTGAATTGAAAAAAAAACAAACTATCTTTTGAACAAGTAACAATGGCTCTGAGGACATTTTTTCATCATGTAGAATATTCTAAAAGGAGAGGAACGGATTTTGTCATAGCATAATTGACCTTATCGTCACACAATTTAAGAACATGATATTACGTAGATATCAGGTTTTTAATTCATGAATGTGAATGCTATAATATTAATCCTTAAATATTCATAGATCAAATATAAATAAAAATCTATAAAAAAATTGATGATAATACATATTAAAAGCTATATAAATCAGCAACAAAATAATATGTCTCATTTATTTAGATACATTGAAAAAGTTCGAGACAAAGAAGATTAGTTAATTTATTATATATATTTTTTAACTAAACGTCGGCAAGTTTTGTGAATAAAGCCCTAACTTTACAACGGATTAATATTATTATTTGTACCAAGACAAATTATATTTCTTCCAAACATATTTCGATAAGTTGCAAAAGATAGAGAAAAACCAAATGAGTTAATTATATTAAATATTTAAAAATGGAAGGGCGGCGAATGGCATGAAGAAAGGCGAAACCTGTAAACATATTATTATTTTGTTAAAAAGTATATTTCCAAAAAATTATATAAATAGTCAAAAACATTATTAAATATGTCCGCCAATATTTTGCCCTAATCCGTACATGGGAACTTAATAATTCAAATCAAAATGAAACATTTATCATTTATTCTTTATTTGGGGGGGGGGGGGGTATGAATGGATTCCTTAAAATCAAAGGGACGAATTATGAAAAGATAATTCTTCCTCTCGGAATTTCCGTTGAGGGGAACCCTCCCCCGTCCCTCTACGCCGCCCCAGTCGTGAAAAATCCGCCTCGGAAGGCTCATAAGGACCCCGTGATGGCGGAGGTTTGCACTCTCCTAAAAGGACGAAAAATGTGGGTTTTTATGTTGATGAGTGAATTAAACAGATTATATATTTAGATTTACATATGAAAGAAAGGCTATCGAGACTAAAAAATATATTCGACAACTATGTCCAAAAACTCTTATGATAATAGCACAAGACTTTATGGTGGCGCCAAATGTAAAGTAGTTCCGTCAAGAGTATTTTAAGATGTTTTCACATAAAAATAAATAATATCCAAATCCCATTAAGTAGCAATCACAAAATATTTATAAGTATAACGATTAAAAATTAGAAAAAAAACATAACAAATATAAAATGTTTAGTTTCTAAAAAACCGAGTACATAAAAAGAACCTCACTATATACATACATATATGCTCATATTCCTTAATTTTGTCGATCTCTTATACATTGCTTAAAATGCTTTCATATACCTATAGTGTCATTTATTTATTGTATTACCAACTGCAAAGGAAGTACTTCTCTGGATTTTAAGATAGTGAATAGAAATAATAGTTAAACCAGAAGAACGTTACGCACAAATAAAATATGAACTATCAGGCATGAGTATTCAACTACTTTTTCCACCTATCATTTATATACAAACCAATATAATCAAACAAACAAATATGCGGCGGCAATATATGCAGCATTATCGTTAAAAATCCCCTCACCAGACGAAGGAGGAACGTAGACGTCCGCCGGAAGGATAATTAAGTATTATCCAAGCCTCTCCATCCAACACCAAAGACTTATAAAAAATAATTTCCAAAAGATTTAGTAATTTTTAGCAATTAGCATCATTTTATTATGATTTAATTACATTTATTATGTTCATCTTTTAAATTCTTAATAGTTGCTTCCTAAAAAATATTGTCTTAATTTGATAGCCTTTACCTGATATTATGTGTTATTTTATTTTGTGCATTCAACCCCAGAACAAAAATTTTAAACTAAAATGTTTAATTATGTTTTTATTATGCATTTGCTCTGGTTTTTATGTATTTATTTTATTTTATTTACATAATAAACGAACATGAAAAAAATAATAATAATAATAATCGACTTAGATAAATGAAGTAACGCCTCTGCTCTGTTCAAGCCTGCTCGACTCTGGCACATGTTCGACTCCCTCTCTAGAGGGAAAGGGCAATATGTTTCAACCTCAATGAAAAAAAACCTCCCAGGTTTGATTTTATACATTAAAATGCTTTAAAACTTTTATATAAACAACTCTATGCTACTAAATCGAACGAAGGGAGCAAAAAATATATATTAATCTCAGAATATCTTCTCAAAAATATTATATATTTGAAGGATGATGGGATTGTAAATAAATTGTTTGATGAACAACCATTTTTTGACATTTCTCATTGACTGAAAATATTCAATCGCAATTTTTTTTTAAATGTATTAATATCATTATACTACCAATAGTCTGTAAATAAATATAAAAAATATAAACTAGAATGTTTATTTATGTTTTATTTTAAAAAGCACAATTTTCCTATTTTACTATTTATTTAAGTATGTTACTTTTTGTCACCTAGATAAATAAAGGCCTTGCTGATGAGGAAAAAAAAAAATTCCTGACGACATACGATTCAAATATTGATCCATTGTACTAATAACTTGCTTAATAATAATAGTAAATATTTTCACCAAAAAAAGCGTCATATTACTTTGCATCAGTATGAATATAATCTTGTTTGTTGTGTTTAAGTTCGAATCATAATAAGCACCCTCATATCATATAACGCCTCATCAACGGACCAAATACATATAAAAGGCCTACTGAAGAGCATAGAAGGGGAAGGGGGGGGGGAATACCAAATTATTGGTGTATTGCGTGCCTGGAGTGTCCTGGAGCATGTGCAATCGCCCGTATTTGACTGAGAGGAACAGCATGTATAAGTTTACACTCAGTATGGCCGTAAAGACCTTTCAAATCAATAGTTGTGAACTAAATATACACATGAACCACGGAAGTGAAGCATGCAGACCAAAATAGTTACGTAGTTATTTATCCATTCCTTGCCTCAGAGACTCCTTAAGATAAATAATTTGGAGTACAACGTCGTTTAAAAAGAGTGAAAGAACTTCTTAAAAAGGTAAGTCTTAAATTGAATGGGGATATTTTTCGCGTTGTGAACAAACAGAATCAAAGCAGATAAAGTCTTTAGGTGAGGAATAAGTTTCTTTTAAATCCTTAGTTATGTTGATATGTGATTATTCACATAAACAAAGTATCCAATTTAATGCATATGTTCCGTCATATTTTTACATAGATAATATATTACTAATTTATAATTAGTAGCAAAACTATTCAATAAATGCCAATAAATGGAAATATATGCCAAAAATGTCAGATATGAATTATATAAGATAAATGTATTTAACGAGCAAGGATCTTGTCTCTTGGGAATAAATTTAACTGAAAAACTCTTAGGCAATCAACATTTTCTGAATATTTAACTATTTTGGATCATATTTAAAAAGGTATAATAATGTGCGCAGTTGGTAGCAGTCATGAACTTTCGCTTGTACTTGTGGCTTCTAAAACGCGAACCAGAAAATCGGTTATTTAGGCCCCTGAAATTAGAAGAAACATTAAAATGAAATGTATTCACTTAATAAAATTGCTATATTTTGGGTTATAATGTTCAAATAGGATTGGTATTAAACGTTAATATCTGTATTTTCCTATATATATTTTTCAAAAAATATGAATGTATTTTACTGGGTATATTGAACATGTTTCTTGTCTGAGTTATAACTATTTTTAACGATTTTAAATATTATCTACAAAGCAAGGAATATTTATATTCAAATCTCAACGATAGATTAAAATGTTACCCTATTCAAGCTTTTAAGGTTCTCCTAGATTAACTGCCATTTACTACTGGGATAATTTTTCAAAATAGTGTACCAGACTACTGTCTTTTCCAGTTTAATTTGTTACAAAAGCAATAATCAAAAAAATATTTTTTATTAAATCCTCTAAAAGAATCATAGAAAAAACAACCATTTAGAAGTATAATTCCTTACTCATTCATACAAAATTATTTTCTAAACAGTTGTTTATATAACTAAATAACTCAAAACTCTCCTTGACGTATGGTTTTTAACAGGCTTGAACGCGTTACACTTTTTTCCCGTCCCGTTCATCGTTCCGTTCAATTCTTTCCGTTCCGTTCAATTCTTTCCGTTCCGCGGAACGCCGTTCAATTTTGCGTTCCGTTCAAAAATTGGATTTCAAAAAAAATTATCATAAGAAGGCTCTGTACTTTTCACTGCATCCTCGTATGTATCGGGTATAAATTTTAAACCAGGCTTTAATAGTTTCGGCTTGAAGTTAGTTACCACAATTAAAGTTCCAAAAACTTTACTATCTTCGATAATATATTTAAGATATAAATTTTTTGAACCAGAGGCTCGGCCCGAATAATTAATATATTTTTTTACCCCGACCGAAAAATGTTACAATATGAAAAGTCAAACATGTAAAAATCCCACCCACATATGGTCCACCGAATTTCTCGGTCTATACTACTCATAATTATTGCGTTGTCTGAGAATAATTAAGAAAAGTTTATTTATTTACAATCTAAAGAATAACATTAGTTTATAAATTACACTATAAAATTTACTGCTAGAAGGAGCTGTTTTGTCTTGTCCTTCGCAATAAAAGGTTAGATTTGGAGAAGAGTCTCTCCGAACTGGCACTGGGAAGTATAACATTATATGGAATGAAAATCTTTTTAATCCTTTTATAAGCAATAATTGATTCCATTGCCTCAGACTCAAGCGGTCAACCTCCTGCTTAGCTGAGTCAGTCTTCTTCGGCCTCTTGGCAAAGAAATAGCCTTTATCTTCCGCTGCTGGTTCTTGCAAAAGTTGACTAAAAGGAAAATCTCCCAGTTCTTCGGCCTCTTCAAGTAAATAATTCTTTGCTAACTGTTGCTTTGCGATGTCTAAAAAGCCTACTTTGAACTCAGGGAGATATGCTGAAGCAATTAGCATCTCCTTACGTTCAAAGTAGGCTCCAAATCTTCGTTTGATCCCAAAGAGAGTGCATCAAGTAACACCCTACACCTGGACGCAGCTTCCCTCTCCTTAGTTTGGAGGTCAGAACGATAATGATCGAAAGGGATAAAGAGTGAAATAAATAAAGTTCTATAGGTAACTATGTAAATAATTAAATATATTGACCGACAACAAACCTGATAAAATTATATAATACATACTATAATCGAGGTTGGGTGATTTCCTCTTGAATATTATTTGAACGGAACGCAAAAAGACAAATTTTAGCGTTCTGTTCATCGTTCCGTTAATTTTTTTCCGTTCCGTTCAATTTCTTCCGTTCCGCAGAACGCCGTTCAATTTTACGTTCCGTTCACAACCCTGGTTTTTAACATGTGGCACTCATAACCAAATGAATAAATATTATTACTTATCTCTTATTCGGATTAATATTGACATTAATTATTAGGTATAGGTATACAAAATATTCATGCATTGGGAGTTTTATTATGGTATTATGCCTCACCCTGTATAACTAAATATAAAAATAAGAATAAAAGACCAACACTTCCTATTACTTCAGGGACAAAGGATTTTTGGTATTGTCTATTCCATTCACTGGAAAATAAGTAGTAATCACAAACTTGACCACAACTTCAGAAACACGCTTTTCAATATATTCATGATTGTGGATTAATTAAGTACTTTAAAGAGAAGAAATATAGGATTGAAATCTATTAAGTTATTAAATAAGCTATATTGTGGGCTATAATGTTCATTTATGCTTTGTTTGAAACGTTGATTATTTTCTTAAATTACTCTGTTTTCTATCGTTAAGTATATTTTATTGCATATATGTAGTTATCAAGTTTCTTGTCTGAATTATAACAATTTTTAACCATTTATCTTCAAAACAAAAAGTATTTATTTATGGGGTGTTTATTCGTGTTTTTATCTTTTGTCTATCTCTTAATACATGGCATTAAGACTTTAACTGCTCAAACGATATATAAATAATAATTTCCTTCTCTTTATTGTTTTATCGAACATATGTCGTCATATTAAGAGAAGTAAAATGGCTTCCATTAGTTGATGAGTCAAGTATTCTTTTTTCCTTCTTAAATTGATTCTATTATGCACTTAGTTGCTGTGCTATAGGTCGGTAGCCATTGTTCTGAACGACTCCTCTTTCACGTATGGTTTGAAACATATTCTTTATGCTGAATGTACAGTAAATAAAAGTATGCATTTTGATAGTAAATAAGTTTAAAAAAATGGAGATAATGTATTACCCGATACACTCAAAGGGCATTAAAGTGAACTCTTTGAATGAGCTCTTGGGATAATTACCACTGTTTATCAACAAAAAGAACACGACTCAATTTACGATCACAGCTTTATTTAATTAATACAAGGGCTTCATGTTTTCCCCATTTTGCCTACAAACAATTTATCCGAGTTATGTAGGGAATCCCCATGTTGCAATCAAATAATTAAAAAACAATTACTTAAATATTTGATAAGCCATCTCATCTTCTGCACTGCTTATAATATAATATTTGAATAGAATAATTTCTTTATCTTATCCAATGATTGATAAGCATTATCATAAATATTTCGGAGTGAAACATATTTTTTTTGTTCCTTTATTATTTGAGGCGAAGGAATTATTAATTTAAAATGTGAATAAGTGATAATTTATCTTAAGTCGGAGGTGAGGCGAATCGAATAAGGAGGTAAATTTTTTTGTCCTCAAAAAGTATTTATTGTCTTTATTTTTTCATGTTAATAACGCCTTTCTATGTTATCCTTGATTGGACAAGGATATAGCCAAAAGTATGAACTACGAAGATTAAAAATGTAACCCTTTCGTACTTAATTTATATTTTATTTTTATGAGAAAATTATTTAGTAGTTTTAAAAATGTTATTTAAAAATATAATATAAGTAATTGATACTCTTTTGCGGGTATTAAAATATTAATGTTAAAAATAACATTTCTGCAACATTCTTAAGAGACTCAGTTTCCCATTGTGTGTTCAAATATGTATATGCTTCCTCCAACACATAGGGTATATTTTGTGCTCAACAAAAACAAAGCTATATCCTTAAAGTATATTTTTGGAAGTAATCTTAAATCATCATGACAGAGTTTCCACTCTCACACATCATATTTGAGAAACCAAAATAAGAGTTGTGTCAAAACAAATAAATATAATACAAATATAGTGTGTAGACTTTATTTTGAATGTTTACATTGTAGGCATTTTGAATAATTTGCAACACCAATTGAAGTGACCATGGTTTTTAGTTACTAAAGGATCATATTTTCAAAATATAAAAAATATGACCAATGTGAATTCATAATTCTGAGTCATTCATAATTTGACAGTTGAAATGAAAGTTGTTATTAATAAGGTAAACAATAACTTGTTCAGAAAAAAAGTCTGAAGTACAATATTATTACACTTTACCCATTTGTTCGTTAATCAAAATAAAATTGCGGTAAAAAAGTCATAATATTTTAATATGACTTGATACGCTAACAACTATGTATCATATAGTATGGAAAGATGCCCATTTATGAGGAATTAATATATGTATCGAATACATTTCAAGGAAAAAAAATACCCTATTAAAAATATTAAAAGATAGAAATATATATATTTACAGGAACGGAGTGGGAAAAATTTATCCACCGGGACAATTATGCCCTCGCCGGCCTTATACAGGCCCCAATATGCCATTGGGAGGCTTTCAACGGCCGTTTATGTTTCTTGAGGCCAGCAGCCCAACGGGAATAGCCCGGTACTCCCGCTGGCCACTCCGCCCCTGTATATATATATATATAATTCATTCTTTAAAATATTTATTATAATTTGGTATGCTGCAAATACAATTTTAAAAGCATATACATATAAATGTCATTTTAACCAACTTCAATTTATTATTGTTTTATTTTGTATGATCAAGTTCTACTTGGAGTGACCAAGCAATTATTTGGGCTCGTAAGCCTCTAGTTTATTCCCATCGGTTTGTCACATATTAGGACTAGATCCAAACAAAATAAGCAAATTTAATCATTCAAAGGATATTATACATATATAATATCCTTTGCATGAATTTCTTTTATATTTTAAGCAAATATCCACTTTGACCAAATGTTTAAAATTGAATGAATCAGCCACAACATCTCCAAAATAATATAAAATCAATAGAACATAGTTTTAAATAAGTTTTGTCGGTCATTCAATTGCTTTTCCCCAAAAATATGAATTTACTTCACCTCTAGACCCTTCCAAGAACCTGGCACTATATAACAAAGTGTCATATTCACTTTGTATTAATCATAAATTTTATATTTTAGGTATGTAAAAACGAAGGTGCTGCCACCTGGTGTTTTTCGCCCGAAATAAAAAACTGAATTTCCGGTTGGCTGTTGAAGATTTCTCAAAGATTCATGGTTTTTTTTTCTCCAAAAAAATAAATTATTCTGTTCTTTATTATTGTCTACGCAAATTTTTATACCTGAACAAAAAAATTAATATTTTTACTACCTTTTGCAATTAATTTCAACTCTTTAGCACCCGTTTTTCATAGTTAACTAGCCTTTTAAAAATAATTATGCAAAAAACTAAAATGACGTCATCACACATTTTATTTCCTATTACTCGGTTGTGTATAAGTGTTCACTCAAATTTCATATCAGAACATCAAATTTTATATTTTTACTACCCTTTGCAATTAATCTCAACACTAGCACTCGTTTTTATAGTAAATTTATATAAGAACTGTATGATTCAAAATATACGAAACTCCATGACCGACAGATGCCCTGCCAACCATGCTACAATTAATATCCTTAATTCAGAGTGGGGTGTAACTCTAAATGAGTTAAACTGCAATTTACATCCTCATGATGCTATAGCATCTAAAGTCAAGGCTACAATAAAATCTTTGGAAAAACGCGACTCAAAATTACTCGGACCCGAATGAATGGCTGTGAATTTGATTACACAAATTAACAAGCACCGTTACAAAATGGCAAAGGCGATCCAAAGGGTTTTGTTTTGTTCCTAAAAGAACGATCATTACCAAACAATTTGCTACAGCAGTATCGAGGGAATCGACTTCACGTTTTATTTCATATTCCGGGAAAGCTTCTTGAACATGAAGACCAATTCAGCAGCTATTTTAAAACTGGGACTGCTTGTGGAGGGTTACGGAATGCAATTTGTATAGATTTCTCCAATGAATATGTTAAAACTCAATTGCACGTTCTGGCCATATTCGGGAAACTTCTGACTGGACCTTGGATGAAGAAGTTCTACACCAATTCTAAGGACTCTATCGACTCCGTGGACGCCATCAAATCCATAAAATAAGTCATCCTGAATATGAAAAAGACTTTAGAGATGCCTGGGCAGCTAATAAACTCTACCAAAGATTTCTTCGGCGAAAACATCCCATTGGATTCAACGATTCAATCACTTCGTCAAAGAAAAATCTTATGTACTGATATTTTTGAAGATACATATCCCATTGTATATATTCAATTATTTCTGTTTTAGAGAAACAGTACCATAAGTTTTTCTCAATTGATATCACCAAGAAATTTTCAGAAGAAACTGCCTCCGCCCGCTTACATAATATGGATGCAGAAGAATTGATTGGGATGTTTTCACAATTGAAGAAGAAGTCTCCTCGTTCTACAATTGACTATATTTCTTGTAAAATGAGGGCGGCCAAGAATCGTACTTTCGATTTTATCAACAATAAAAATATCGAAACCAAAGATACTTTCATCAACATCTCCAGGCAATTGGCGAGGGCTTCAAGACTACATAAATTAAACAAAAGTGAAGAAACAGCAAAAGAGATGATCAAAAGAAAAATACAAAAGGTGACTTCTTCCAATGATAAACTTCGAAAAAAAAGAAAAGAAAATCAAGTCCAAGAGCCTCAAGGATGCATTGGCTTTGGTAAACCATACCAATATCAACAAATCATTGGCAAATGATATCCTCTCTGGAAAGATCGTTGGGAGGAAAGGGTGTCATTTATGGATGGAGGAACACGAGCTGATATTGTTTAACTATAAAATCGATTCATCCACGAATGAATATACCCTTGCCTTTTGGTATCCAAACGGTACCTATGAAGATGCAACAGACTACCAAATTTCTCCAATTTCCATGTGTGCTGATCTTCTCGAAGGAGACCTGAATATTTTTTAATATATTTTTTTTATTATACCTTGAATAAAGTCAAATTTTATAGTCCAATCAGTAGTCAATTTAATTGTCCCTCTATTACGTGTATGGGGAACTTTAATTATGAAAAAATATATATAAAAAAACGATTTATATTCAAAAAACATCTAAAAGAGGTTGCATGACAAGAATTTAAAAAGGAGGGTTTAATGATTTAATAGATAGAAGGTATGTTTTATTAAGTCTACGCCAGCAGGAACTAGAATCAGTTGACTCATAAATATGCATCGCATATAGAGAAAAGGAGGAATTTTTTCGAGACGAAAAAAGACGATTACGCCCAATCAGTCAAACAAATATCCGTGATTATCCTCGAAAGCGTTTCCATCGACCATTTCTCAACAGTTTAATCCAAAATGAGGTAAGAAATATGTTTTTTTAAAATTTCGTATAAAATACCTATTTATATCAATGAAACATGAAATAAAACGTATAGTTAAAAAAGGTGTACATAGGTATATTAGATAATATTTACATTTTATTTTGAAATGTACTCACATAAGTATTAGCTCCATGACTCAATCCTCAAATCTTCGATTAGAAAGAGCTCTGTATTGTGTATAGAGTAGTTATTTTCCTAATCTACTGTATTCCAAGGTAAATTTATTAACGAAGGATTATTTAATGGAAGTTATATTAAACTTGCTCATAAACATATTTCCCCTGTCGAAGTCTTATGTTCCTTTCTTACTTCAAGGTCAGAGTGATGGTCCATTTTATGTTACGGATAACAAAATAAAATAACATTCACTCTTTCATTTGATTTATTTATTGTATAATCATAATTACTATAGAAATTATTTATTTAAAAGATTTGTAAATGCCATTTACCGAAATCCAATATACAATACTCCCACCGTCTACTTTCTATTATACTTTATCAATCACTTGCTTGAAAAAAGTTGCAGGGTATCCTGATGTATATTCACCAAACAATTAGGCTGTCCAAACACTCACAGTTGAAGAAGCCTAGTTGAGGGGGGCGTCATATAGACTAAATATATTTCTTATATTTTTTATAATCAATATAATAAGAGACGGTTGACAAATTCACCAAAAAATCAATTTTGTCAAGGTTTGTCCTACGAGAATACCCATTTTGGTCAAACTCATTGAAGCGATCCTAGGGCCAATAAACTTGTTATAACACGTTAATACTTTTTCATACCCACAGGGATAATGCAATGAACCAAATAGGAAAAAAATGTCAGTTGGAATTTAAATTTTCTTTATTTTTCATCGACTTATCGTCAGTGAGTGAGGACCTATCTATTGTCAATGTGTATAAAACAAAGAATAATGATTGCCCAGAGTGTGAAGAGTTGATTTCTTTAAGTCACAATAAAAGGCCCGAGTATATTCCAATGATTTAAAAAAATAAATGATTATAATCATTTATTTTCTAAAAACTATTGGAATATACTCGGGCCTTTTATTGATTTTATTGATAACACCGTGTAACAAAGTATTTGTCCTTGAGTTGAAACTGTTATTTCCTATTTTCCTATGTCCAGAAAACATGAAAAAATACTTTTAATCATTTTTAATTTTGCTTTTGTGTCCAGGATAAGGAAATTTGTGAAATTTACAATTTTCCTCATTTCTAATGGTTCAGACCTAGTTACCTTCGTGCAAAGTACGAATAACCACAAATGTCATTACTATTTATTTTTCTAGTATGTCAATGCATTTCAAATCAGTTATATAATTTCAATATCTTTCGTACTATTCGAAAAAATAGGCTTCATATTTCAAAAAGTTGATCATTTTTTAGTGTTCTATTTAAGCGGCTATATTTTTTTTGTTTCAAGTTTATTGACTATAACTAAAATATAACATATTTTTCGTATATGTCAATACATTTCAGAACAGTTTATATAATTTCGATATCTGGGATGAAAGTAAAGAAAATATAAATTTAGTCTGAACAAGTATTGATCAAATTATATAATAATACATCATGAGGTTGCGTTACCTATAACTGTGATTTGTTACGAAGAAAAAAAAACATGTTTGCCTTTTATTTGCAAGTTCCTTAATGGAATTCTTTAGGAGTTTCTTAAATAATCTAAATCCCATTTTACAAATCGCAGTAACTCTCCAAATATTCAAATTATTTAAGGAACTTGCAAATAAAAAGGCAAACATGTTTTTTTTCTTCATAACAATCACAATTATAGGTAACGCAACCTCATGATGTATTTATATAATTTGATCAATACTTGTTCAGACCAAATTTATACTTTCTTTACTTTCATCCCAGATATAGAAATTATATAAACTGTTCTGAAATGTATTGACATATACGAAAAATATATTATATTTTAGTTATAGTCAATAAACTTGAAACAAAAAAAATATAGCCGCTTAAATAGAACACTAAAAAATGATCAACTTTTTCAAATATGAAGCCTATTTTTTCGAATAGTACGAAAGATATTGAAATTATAAAACTGATTTGAAATGCATTGACATACTAGAAAATAAATACTACTGACATTTGTGGTTATTCGTACTTTGCACGAAGGTACTGGGTCTGAACCATTAGAAATGAGGAAAATTGTAAATTTCACAAATTTCCTTATCCTGGACACAAAAGCAAAATTAGAAATGATTAAAAGTATTTTTTCATGTTTCTGGACATAGGCAAATAGGAAATATAGTTTCAACTCAAGGACAAACCTAAATTTTGTTACATAGTGTAATTATCAATAAGAACGTTCATATGAATATCCTTCCTATCTTTTCATTGATGTTTAGACTTTACTAGACAATAATTAAGTCATGGTAATCATATAATGCCAAATGCTTTTTCCCATTAATTGCACTCCTTTTTTTCATCAATTTCCTTCCAAACAATGAATACCCTTCCCTTGTTTCTCGATTTACGTTTCTCTATACCAAGGATGGACAAGCTTTTTGACTTGCGGGCCACTATGAGCTATAAAATTTGAAAAAGGGGCCACAGCAGGTCATCCACTGTCCACTTTCTTCTTCTTTGGTCCACTCATTTTTTTTACAGAAGGACACAAATGGCAATGAGAAAATTCATGAGAGAAATAAAGAGTACGGCGTGGCCTAAATGTCAATGTAAGTAATGAATAATTTATGAAGCATTATTATTTTATTTACTGGACAAGCTCCGCGGGCAAGATTAAATTGTCTAACGGGCCGTATTCGGCCCGCGGGCCTTAGTTTGCCCATGTCTGATCTATACAAATAAAACTAAAAATCTAAATATTGCATAAAATCATATTTATGTATATATATATATATATATACCTATATAAAGGGTGATTTTTTAAGAGTTAAGTTTTTCAGTTGGCAGCACTGCTTGATAATGGCATCCTAACGTCAGCTGTTAAAGTGGAAAGTTTTCAGTATACTCTGCCATTTCATCATGGAAAGACTTACAAATGAGCAACGATTGCAAATTGTTGAAATTTATTATCAAAATTCGTGCTCTGTGAAAAATGTGCATCGTTTGTTACGACCATATTATGGTCGTCATAATCGACCTTGTGAATCGACAATTCGTGCTGTTATCACCAACTTTCGCACGAAATTTACTTTGCTGTCGCATCTGGAGTGATGAACAGCCACATGCTATAAATGAATTACCGATGCATCCCGAAAAAACGACAGTTTGGTGTGGTTTATGGGCTGGTGGTATCATCGGTTCATTTTTCTTCAAAGATGATCGTGGAAGAAACGTTACCGTCAACGGCGAACGCTATTGAGCCATGATACACGACTTTTTTTTGCCCCAGTTAGCTGAGTTGAACTTGGTTAACATGTGGTTTCAACAAGACGGCGCCACATGCCACACAGCTCGTGAAACAATGAACATGTTGAAGGATGAATTTGGTGAGCAGCTTATCTCACGAAATGGGCCTTTAAGTTGGCCACCAAGATCGTGCGATTTAACGCCTCTTGATTATTTCTTGTGGGGTTATGTAAAGTCGTTAGTCTATGTGGACAAGCCGAACACGATTGAAGCCTTACAGGATAACATAACACGCGTGATTCGTAGAATACAGCCCGAAATGCTCGAACAAGTGACGCAAAATTGGACCTTCCGAATGGACCATTTGAAACGGAGCCGCGGACAACATTTAAATGAAGTTATCTTTAAAACGTAAATGGCAAAGGCTAATTTATTGATTTCAATAAATTTTTGATTCTATGCTGCAAATTTAAGTGTTTTATTCGATTCTTTAAAAAAACAACTCTTAAAAAATCACCCTTTATATATATATATATATATATATATATATATATATATATATATATATATATATGTATAGGCACTGAAACGTACAATACCTTCTTGTGTCTCATGTTAGATTGAATGAATGCACAGAGGACCATTTGTCAAAGATAAGAATTTAAAGAGATGACGTTGCAGAACATTAAAAAATCATGTATAAACAAATATGAGTTGCAGGATTTTCCAAGTGATTGATTTCATTGAGTGGCATCATCAAAAAGAGATCATTCAACAAAGGGTTCTTGGCCCTTCATTAAATCCTAAGTAAATGCCCCTCTCCCATTCGTTACACTCCATCAAGACTTACTTGCCTTGACATTTTTAAGCACTTTGAGAGGATTTGCAACAGTTGAGACGTCAATAAGCATCATTAGCAGTACAATATTGTGGGAAGATATAAAAATGAAAGATTGCTCTTCTTACTCATCTCTATACGTATAATCGATTTTATATATCTATACGATTTTATACTATATAATTAATAATACATATACAGATGGAATGGCTGTTATTAAGGTAATTAATTAGCATAATTGCTTATAAATGCGTACAACAAACCAAGAATCTTATCAATGGGATTAATCAAAAAGATCTTCCACCATCGGGATATAAGCCCCCAACACATTAAAAGTTGAACACACTTCTTCAGACTTAAAGAATTAGATGGGTTAGAAAAAATGTCTTAGGAAAAAATGATGAGGATAATAGAAAATAAAAATGAATGACTGATGGAGGAACAATCAAAATTAATTTATTGGCTAGTAATTGAATTATATAAAGCTTAATATTGTCCAAAGACTCTTCAATACAAACAATTGGTGTTTTGAACTTACTCAATTTAGATTTTTTAATATTATACGGGCAATAATTCAGTACATTCCACTCAAATACTTATCTTCTGATGTATTCTGACCGGGGTTCCTCATCATTTTTTATATTCTCCTTTTATTGACTATTTTTCCTAGGCCATTTTTATTTCACCGTTTTCCAATACTATTTTGACTTTAGTGGTTTTTTATTTGAGAATTTAAGAATAAGCACTTCAACTATTGAATCATATCGCTTCTGTGGCAAAGAAAACGTTTAAAAGAGCCATGCCCAAAAAGGGTAAAGTTGATTTGGGGGGGAGGCAGGATAGCTGATAATTTTCTTTGATTAATAATTAGGATAAAATACATGTCCGACCTATGATATTTAGTGTTGTATATGTACAAGATTACAATATTTATGCGTGTAATTGAATATTGATCGTTGAGTCGATTCTGTGCCTTGGATAAGAGACTCAATCCCAATTCGTACATGTACTGATGTTATGCTATAACATCAATTTTCTATCATTTTTTATTTGTAATTTTTTATTTTGATTGCTACAGAATAGAAGGATTTGTCAGAATTCGGCTTTTGTTTTTGACAAATACGAATAAAAATTGTCTTTATTATTCAGGTTATAGCACTAACTTCGACTCTTAGTAAAATACAAGGATCTTTAGCATCCCGATTTTTCGATCCAGATTAAGATATTTGAGCAATTAATATTTATCTTTTGCAAAAGAAACAAATATATTCAATCTACGTCGTAACTGAGCTCCATCCACCACTTTTGAAACTTAATAACGTTATTTTGTATTTGTAAAGTAAAATACCTTTCAATTCAACAGCATTTTATACATATATATTACTATTTCACCAAAAGTATGCTTAATCGTAAAGCCAAATATAGAAAATGATTTCACCTATAGGCCAATATATATATATACATATATATATATATATATATATATATATATATATATATATATATATATATATATATATATATATATATATATATATATATATATATATATTGATTTTAAAATATTTTTTAAAAGTCGTTATTCAAAACTATACATTATGCACGTAAAATACATATGTAGTACAAAGAATAAAATTAGAATTGCGTCTAAAACCACAAAAATAAAAGTTAAAAAAAAATAATATATAAAAAACTAAGGGGACAATTTTATTATTTATTTCGAATTGCAAAATAACTGTATGTGTATAATAAATAGAAATACATGTCGTGTGATATTTGCCCTTCGTAGACGTATGCCTTTTGGATCAAACATAGCAATATTTATATATGAGAGCAGTAAATATATATACATATAATAACTCCAGAACAAATAAAAAAATAATATATTTGTACATATATGTTTGGATACTGACTGCCTCCTACATAATTTGTGGAAGTATGTTTCGTGTAAATCCGGAAGTCAATTAAGCTCTCGTGACATTCTATACATACAAGAGTAGCACACAATACTGGGTGTAGAAGGGGGCTTCTCCTTCAACGGACAAACAGTTTCATGCACTCTCATATTTATATATATAAATGTTCATATTTATTAGTAAAATCACTTGAGGGGAATGTTATTCACAGTAAACTTGCCCTACACATATATATGTAAATAAATTAACCAGCTAATTGCTCTTGGTAGACCACCTCTACCGGCTGATACCAGATTAAGCTCTTGGTGTGGTGGGGCTTATCTAGAGTAATACGAACAAACAAAATGAACCATCATATGGGACTGTGAATGGGGCAAAGCAGAAAATGTGTTGTTTTTATACATGCGTTTATACATTTATTGTATGTATATATTTTTTATACATACTGTTGCTCCACGCAACAAGTTCTCGTAATATGCATACATGAGAGCGTCGATACAATTCTACTCTGCAGCATAATAAAATAAATGTAAGAGGATTCATATAATCAACGATTGCCCACGGGCACGGATTAGAATTAATGAACTTGCATTGGAGACCAGGTGGAAGAAGAAAGGACAAGATCAAGAGTACCATTTGATTAACTCATATGCACTACACGGATAGCTTAGCAAAGCTAATTATTATCTCCTGCTAAAACACTAGGACCACTAATATTTTAATTTACCTTGAATGGCCAATATTTTAATCAACCTAGAACCTCCAAGGGGAGTTATTTTTACCCCTCTTCTTCCTTTACTGTAGCAACGTTAGAATAACATTATATATAGACATACAGTGAGTGACGTGATTTAATGTAACCTATTTTATAAATATTTCAAGCACTTAATCACAGTCAGTACACACGACATGGACTATATATGCACTGACTTCTAAGACATGGTAGTCCTGAAGAAAGGAAGTCTCTATTCTATTATATCAATTTTTTCTCAACACCTATGTGCATTTCAAAGTGAACTCCAGGAATCGACCGGGAGTCTTGCTTTGGCTGTATATAACAGGATATCAGTAACTAATAATTCAACATAATTTAATTAACAACCAAGGAAGCACGTCAAGTTCAAATTTGGATTCGCTGCCAGATATCTTGGAAATCGAAGATGAGGAAGTTATTCCATCGTTCCAGGGAAATGAGGTCAGCCTCAGTACTCCTCAGAACAATTCAACATTAGAAAAACCCTGGCCCTTCATAGACGATTTCTTTTCATTGGTGTCATCAGGTAAAGCCGACAACTTTCTTATTCTTTTAAGTGCGCAGCTCATTCTTTGTATTTGGTTGTGGTCACAGATGTCAAGAAACTCACCAGCCGAAACAGCGAATTTTATTCTAAGGACTACAGCCATGTCTATCACTCCATTTTTGGGTGGCTGCAGCGTTTTTTACGAGAAGTAAAACTCTTTAAAGCTCTATAATGAAGTAAAAGCGAAATTTAGTTTCAAGGCGGCATTGATTACACCAAATCAAACTCGCTCGTAAAAATAGTTCTCATCTCAAGGAACAAGATCAGTTTAATGTGGCTAGCCTTTTCACTGATATGCCGACCCAGTCCTTGAAGCCACAGAAGCGGCTATATCGGGAGGAATGGGTATCTATATCCAGTCCTCTGGTCCAGGCTTTGGATATTCTTCAGGCTGATGTCATTTTTTTTGTGTCATCTACTTCCTGCCATATCGTCTCTCATCCTTCACTTGACAAGAATGAACGAACATTAACCAAATGTAAGCTATTGACAGATGCCTTGCTTCGGGAAATTCATAGCCCCTTTAAATCGTATATTTAGTCCAAGAAGATGCTGGTGGCAAAAAGTTATCTGCTTAAATTTAAAATACGGCTCTTCAACTCAGAGCAGAGGGAAAAGGCCCGGGGGTATTTACTAGAAGAAGTTACCTCAATCGATTATATGGGTTTAAAATCTACTGACGTAAATTATAATCTACGTAATTTGATGCTCTTTCTGAAGAAGCAATAGAAGATACCCTGGATGACGGAGTCAATCGACTTTGGTCGGACAAGTATCAGTTCTTAGAAACTATCCTCCTTTACAAAAGGATTTTTAAAGTGTTCATGAAATATAGCACTATCACTCCCGCTTCAGCACCAACCGAACGACTCTTTAGCAAGGAAAAAATGACCCTCTGAGATAATAGGTTGAGGGTATCGAATAAATTTTTTTAAATGCAATTATGATTATGTACCAATTAGGATGTTTAATAAATGTATAAATACAAAATAATTCTTTTCAAATCTATTACTACTTTTAAAAAACAATTATAGATCATATCTCTCAGATAATTCTGAATTAATATTAAAAAATGAATAGTTGAAAAATATGTTATTATTAAACAGTGGACTTTAGGGAAAATATTTACTGAAGTGAACGATGAACGATTAAAAGTGAAGGATTGAATGAATTCGAAGTGAGCGATTTAGTGAACTGAACGAATTAAAAACATTGAACGATCATAGTGAACTGAACGATTTATAAAAGTGAACAGACACAAGCCTAATAATTATACAGATTGTTTGTTAATATATAAACTTAAATTAATTATTGATTAGATTTTCTTATTCAGAAATTTTAAAGATAATATATTTGCTCTTTTGACAGTTAAATACAATACTTTTTATCCCCAATATAAGGTTGATGATTTATACATTCAAGTCTCTGCAATTTAAATATACTTTTTAATGTTTCCTTGTGAAAAGACAGGTGGCTTTAAATTCTTACATAAATTCAGCAATAAACTACTTTTTGATAATACAAACTTACGAGTAAAATAACTTTTATGTACTATATTGGACGTTTTCTTATAATTTTGAATATTTTCTCTTACTACCTTTAACTATCATAATAAATCTCAAAATCAATATTTGGAAGATTTGTAACTTATTTCAGTTAAATCAACCGGAGTATAATAATTACAATTTTCTAAATCAGTTTTCTACATTTAAAAATATCAAAGATGCTAAAGCTAAGGAACAAGAATATTCAAATTGAGATAGGTTGCGTTTTTATAATTAAAAAAAGTTCCGTGATATGAAACATACATTAACTTATGAATGAATAAAATATCTTTGCATTTCATGAACACTTACTTAAATATCATTATATTCATTATATTTTTGCATACAAATGCGTATGTATTCAAGATTCATAATTTGAAACTCATTGGGAATTATGCAATGTTTCCCCCTCTTTTTGTTAGAAGCATTAAAACTTTACGTAAGAAGTATTTATGTTACAAAAAGAATAAAATTTTGGAATTAAACTTATTTATTATGAAACTATATAAAGTAAATATCACCAAGTTGTCAAATACGATATGAAAAAATATCTTATAGATAAAACAAACCTTACTTTCAAAGTCAATGCTAACACATTATTCCCGTTTTATCAAAGTACGTACAAACATTACAAATATACATTGATAGAAGACAATAAGTATGTATGATACATAAAGCAACAGAACACAACCACACAAAGTAGAGTTCAATGCTATAGATGCCTGAAATAAATATAATATACAAACATAATAAATGACAATATATATATATATATATATATATATATATATATATATATATATATATCAGGAAACAACTTTTTTTTCGCCGGGCTCAAAAAAACAGCCAGGGCCCGGTCATTTCCTGATATTATATATATAATATATATATATATATATATATATATATCAGATAGATGAACAGGGTAACAGTTCACTACTCAGGAAGAAAAGTGCACCTCAGTATAAAAACTGGAGCTCTATATAATATTATATATATATTAGTTAAATGAACTTCATGCCTTCATCCATATAATATTATATATATATATATATATATATATATATATATATATATATTAGTTAAATGAACTTCATGCCTTTACCGCTGCCAACGTCTGAGTTTGCTGTAACAGCCAATATGAGGGTGGAAATCTTCGTATGCGTACCTATCTTCTCATTCGTAGATCTAAAAACTTTATGATTCATATATAGCTTTCAGTTCATTTAAATCATTTATACAATTGAATCCCAATGCAACCATGAAATTAACATTTTATATATTTTTTCTTTTTAGATCTAAAAAATTATGAAAAGTACTTTTGTATATTTCTATTCTTCATTGACTTTGTTATGGAAGACAATGTGTATTTTTTGACCTGGAGACAATTGAGAAGGGGAGATGATGTCTAGGGAAACCAAATATGACCATTGTCTTGTTCTTATTTTTATTTTCGTATATTTTCTTCCATACTTACTTCAAATATCGAGTATGATAGTATCAAATAGGTAAACTATTTGTTAATCATCATGTACAAGGTTATGTCATATTCAAATGGAGGAACTGAGGAGTCTAAAGATAGTCAACCATCTACCGTGTACTGACTAAAAAACAAAAAAATAATATTCTTCAAATACAAATGGATATATTGTCCATAGATCTTTACAAAAATCATTATTTTATATTTCAAGATGCTGAAATGATGGATTTCTTATTTGAAAAATTAAGGCTAGATTGGTCTACTGCATATTGTAAAAAAGTTCAATAACGATGCATTAAACAGTGCAAAATATTGTTAAAATGTATTGTTAATAATAATCAGTGGTGGGCAATTCCGCTCATTATTCCGCTCGTCCGCTCTGAGCGGAGGAGCAATTGGTGAGCGGAATGCAAAGAGCGGATCATCTTTGTGAGAAGTGAGCGGAATGTGGTGAGCAGACCCTCTAAAATTAACTTCCGCTCATCCGCTCACATAAAAAAGTTTCCGTTGTTAAAAAGGATTGCTCATAGAAAAAAGACTACTTTTTCTCGCTTTTTACTCTAAATGTAATGCCGCTAACGTGGCATGGACTAAAAAGGTGCGCCAGAAATTGTGTATTCTTGTCTAGACACGTGGCAGCAGTGTTGCCACGTGTAGCCACTCAATTCACGTCGTGCAGTTATTGTGTATACGCAGAGAGAATAAGTGACAATCAGTCCTTTCTTAATATATAAAATGTGTACCCCCGTCATAACAAAGAGGTTGCGTTCATGGTCCCATATAGAATTTCATTTTATATTCAGAGACATTATTATAATATAACTTTTCTCTTTCTTCTCTAAATATAAAAGAGATAAAATTATCTTTGTTATAATTATTAAATAATTATTACATGTAGTATGATTAGAAATCCATCTGAAAAAATGACGTCATAACATATATGTTGATGATGTCATTAAATGGCTATATGGGACCCTACTTAGTACCAGCTTAGTACTTACTCGGCGTACAAGTTTTGTCTCTCTCTGGCACTCTCTTATTCTCTCTGTGTATACGTTTGTGTTCGTGTGTGTTCATTGTCTGACGGTCACTCTGAGTCAGTATACTTTACTTTTTCGCTTTTTTACGAATCACGAGTCATGGATAAGTTTGTGACCCGAACCCGACCTCTGAGCGGAGAGAGAAGCTACAGGTTAGTAAATTGATTAATTTAATTGAGCTATTCATTTATTTAAGTACAATTTTTAAATTTTATAAAATTAATCTTATTCTTAATTCATCTGAATAATGCGTGAGCAGTGTGACAAGTAACATAAAAAGTTAATGTTAATTTGTCAATTAATAATTTGTTAATGAAAAGGAGCAGCATGGACCTGAAGGTGGACGACCCCATCTCCCAGGATGTCTTCAGCAGCCCTGTGGCCACTGGCAGTGTGGAGGAGGTGGGCGTTAGCCAGGCAGACACTGTGGTCTTGAGCCAGAGCCAGGACACCCAGGGATCTCAGGATCAGGACTTGAGGCAGCATAACATGGATGAGATGGAGGCCAGCCAGGAGGATGCTAGCGAGAAGATCCAGTATGACTTCCAGGCCTGGAACAGGAGGCCCATCAAGGCTTCCATGGAGGTGACAAGGGACATGTTCCCCCAGAACCACAGGGAGGCCTGGATGGAGCTTTTCATCAAGTACAACACGCCGCTCCCCAGCTCTGCTATTCCGCCAACCTGAGCGGAAGAGCGGAATGAAGTGAGCGGAACAGCAGTACTAAAAAAATGAGCGAATGAGCGGGAGCGGATCAGTTGCCCAAAGTGAGCGGATGAGCGGTGAGCGGAACAGCAAAAAAGTGAGCGGTGCCCACCACTGATAATAATAATATATTAATTAGTAATATTTACTTTTATATGACAAATTATTACTTATCATAAAATAAATAATACAGTTGAATTACATGTTTTGATAAGTTAAAAAAAACCGATATGATGGCAAGGCAATAGGTAGTTCATTCAATCGATAGCGTGATTTCATAATTCAAGAGTATGAAAATCCCCTCTAAAGGAAGTCTTGTTATTCTAATCTACGAAAGTTATGCACAAAAGGTCGTAAAACTGTAAAAAACGCTTTATATCAAAGTTTGATTAAAGATGGATTTCATTGAATCATGATCTTGTATATAAACGTCTTAATTAAGGATTTTACCATCCATTCCAATTAGTTTTACTTATTTTTTTTCGAACTTCTTTAGACAAATCAATCAATATTAAATGTTCCGTTACACTGTTACTAATGGTGGTTGTTTTATATACCTAGAATTTGTGGTGTTGTTGAAAAACACAAAATACCGCAATAGATTACTTTATTTTGGTCAATCAACCGCAGATTGACGACTTTTTTTAGTATTATGACAAATGAATTACACTTCATCTTCTCCCATGTAATTGTTTTTTAGTCTTGAAATCAACCGTTAGCACCTTCCGCCACTATATTTATAATAAAAAGATCCGATTTATCAATATAAATTTTATAAAGCTAGCCAACCACTACCAATACGAGCTATATATAATTTTTATCGAATCCCAGCACTTATGAATTACATTAAGTTGTTAGCCTCAGACGAAAACTAACTAAAAGAAGTCATGTTCATGATATTTGAACTGATCATTTATTAAAATAAACCGTCAATTCTAATGTCCTTGTACTTAAGTTTGTCTAGGTATATGTATATGTATTACATATATATATATATATAATATATATATATATATATATATACCTATATATATATATATATATATATATATATATATATATATATATCTATATATATATATATATATATATATATATATTTGAGGTCTAATTATAGGGTCTCCTATTGCCAGAGGCAAGAAAATAAAGAGTAGAACTTTTGATGTCTAGGTATCTAAGTACGTTGTAGCTACAGATCTTCTCCCACAGACATGTTAAAAGAAATTTATTTTTGTGGACATCATGGACATTATATGGTCGAAGTAAAATATAAATATATTATTGTGCTCAAAAACTAAGATATTTTCTCATATTGATGGGGGTATTCTAATTAATCACAAAAAAAAAACGGTGGAATTAATATATCTACATATTAACGACGCTTCTAATTGAAAGGACTATGGAGTCGAGGTTGCGTGATACATTTTTAAGTTCCATGGAAAAAGCAACTACTAAAATATTAAGTAACTACTTTTAGGTGATTATTGAGGTTGCATTTAATATTATTGTGATTTGTTACGAAGAAAAAAAACAGGTTTGCCTTTTTATTTACATATAATTATTTACAAGTGTCAAAATAATTTTGTTTTTTAGAGCGTTATTGTGATTTGGAAAATAGCATTCCAATATTGTTATCAAATATTTAAGGAACTTGCAAATAAAAGGCAAACCTGTTTTTTTTCTTCATAACAAATCACAATAATATTAAATGCAACCTCAATAATCACCTAAAAGTAGTTACTTAATATGATCAATACTTAATCCTACTAAATTGATATTTTGTTTACTTTCATGCCAGATATCGAAATTATAAAAACTGTTCTGAAATGCCAAATACATATACCAAAAATATATTACATACTGATTATAGTCAATAGACTCGAAACAAAAAAAATATAGCCGCTTAAATAGAACACTAAAAATGATCAACTTTTTGAAATATCAAACCTATTTTTTCGAATAGTACGAAAGATATATAAATTATAAAAAACGGATTTGAAATGCATAGATATAGTAAAAAATAAATAATACTGGCATTTGTGGTTATTCTTACTTTGAACGAAGATAAAAGGGCCTGAACCATTAGAAAATATAAAAATCCTGATTTTCAAAAAAGGCCATAAAGTCCAACCTTTTTCGGGCGATATTTTGAGTGGCATTTTTAGAATCTACTTACAAAATGGGACTCAATTTAGAAATATCACCCAGGGGCAAACAAAGACCTTAATTATGTTACATAGTGTAATCATAGGAATTTTTGACCGTAAACATGACCTTGGATAAATGATTTTAATATAGTGTTTGTTGTATTTATTATGTTAACCTTATTATTGTAACCTTATAATGCTTGTATTTTCGTTATTAAAATAGTTGTTGCTTATAAATGGAATATGGAAATATATAATAATGTGACAGAATAATACCACTTGACCAAAAAAGACGATTTGAGTGAGTTTATTTGTAATATAAGTATTTAAAAAATATATTCTAAATATTCATTGATTAGAAAAGGGTCTATAAAATTATAACATCACAATCATGTTTTATATATACTTTGAATAAACACTCCTCTATTTTAATAAATAAATGAACGTAATGGGAATTCCACAGGCTTTTTCCATGATGCATAAGTAGGCAACGTAACAAACACACGCCTCAAAATACGCATTGCTCAACTTTTCACAGCGTTGGCTAAAAAAAATGTCAAACAAACGTAATTTCCCATCCATTTCCAAATGTCGGAAAGTCCCCTACAAATTCCCAAAATAAAAATTATTATTATTATACAATCAAAAGTAATATTTACTGTCTAAATATACATTTATGAACCACACTAATAAAATAAATTATAGTCCAACTTTAGCATTTAAAACTTTGATACAAATTATAAAAAAAGAACATGTGTGTTTTTCAACTCCAAAGGATCAATCTCTTGGTTGTCATAGATCCACTCAAGTTGTATGATTTTAGGTAACGTGACGTCAGATGTAAATATATAATCTTTGATGATCCACACAGTTCCCCCTAAGAAGGAGTTTGAATCGGTGATGTGTCCAGTAGACCTTATATCAAAGATGAGAGAACATTGTTGAGCTATTTCCCCAAGACTCTCGAGATCCTACGAAATATCGAAAATATCGATATATTAATATGGGAGATGTTAACGCCTGGATTGATGGAAACAGAAAGTTAAATGCAAAGTCATGCTAATTATAAATAATATATACAGTACAAATTAGTTAATGTATACTTTTCACGTTGGAGAAAAATACATAGAAACCTATACCAAGGTATATTTAAAAAACAAATTGATGACTTTTCAATTTCCGATAATTTTTAATGACGTCACACCAGCAACAGGGAATAATAATATTTTGTAATGTTTTCCATCCAAAAATCTATTGCTACAATATATTTATGATGGTGTCAAAATAATAACTAGAGGCATATATACACTCAGAGAGTGCAAACCTCCGCCGTCACGGGGTCCTTATGAGCCTTCCGAGGCGGATTTTTCACGACTGGGGCGGCGTAGAGGGACGGGGGAGGGTTCCCCTCGACGGAAATTCCGAGAGGAAGACGCTCCCGGCACCTCATTTCACAGCACAGCGACATCTATTGGCAGAGTAGGCTAACTTGAAATATTTATTAGTATTTAGCTCGTTTTGCATCTTAATTCTGCACCCAGAGATGCCAAAATTTAATCACTTGTTCCTTTTGGCATTTCCAACAACTCCACAAAGTTTCAACGGAATACGTTTCGTACTCTTTGAGTTATCCTGCTGACAAACAAACAAACCAACAAACAAACCAACGCCAGTGAAAACAATACCTCCTTCGGCGGAGGTAATAAGATGACTTACGTTTCACCATATAAAATACAACATAAAATAAACATATCTGGTTGTCTGTATATGTTAACCTTTACCAAATCTGACGTTACATAAAATAGATTCATGCAAAGGTATTGGAACCCGGGAGTCATAATTATAAATCTGCTTTGGTAAAAACTATGCATTAAGGCGTGTTGCACTCTCAATGCTGGGGGTGCAGGTTCATATACTCCCGAGAGGAGAAGATCAATTTTGGGCAACCTCATTGATAAGATCCTATGTTCGATCGACTCATTTTTAACGCTATAACGCTCATCTATATCCAGTCGGAAGCTGCAAATCTATCCAATCAAATAGGCAAAAACAACAACAACTATGCATTAAAAATTAAAATAATTATTTTTTAAATTATATTAATACGGCTTTCATTGTAAAATATTACATTGTGTCCATGAGAAATGGCTCAGTAAAATACGGCCTAATAAGAAATGGCCCCCAAAAAATGGTCCAGGAATGTTTGACCCTAGATAGAAAAGGAAAATGATGTCTCATGGAAAAATGACCCAAATGTATGGGCAGACAAGTAATTTAATATTATACATACACTATTCCTCGTAAAAATTGAGTAAATAATGGCAATAAAATATTATAGTATAAAAAATAAACGATCTCATTGTTGTGTCATAAGACGGGGCAAAGATTGACTTGGGACTTTTTTCCAAGCGTCATAGATTTAATTTATATGTTGGTGCATTTCTTCTATGTCCATTTTTCCTCGGGCCATTTCTTCCTGGGCCATTTCATCCTAATATCATATTACATAGGTGTCTTTACGATCTAAAAAAATGTCCTCCATCGCCCTCATTAACCTGAATCCCTTCATACTTTACCCAACAGAGATTGTGCATCAGACGCCTTAAGGTTGAAAGCAATAATAATCTTTTGCTCTGAATAAAACCTGCATATTTGCTCTGTTTGAGTATGTGCCCTAAATAAACGTTCATGTATGTGTACATACATGATATATTTAGAGATTGAGAAATGTGGAATCTGTTATAATTAGTATAATTAGATTAAAATATTGTCAATACATTTATAATGATTGTCAGCAGGGATCATTATTTGATTTGTTGTGAAATATGTGTTAAAAAATCATACATATACAAAGTAAAATATATAAAAGGCTTTTTAAGCGAATCAGTATTAGAAGATGGAATGCTAAAAGGAAAATTTTATTATAATTTATAAGCAAACAGTAATCCCAAGTATTAAGAAAATGTCTTAAATCGAGATCAAAGAGACAGTAACAAAATATACTTATATTATTATAAATTAATTGCCTTCCAACTCTTTTATGAATATTTCTTTACGTATGTCTGATGTTTCATTATTTTTATTAATATATTTGTGCCAAAAATTGTTATTTTTATTAACATATATAATTGGGATAGCATTATTATAAATCTAAACAACTAGTTAATAAACATTTTTCTAAGGCTTGGTTTATGAAATTGCTTTTCTCTAGTCTCACAGTCAAAATTATTTTCTCTTTAGATATGAGTGGTTCATATAAACATTCATTACTTCCCTGAGTATCAGAAGTTCCATTATTGAATTAGTATGAATGGATCCCTAAATGACTAAACGTCATTGAGCGAGGTCCATGAGATGAGAGACAATTCGTGTTCTTAAGAATGATATTCTTATCTACGTGTAATTGATGTGAAGGGATGCATTTTTCAATAATATATAATCTTATAATTTCTTTAGAATTTTCGGTTTATTTATTTATATCGGATATTTACTCTCATTTTTTTATCCTTAAATATAAGTTTGTTTTTTATTGATAATTCTTAGAGTTTCCTTATCATTACCATGAAATGATATATATTTTGTGTTCTTATTTTTCATTTACAGGCAGTACTATTCAGGATGGGCCAGGGATCTTGCAGCAAGGAAGGAGCAGGCCGGGACGTCAGCGTTAAGTCATACAATGTACTGAACCAGATTCCTCCAGGTTCTTTTATTCACCTCGAGACAGGCTAGACCTTCACAACAACAACGAGAACAATAATAATAACGAAGTGACTACGCATTCTAAAAGGATGGCCGAGTCTCGAAGAATCGCTGAGCTAGAGGAGCTCCTGAAGCAAAAGGATGCTGAGCTGGAGTCCTATCAAAAGTCCCTTCAGGGAATGCCGGACTGGTCCAAAATTGAGGGACAAATCTGTCTAAGGTAAGGGAGGACATTTATATGTTTTTCTTATATATTTTTGTATTATTTTGTAAGCAAAAAGTATAAATATTTTATCTAACAATGTTTTAATGTTAAATATATGTCATATAAACATATTAAACTAATTGTGATATGATATTTGAAGTAAAATTTCTTAATAATAAATTATGATATATATATATATATATATTTGATTTCATAATAATGTAAAATCAACGCTGGTAATGACAGGATTTTTCCTCATGAAATAAAGAATTAAAAACCTGTGGATGACCCTTAGATATGAACTTATTATCCAAAATTGATCTGATGATTAAAAAAGACCCCAAAAACCTTATTTTTGTCCACATTGGAAGATATATGTAAGTAATTTTAACCTTTTTAGGTATGCACCACAAATACTGACATTTTCAACTTAAGGTTTCACATTACGAATCCTATAAAATTATATTATTACATAAATATACGTAAGTGTTGAATAGTTGGTACTTTCGATATTTATTTGTAGTTTTTGTTAGGCACAAAAAAATCGTCCAATGATGTACGATCACTTTATGTAATGAAATGAAATTAAATGTTAAAATTATTTGTTGTTAAGTGGATGCTTAAATATTATTCTTTAGATAATGGGATTTGTTAGGAGCGATAGCTCAGTGTGTTAAGGCGTGTTCAACTCTCAATGTTTGGTGCGCAGGTTCGAATCCGCCCGAGAGGGGATGGTCAATTTTGGTCTACCTCATGGATAAAGTCCTACGTCGGAACGACTAATTTACACGCTATAATGCTTATTTAAATCTACTCGGATATTGTAATTCTATCGAACAAATAGGCGTTTAACAAAGTCCATATTTATTATGAAAGAAAAGATAACATGTAATAATATTCAATTATTTATTTATAATATATGTAGCTCCAAATATAGAGATAAAACACAATACATTTGTCTTTTTAAGTTTTGCAATAATTAATATGTTACCTCATTCTTGTCCTAGAAGCTTTAAAAACTTAAGGAGTTAATATTTGCATGTAAATTACAGGAAACGAACAAATCATGTTTTTCTCACTAACATTCTGTCGTGTTGTTCTTGTCAATTAGTTTTTATGGAGGACGTACAAATATTTCCTCTTTAATGCTTATTGCTTTTTGCGTAAAAAATGAAGGTTAATTCAAGTTAAGCGAATATTAGTAATCTATTATGAAATAAGAATACTTATATTTCGACTGAATAAGCAACTTACTCAGGTTTGGGTTCCATGAAATGAATTGTAATTATATCAAAACTTGTGGGTGTAATAGTTGACTGAATATATGATTAACTTTTATAAGAATTACTATATATGCAGTTTTTTATGCAAGTAATTATATGTGTGAATTTTTATGCTAGAAATATTTTATGTCTTAAAGGTTCATTCTTATAGTATTTTTCATTAATTAGTAATTCCAAAAAATATTACTTTGTTCAATGTTTCAAAAGAAGAAAAATATATATAATTATTGTATTTCTTTGTTTATATTTAATGTAATATTATCAAAAACCTATATTTTTTATGTATATCAAAATCACTATAAATAAGAAAAAAACTTGTTCATTATATATTATATAATGATGGTATTTCATTTGTATAATCCCATCATATAAAATAATCACTATAAACGAACGTGTAATCCAAGTTTTCTTATGGACACATTTAATTTATTGATATCTTTTTGGCTTAACGTCTTCCATCCGATAATTTATAGTATTTCTAATGTTGTATTCTTTCATATTATTATTAATACATTTTAGAAAAACGATAAAGCAATAAAAAATCAGTTATATTTGACATTCTTAGGAATTGTAACTTGGTTACCTGTCTAGCTTCCCGATGAATGAGCAGAATGGATAAAGGGGTATTGTGTTTTAGGGTATTGGCTATGATCATAAGTCTGACTTAATTTATTTTTAAGAAGTTTTTTTTGAAAATGTGTTAACAGTAGTTTTTTTTATTCTTTAGAAACCAAGAGTCGACATGTATTTTAATGCAGTCCTACAAGCCCAAGACCGTGGGAGACAAGCGTCGGCAGCTCGAGGACTACGTCCGAGACCTGGTCATCAACAATGATCACATTTCCAAGATGGAGAAGCGGCTACGAGAAGCCATTACTCGAGGACTTGGAAAGAAAACGCATGCTGATGCCTCTGTCAAGTGTTTTCCGACCTACGTTCGAGAACTTCCTTCAGGATTTGAACATGGACAATTCCTGGCTCTGGATCTTGGAGGAACTAACTTCCGAGTTGTTCTCATGGAGATCGGAGAACAAGGAAAGTAAGTCTTTTAAACACTAAAACCATGTTATCATTGAATATAATTGATGGAGGTTGAATTGAAATCAAACATTTATCAGACAAAACCAATTAATTTTTTCAACTACCGTACAATTTATTCCACCAGCAATATAAGATTCAAGTAGCTAATTTTTAAGGCTTTATTTGATATAAGTAGATACAGAAACAAGAACATATAAAATAACATTTTATTCAATTAAAATAAAGAATAAAACACAAAACTCACACAAATAACATCATAATAAAATTAGTTATGAGTCTTATGTGATATCAAATAAATATTTATTTCTAAAACATTATAAATTTTTTCCATTACATCACAAAATAAAAAAAGTGTATGGTTCTTTCACGGAATATTTTGTAATGGAATTGAATCCCACTATGTTAATAACGTTATTAATCAGATAAATTCCCTGAAACGAGTTTGCAATACACAGGAAATAATGAATGCTTTGCTAACAATAACTGGATTCAAATATTATACATTTTTGTTTATTATCTTTTGGGTTTTGGTAACATAATAAATTGAATTTTGTTATGCAATGCAGTTGTGAACTCCAAAGCCGAAATAAATTTAAGAAATAACTATGAGCAAGAATCAATTGTCAGTTTAGTTTGAAGAGTGTTTGGCTTTCGAAAATGGTATTACAAGAACTACTATCAGAATTTGGGCCAGCATTTAAAAATGTATCAAATATTAATAAAATACAACTTGCCATATCGCACTAAATCGTTCTAAGCATACAAAGGTAGAATTATGAGCAAATCTATTTTGAGACAATATACTTCATATAGATACTTATCTGAGCATAAATAGTTATTTATCATGGCATTTTTTTTATTTCAACAGTGATTTTGAATGTGTATATGATTATTCATCCTTAACTCTTACGTTTATCGATGTTTTTACACATATACCCAGATTTGATTTTGTATTATTTGTATAAACGAATGCACAACGAAACATCGAACTTAATCAGCTATGCACTTCATTTTAATATATTATCAAGTAGGTTAAGACTGCAAAAGCGACGTTTAAATATACTAAACATTAAAGGATATTTAATGAATCATCGATGGAGCGTGACGAGTAATCGAATAAAGTGCCCCTGGATTTAAGTTAATTAACACGATTTCATGGCTTTAGAGAGAATAGTATCATTTTTATTACCTGAATGCTTGACTGATTTTACATACATAGCTATGTACATTAAACCCCGGGAATGGGAGAGGTGGACAAAGGAAACATCAGAAGGATACACAGAGGAGGAAAAAATATAAATTTTCTCTTGTGAATGACCTTCATTCCTATACGCACACAGCCACATATTTTATAACGCATTGATCAAGGACGACAGAATCAGAGGGGCGTGGCAGTGAACTTGCTTTGTACATCAATATCCGAGATTAAAGCAAGTCATAAATGCATTAATCTTGGCAGGGAATCTAGTTTATCCATGAGACTGTTGATTTGATATTTCTACTTAAAAACACATCCGAGGGACCATAAATTGTGATATTAACGTGATAATGGAAGGACATAAATAGCTTACTCAATATATATATATATTTATATAATATCCTGATTAAGCTCAATACATGATTTGTTCTTGAATGAGTACTTACTCTAACCAAAAAATTGAATTTTAGTACAATCATATTTTAAAATTTGATCAAAAATAAACATTTATTTAATGTTAATTATAATATTATTTTTGCTCGTGAATTTTATAAATAAAACTAAATTTTGAGGTACATAAAACCTAAAGCAAATACATAAATGAAACATCTAATAAAACATAGCCTTTTAGAACGATAATAAATTGTGGAACTATATTTAGGCGATATTTAAACATGATTAAAGGGGTTCAGTGTTATAGGAAAAGGACTAAGATCGTTAACTCACTTATGAATTTGATCAAAGACTCGACCTCAAGTCGTAGCTTGGGATCCTACCCTCTAAAAACAAGCAACTCGATATTTAAAATTATATCGACATTTGGTTAACTATTGTTCTTAAAGATTGTTTCGCTATGATGAGACAAATAATATAGTTTAAATAACTTATCAACCATTATTATACTATTTCGAACTAAATGGAATTGACTTGATACAATCAACAGTTACAGAATAATCTGTATTAGTTTTTTTTAAGGCATAGGAATAACAAAAAAACTGTGTTATTTACATTGGAAAACTAAAATGGAGTGTGATAGCGGTGTGCGTTAAGGCGTGTTCAACTCTCAATGTTGGGGGCGCAGGTTCGAATCCCGAGAGGGGATGCTCACTTTTGGTCTACCTCATTGATAAGATCCTGGGTTTGATAGACTAACTTTAATGCTATAATACATATTTATATCCTCTGGGATGCAATTCTATGGAACCATATAGGCACAAATTGTTTAATTGTCATATTTTTTAAGGTGCCATGTTGTGCCTCTAGTAAAATAAAGGCTCACAAAGATATTGATGCCATCGAGGCCTTCCAAAGACTTGCAACAATATTTCTTGACACTACAAAGCTTTTATAATTTGAAAAAATAGGAAACTCAGTTAATAAGTCCTTAAAGAATTAATTATTAAACATTCACGTCCTGAAATAAGTGCATTATCCTATCCAAGAGATATGAAATGTTAAAAGAGTTTATTTAGTTTTTTAATTTGCCCATAAATCAAGCGTTTTTAATCTGACGTGTATTTTTTATGGAACGCCCAAAATAATGAACGATTTCTATCATTTTTCAGATGTATTTCTTGCTCATTTTAGATAAATATTTTATTCATGATAGGACGGCTAACGCACATAGTCTTCTTAATATCCGTAAGAAACTAATAGTTTAATTCTTGTAATTAAAAATCTTGTTTTCAAAAATACAAAAAACTATGACTTTTTATTACATCAAAGTAATATCAACAGGTCACTTAAGCTTACAAGTTTTTTGGCTAAAAAAAGTA
Organism: Caligus rogercresseyi; assembly: GCA_013387185.1. Lineage (NCBI taxonomy): Eukaryota > Metazoa > Arthropoda > Copepoda > Siphonostomatoida > Caligidae > Caligus > Caligus rogercresseyi. The sequence goes on along the minus strand of CP045892.1, from coordinate 7,269,190 downwards.
TGAAAATATGTGCAAGTATGTATGTATATAGGTATATATGAATCTTCAAGCCATGATTATAGTATCATTGAATTAGCTGTGTGATACTTGTCAAGACAATTTAAAGTAGTTAAAAAACAATATCTGTGTGTCTTAATCTCTCTTTATATTTAATAACTACTTTCATTGTTTAATAAATATTGTCATTTTATTTTTTAGGCCATATTTGTACAGAATCTTACTTCTGTAAATAATAAAATGTATGCAGAATGAAAGGTGTACATTCCACTGAAGCATTTATTTGTTTCCCACAACCCAAGGATTTTAATATTTTGATCCTGTATATATTTACTTAGTCTTTGGTACAACCATGGACCGAATTTAAGGCCCTCTAAGTCAAGTATTTGACGCATTATTGTAATTCACATATTTGAAAAACTGGATATTTTGTTATGGTTACAAAAAACGTTGGTAAATGGCTTATAGTAATAAATATTTCCTAATTTGAGATATAAGCTAGGGGACAAATAATGACTATATACTTTTTGAGGCAAACACCATTATGTAAGACACAAACGTGTTTTTAAAGGAATTAAGTGTTAGCCTTAAGCCTTGATGAAAAAATAAATAAATGTATCACATTATATCATATGAAATGAAACTTAGGAAAAAGCCATTTAATATAAGCAGCCAATAACAAAGTACATAAAACTAAATAAAGAATTCTGTAATAAGCATGCCGTCAAAGGCTTGACGTTGGCAGTACACCGTCTCTACCTTTTCACAAAGAAGCAATTTACATAGTATACGCCTACTTTAAGATCCGGTTCCTCTTCAAATGATAGCCGATGACTAAAGAAATAAAAATGTTTCTCTCCTTATGACAACATTTTGTATATTCAAAACTATGGACTTTGTGTCTCTTTTCTCACGTTCAAATAACAAATTTAGCCTTGTCTTCCATAAGCCATTATTTCTCTATTTTAAGGTTCGAAATGGATTCTGAGGTATATGCTATATCTAAGGAACTTATGGAAGGCTCCGGAGAATCCCTCTTCGATCATATAGCTGATTGCCTCGCTAAATTCGTTCAAACCCGTAAAATACAAGATAAGAAGCTACCTCTAGGATTTACCTTCAGCTTCCCCTGCAGGCAAAAAGGTTTGCCAATGAAAAACTTGGCATTTTGATTTATTTATATTTAAATCTGCTTATAGGTCTGGCCGTGGGCGAGCTCATAACCTGGACTAAGGGCTTCAAATGCTCTGGCGTGGAGGAAAATGATGTTGTGGCTCTTTTGATGGAAGCCATAAAGAAAAGGGATGATGTCCAAGTGGACGTGGCAGCCATTTTGAATGATACAACGGGATGCCTCATGTCCTGTGCTTGGAAAAATCCAAAGTGTAGGATTGGTCTCATCATTGGAACAGGAACAAATGCATGCTACTTGGAAGAACTCGAACATGTGAGTCCTTAAAAGAAAGAAAGAAATTAAAATAGTTTATTTAATGAGCGTTTTTATGGCGTTTCTGAAAATAATCGTGCTAATATATAAGTAGGTAGCAAAATAGATTAATATGACACTGTGATCAGGTATTTAAATGTTAATATAAGATCATAAAAAATAGTCTATGCAGTAAAGCAAACGATAGGGTTTTAGAGCTGTAGCTTGGTTAATATTCAAATATGATTGCCGCATATTTTTCAAACAATAAAGGAAGTCTTAAGATCTGTTGAGTATGTTGTAACCTTTAAAGATGAATATAAACCAATGTTAACTGATAGTTAAAAAAATTATCGACAACCGAATGACTAGGATATGGTCATTTGTTTTGATATTAGTTAACATGGGTTGAATATAGTTGTGATAAAAAATTGATTAGTTATTGTTTTGTTGCTCGAGATAGCCATAATAATATTATTTTTTTGTGTACAATATTTCATTTTAAAAGAATAATACTGTATTAGTTAGCTTATACAAAAAAAGTCTCCTATTAAATTAACTGATTTAGTTTTTTATGGTTTATTTCCAAATGCTAAATAATATACCAATCAGTTGAGTCATTTTGTTAGTATGACACTTTTTTATATATCAATTATAACTGATTTAATACAGCCATCCCATCAACCCCATAGTGGAATGAATCCCATCATTTTCTTTAAACATAACTTTTCTTCATCTAGGTTGAGCTCTGGGACGGGGATCACAAGGAACCCAAGCACATGATCGTGAACACAGAGTGGGGTGCCTTTGGGAACCAAGGCGAGCTTGACTTCATTCAGACCAAGTGGGATCAGAGGGTCGACGAGGGCTCCATCAATCCCGGGAAGCAAATCTTCGAGAAGATGATATCCGGGATGTACATGGGGGAAGTGGTTCGCCAAGTCCTCGTGGACCTCGTCAACGAAGGACTCATTTTTGTGGGATGCAAGGACACCTCAAACGTATTCCAGAGGGGCCGTTTCTTCACACAAATACGTCTCTGAGATTGAGTCGGATCAGGTGGGAGAGTTTACGCGTTGTCGAGAGGCCTTAAAGACCTGGGAATAAATGACCCCTCAGAAGAAGACTGTTCTTCCATTCGCTACGTCTGCGAAAAGGTTTCTCGGCGAGCTGGCTTCATGGTCGCCGCGGGGATCACGGCTCTTCTCAAGAAATGAACTACAAGGACGTTGTGGTTGCCATTGATGGCTCTGTCTTTCGATTCCATCCTCATTTCCCTAACATCATGAAGTCCAGGATATCCCAGCTTATGGGGATTGACTACAAGTTTGATCTTATGCTCTCCACTGATGGGTCCGGAAGAGGGGCTGCGCTGGTGGCGGCCACGCTTCTGGGGCAGTGTGCAATCTAGGATTGGGACTTAACTTTTACCTAATTTGTCTTGATACTCATACTTTATATATTTGCGTTCTTTTAATATTGTTGATGATGGTCTGTAAAATTTATTTTGTATTAAATGTTAAATATGATATTTGTGTAAGAATTTCTTTGTTTTTATAAACATTTTGTGAATTACATGGTTGTTTCTTTATTAGTGTTAAATACGGTTGAAGCAAAAATATATGTAACACCGATGAACATACAGGATCGACATTCACTCTGAGGAAAGTATTGATAATCTCTCAAACGGAGATCATTTGAATGTAAAACCTCATTATGGTTGATTACACTATGTAACAGGATTTGGCCCCTGGGCTGAAATTTCTAAATTGAGTCCCATTTTTTACGTAGATTCCAAAAATGCCACTCAAAATATCGTCTGAAAAAAGGTTTGGACTTTATGGTCTTTTTTTGAAAATCAGGATTTTCATCATTTCTAATGGTTCAGGCCCAGTTATCTTCGTGCAAAGTAAGAATAACACCAAATGTCAGTAGTATTTATTTTTCTACTATATCTCTGCATTTCAAATCAGTTTTTATAATTTATATATCTTTCGTACAATTCGAAATAATCGGCTTTATATTTCAAAAAGTTGACCATATTTTAGTGTTCTATTCAAGCGGCTATATTTTTTTGTTTTGCGTCTATTGACTATAATCAATATCTAATATATTTTGGTATATGTCCATACATTTCAGAACAGTTTTTATAATTTCGATATCTGGCATGAAAGTAAAGAAAAGATCAATTTAATAGGACGAACTACACTACGTAACAAAATTAAGGTCTTTGTTTGCTTCGTCCTACTAAATTGATCTTTTCTTTACTTTCATGCCAGATATCGAAATTATAAAAAACTGTTCTGAAATGTATGGACATATACCAAAAATATATTACATATTGATTATAGTCAATAGACGCGAAAAAAAATATATAGCCGCTTAAATAGAACACTAAAATATGGTCAACTTTTTGAAATATAAAGCCGATTATTTCGAATTGTACGAAAGATATATAAATTATAAAAACTGATTTGAAATGCAGAGATATAGTAAAAAAATAAATATCACTGACATTTGTGGTTATTTTTACTTTGCACGAAGATAACTGGGCCTGAACCATTAGAAATGATGAAAATCCTGATTTTCAAAAAAGGCCATAAAGTCCAAACCTTTTTTCGGACGATATTTTGAGTGGCATTTTTGGAATCTACGTAAAAAATGGGACTCAATTTAGAAATTTCAGTCCAGGGGCAAACAAAGACCTTAATTTTGTTACATAGATTATTTACCTAGACGGATTAACGTTTCAACAAATAGTGTATTTTGATCTATAGCAGAAAATGTCAAAAAAATTCTTATGTATGTGTTCAGTATAATTAAACGTGTATAACGAATAGAAATCTGATCAAAAACTTCTCAGAAACTATTTAAAAAAGTTTTTTTATCATAAAAAGAATTGTCCACATATAAAATTTTATGAATTGTGGCCTGTTCATTAAGTTATTCTCAGACTTGTCAGAGTTTAAATTTTTATGTTGTTCCGTTCCACATTTTTTTCGTTGTTCCGTTCCACCTTCCAACCAAATTATTGTTTTTAAATTCGAGGAAGTTTAGGAAAATGATTTTTTGTAACCTATAGATTTTTGGTTACAAAAATCTATGTTACACGACTATTCAGATTTAAACAATTAAAATTCAGAGTTTGTTCCTATGTTTGTAATTTTATGATTAATTAAACTTTAAAACAAAAAGATTCATTAATTTTCCAAACCGCTTTCTTAAGACGATCATTGAAAATCAAAGGTAAGATATAACTTTGCTCTAAATTCCTAAATTGCTCTAAATTTCTTATGGAATAAATGATTCATCATAGCTTTATTTGTTATATAAACGTAAGTGAAATTTAAAATCTTAAGTTAAATATCTTCTAATATCTTTTGGTTTTGTTACGTGTAATCGAGTATATTTTGCCATTGGGCATATTAGATACATTTGTAACTAGTCTAAAATATATAAATAAATAAAGAAACAATAAAATTATAAAATTTTATTAACAAAATAAAAAAAAAACAAAATAAAAATGCCCATGCAGAATGGATTATATGAGGACGCTGCGTCCAATGGCCCTAGCTGCGGTCCTGGCTGTGTGAAGGGTAGTGGCCGACCTCAAGGCCTTAGACAAGTTCCACACTGATATTGCGTGACATGCAAAAGTAGCTGTCTCCCTCCCAAGTAGGTACGCCACTGAAGTTGTGGACCTCATGGGCCTCCTCAGGATGGGAAGACGAAATCACCAATCGGGTTCCTGGCACCGCCGCCCCCGTCGCTGGGTAAAAACATTTCCAAGTCTCCAAGGCCACCGCCTTGGCGGCCACCTCGTTGAGGGAGGGAAGGCCTGCTCTCTCAAGGAAGTCCCCGATGTGGATGTGATCCCGCCTCTTACATCCAACGATGCTCCTGGCGGCGTCATTTATGGCGACCTGCACAGCCCTGTGTGTGGCATTTGGCCCCTTGCACTCATTATCGAATCGAGGAATTTCCACAGCTGCGGCACGCACCTTCCAATAATTTGTTCTCTGATACAAGATTCTTTGTAGCAAAACATGAATTAAAATGAACTTTATTTTATATGTTTCATGAATAAAAATCAAGAAATCACAAATCAATTTCATATATCACAATAGATTTAGCTTTAGCTGAATTATCGTTCCTGCCACTTTATAAATCTGAAAAATGAAAATGTTGAACTATGAGATCGCCAAATTACAAGCATGATACTAAGATAAAATCTTTTATCCGTTCAATGATTGATTTAGAGTATACTCAATGGTGAGAGTGAACCGGAACGGTCTAGTACACCGTACCGGCAAATATTCTAGGCCTGAATTATTGACCAATTCCCCTTAACAAATAAAACCCATTAAAAATCCTAATGTACCGATAAAAACTTTTAAATATTTTCACCCTCGAGTCTAATGCCTTAAAGTTTCTCTTGAGAAACTTATACCGTTTGATTGCATCTACAACTATTTTCGAAATATTGAAAAGGAAGAAATGCATAACAAATCGAATATAGGTTCAAAGTACAGGAAATATGTACTTTGAGCAAATAGCTATTTGGCAATGGTGGCGATTTTATAAGATTATATTAAAAAAATAAAATAATAGTAGGTACTTCTTCTAAAAAATATTAATATAAAAATCTACAGAGTCTTTGTGTTTACTAAAGTAATATCTATAAAAACCATTATAATGTTTCATCCAAACGCACGGAGGCTCTATCATCAGCTTTACTCATCATAGCTTTGTTTTTGGAATATGTATGTATGTATATATATATATATATATATATATGTGTACCTTTATAAATATTTTCAAGCCTTCATCTGTCAAGGTACCTGATCAACCATGATGATTTTGCATTCAGATAGGATCACAAGGGATCACAATAGTTTCTGCAAAGTTGATAATTCGTGATCATCGATTTTGTATGTGAAGTCATGCTTCATATTATCCTATCTTACATTTAAAAAGATGCATATTTTGTTAATTCCTTAAAACTACAATGGATTAACGTTTTTAACTTCTTTTTTTGTAATCCGCTCGCTTTAAAAAAGTTATGGCTGGTAAGTCTAGGGGAAGATAGAATAATTAGAATAGATTAGATAAAATTCATTTGAAGCAATTACTTTGTTACGAAAATAAATATAGATAAATAGGTTATATTTAAGAAAAAAAACATAATTGAGAATATTCAAAGAATAAATAAACTTACATACTATCTAATTCAAATGATCATTTTACATCGTACGCGGTCACAATCAGCCGGGAAACGTAATAAAACTGACTGATGATTCGCCAGAAAAAGAAAAGTCACCCTTTCAACGAAAGATAACTTCCTCTTTGACATTTTAATAAAACAACAAATGGACTCGAATAAGGAACTAATGGGCATAAAAATATGGTTTCATTAAGCACTCCAGGCGGAAAAAATAGAAAATCGAGACACGCCATGATGAAAAGGATCTTAGCGATAAGCGTTATTTGTTTTCAAGATGTACGAACAAAGGTGTCTTCCTCATGTTTGAGTTCTTGTACATACTGTATTTCAGCCGATTTCTCAGTTTTCTTAACAAAATTATAGAATTTTTATTTAAAATGCACTGTTGCAAAAACACAATATTCCAAAACGGCTTTTCAAAAGCTAGGAATTCAAAAATAGAATTAAGAAAGAAGTTTTTATTGAATTTTAATTGTATTATAAATTGTTATATATATTTTACGAGTTTTTTAACAAGATTATGATGGACAATTTCATAGCTAATTTAAGTAAAAATGGATAATCAATGAATGATGATTCATTGTTTATACGAGAAATCACAGCAGAAACTAGTTTACCTAGTGAATTTTGGAAATGGATAGAAGGGTGCAACAGGAAAGAAATCCTCATAACAAACATTAAACATGAATGAAGAAAAACAGCCCCTAAGAAAAAAAATATTATTGGACAAACAGTATCGGATGCACATGCAATTTCGAAGATCTTTCATAGCTCCTATAAATAAGTACTTGAGAAATCACAGACTGATTTCCCTCGTCCTAAAAAAGCGTTCACACTTTCGATTTTTAATAACCATAATATTTTAATACATATCAACTAAATTTTAACAATGAAAAACGCAGTGGCTCTGACAATATCTAAGGGGAAAAATACACTTTGTCCTGAGGAGATTTCTCCTAATTTACGAGAGCTCCATTACTTTTTATATGTAACACAGGTTTTTTGATAAGAAGTAATTTTATTTTTAACATAGTCTCCTTTAAGCTCTAAACACTTCGTCCAACATTTCTCCATTTTTTTATCCCTTCCGAAAAATAAGATTTCTTTAAGTCCTCAAAATAAGTATTTGTTTTAGAGATGACTTCAAAATATCTTTCCGTCAAGCCATTTCTTAAGATTTCAAAACAAGAGATAGTCACTTGGGGCTAAATCCGGAGAATACAGAGGATGAGAAAGCAATTCATAGCGTAATTTGTAAAATTTCGCCATGGAAACAACAGACGTTACAAAAATAAAAAAGAAAATCGATCCCGGCGCACTTACACAAGACCAGATGTCTCTCATTCCGAAAAGAGGTAACGGGAAGTGCAATAAGTCATTGGAGACCACTGACCATTCTAAATGAATCAATTAGAATCATTGCAGGAGTAATTGCAAAAATTATGAAACCTATATTCAATAAAAAGTCGGGACAAGAGCAAAAATGTTTCTTTATAAATCGCAATATAGCGGATATCTCTAAAAATGTTAGAGCACCAATCAACTTTTCCAAGAATATTTTTTTTTTGGAGCAATTGGTGGCGTTAATTTTAGCACAGTATTTATATGTTTTTATCTTAAAAGCGGTGAAGAAATATCTTTCTAGGCACTTTTTTTAACCCCACCCACATTTAATTACTGGTTCTTCTAAAATTATAATCAAACGCTTACAAGTTGAAAGTATCAACTTAGGAAAAAGTTGCCGGCAGGGTTGCCCTGTGTGTCTTTTACTATTTGTTGCTCAATGGAGCAACTCAACGCGATATAGAACCGCAAGTTTCGGGGTTTCGGAGTGCAATTAGGCTCAACAAAACATTTCGTAGATCTATACGTTGATGATGATACTTTATTGGTAGAAGGAAATACAAAAAAAAAATACAAAACGGTTGGAAGTTGTCGAGAATACAAATTAACAACTACAAAACTTTAATCCTGCCTAAAGGCTGCTGGACGCTTGCAGAACACGTCAACATCGGAGGATGCAGAACTGTGAAAATATTGGGGGTAGAGGGGAATAATAACGGACCCTTAGCGGCAAATTTTCAAACATTGGATAAACAAGCAATTATATAGTGTCAAGGATGGAGAACATACAAAAAGGATACACTTTTACAACACAAAACTTATTGCCCATATGGTCTATATGAAGGAAGAGGAAAATAGGCAGGAGCCTTTTTCTCTCGCCAGTATATCCCTTCCTTGAAACGACGCCGATCTCAAGTGGGAGGTGGACTGGGGCTTATCTATAATATAGTGTCTAAAATTTATAGAAAATATTTATAGAATTAACATCAAAATCTAAAAGTGAATGGAGAGAACACTTGGCTTCTTCTCATGTATATATGGCGCTTTTGTTTGAAACTGACATTTCGAATAATTTAGTGCCTCAATTCTCAAGATATTAGGTCGTTGAACAGATAATATTGTGGAAGGGGTCTCCAAAATAAAATAATAACAGTATTTTTGATATTATTCACCAAAACAAGATCAATGAACCTTTTTTAAGCCACATCAGTCTGAAGAATTAGAGAACATTTATAAATTACATGATTTGAAACATAACTCCATTTTTTAGACTGATCGGTTTTTATTCCTTCTACAAAGAAACTCATGAAGACAAATGCCTCTTTTACCAAGGTTTTTTTAAGTTTAGTTATCAAGATTTTAATTCAGGCTCAGTTAATTTGACGGGGTAGAACATTTGGAGAGTTTAAAGTAACCACAATAATGGAAAACTAGAATTATGATATCCATTATGGGCATCGACGACGGGGAAAGTTTACAACACAATTACAAATATCGGCTTATATGATTAATTATCATCAAATTGTAAGGACTGTGGACATTTGCACAACATTAGCCATGCACTTAGTGACTGTCCACCCTTGATTATTATAAATAACTTTTTAAAACCAAATTGTACATATATTTCAAATTTTAATACAAGATATATTTGGCATTATATTTCATGGAAATTAATAACAAGTGGAGGAACGTGCAATAAGTGCCGCATTGAGGAACTGCAAGACATATACCGCTCAAACCTTTCAAACAACTCGTTAACTGAAGAACGTAAGCTGAGATCTATTATTATTTGAGTAGCTGTTAGATATTTGCAGGCTTGTTGATCGGAGTTTTTCTGATCGGCGATCAATAGCGATATACCGATATCTGATTGCTGATCGGAGTATCGCAAAAGGTCTTTATATCTTTTGATCGTAAGAAAATTACTAAAAAATAGCGATCCGATCAATTTGTATTAAATAACTAAGAAAGAAAAAAAATTGTAATAAGGATTTTTGAGACAAACCCTACATTTCTTAAAACTTAACTCGCTGTCACATTGACCAAAATCCATTCCCACGACTAATATTTATTTAGAAAACACAAAACACTCTATTTTGATCGGATCGCTATTTTTCCTGATCGCTCACAAGCCTGTATTTTTGTCATAAAATGTACAGACAGGCGACTATGTAGAAGTCATTGTTTTGGAGCTCATAGGCTATGGGAAAAAATTATTCTGGCATGTCTTGTCTTAAAGTATGCAGACATATGTCAATTGTGGAGCCAGAGTGTTGGAGCTCATAGGCTATGAGAAACAATCATTCTGATATTTTTGTCCTAAATATACAGACAGGCGCCTATGGAGAAGTCGTTATTTTGGAGCTCATAGTCTATGGGAAACAATCATTCCATTGCCATATAAAGATGAATGCTTATAAAGGTTTGACTGCATATACATTTAATTTTTTACTTAGAATTAGTATTAAATAGGTAATTTTTTGTTGATCGCAATTAAATTGATCCGATCGCTGATCGGAAAAATCCCTGATCGTTATATCGCTATATCGCAAAGAATTTATGATCGCTATTTTTTTCCTGATCGCTCACAAGCCTGTAAATGTCTAAGAAAAAAGAGAAACTAATTTTAAATATGCATCTTCCTAGTGTTAACTTTTGGATACACAAAAAGTAAGAACTGATATTTGCTTCTTTCAATTTAACAAAATTAATAAAAAAATTAAATAAGATAAAGAACAATAAGTTTTATCGCCAAATAAGTTTTATCGCCTTACCTTTGTGAATTCATCTCAAAAAAGAGATTTTAAATTTACAATGGCTTCTCTACTCTTTTCAAAACTGAATTTGCATTCTTCTTTTTTTCTCCCTCTTCAACAAAAAGATATGTAGAATTTTTTTAATTTTATACCCTACGAAAACATTCCGATTTTTTTACAACGAAATTCAAGATAATAGAAAATACATATTGCGTGTCTTTCTTGACACGTTAGGAGAAAACAGGTTAATTTGTATGAATTTATATCATTAACAAAAGTGGACTTTGATATTTTATACGCTCGCCAACTACGTCTTATACTGCAATGAACAAGTTGAACACAACATTTTAATTGTGACTGTTCTTGATCCGTTTCAATCGTAGTTGAACTATTTTTTTTTTCGATTAATTTTTTTACATTAAAAGCGTATACTTATACTGTATACTATACACTAAAAAACATGTAGAGATATAAAATAAAAACTCACCGTACAGTTGCGCATATAAATACATAAATTAACATTATAGTCTAAAATTACTGTCGAGTGACAAAATAACCTTATATAAAATTATATTTTTTCGTGGATAAAAATTGCCGATGTCATTGACTTGAAGGCCGTCATATACTTGATTGAGAATGTTGGTAAAAAACGGATCAAGTCTCCTGTCCATTTCCACTCAGTTGAGGATAGCGATGTCGGGATTTTTATGTCGAGCGCCGAGTACCTCGCAGCAGCACCAATTATAATCGCTTTTAATTCTTCGACGTTGACGAAAGAGATTGCGGTCAGTTTATGTGCGATGAAAGCTTTTACATTAAGAAGCTTTATGTTTTTGGGGGTGTTATTTTTTCGTTTGTATGCACCAAATATAATGTAAGCAGTTATTAATTTAGAACAGAGATTTTCCTGGTTGCACGCGTTCAATTTAATAAACTGTTTTTAAAAATTAGTCTTGGGCAGTCAGCAAATGCATGTATGATAGTATTATAGAGGAATCCAGAATTATAGCAAGGATAAAAAAATCAATAATATAGATGAAATCTGAAGTTATGCAGTAAACTTTGATCCATCGACGATACTACACGTTGATTGAAGAATCTTTTGTCTCCAAGAGGTTGAAAGATTGAGTAATCTTATATACTCGTCCAACACAGACCTAGCTTCCGGCGACAGTCTATCATTGAAGGTAAATTTTGAGACCCACGACCTCGAAGGACATAATGATTTTATGGATCTTTGTAGAGGATAGCGAAACCTACCAACGTTAAAAATAGAATGATCATTTAAATCATGAAGAGTAAAAGTTTTCGTATTAAGCGCAATTTTTTATAAAAGCGACGGATCTCCAAATCTATCAATGAATGGACGCATATCCTTACACTGGTGCACAATATCAAGTACTGAATCCGAATAGTGGGTCGGTTCCATCGCCCACACAATTCTTTTAATTGCGGCTAGAAACGGAGAAAACTTTTTTAAGTCTGGATTAGATAGCAAAGTTCCCATATGTATCCAATTGTAAAATTGAAATATTATTGGGGTGAAATGCCGGGAAATCTTTTATTTCGGTGAAAGCCCGAGAACGAAACTTAGCGAACGAAACCGAACGAAGCGAATGTAAATTGCAGCTAGCGGTGTTAAGGAAGGTTAAACAAACTGAAGCAATGAAGCGTATACAAGAGCACTGTGGACATGACCTATATCATCTACTTGAAACTTGATCGATCTTGTACAAACTTATCCAAATTAATAGAAGGAACTTTTCTGAACGTATATACTTGTATACCAAGATAATAGATAATACAAGATGCGCAGAACGCAATGTTTAGAAAAGAAAAACTGAAACGTCACAGATGACGTCACAGTAGCTATTTGTTATTAAATAAAATCAAAGTTACATTTAAAAACAGTGATTGATTTCAAAAGGAAATAAAAATTTGAAACCGGGAGCTCTCCGGCGGAGGCGGAGCTGCAGAGGACGGCCACGTTGCTACGGAGCTCCTAGATGCGTGCGGGCTACCGCCAAAGGCCTCAGAGTCCCGTGCGGTGTTCAGGACTTCCACTTCCTCCCTGATGCTGAAGCTGTGCGTCCCCGGGTGGCACGTGGCGGGAGGGAGCCTCCGGACGTTATTCCTTTGAGAGCCTTTACGTTCTTAGCTTTGTTGTCCTAGAGGTATTAGATACATAGGCAAATCGTAGCTGTGATGACGTCACATTTTTTTATTGGATATATCCTTCTTTGTTTACATGAGTTCTGCCCCCCCTGCTTGTATACCAAGTTTCAACAAGATTGGACATAATTCCACGTATACAACGGTGAAACATTATTAGATGTACTCATTCACTTAATAATTGAGGTCGAAATACATATTCTATTTTTGAAAATATTTAAAGTTTATTAATTAACTTTTCTTCATTGTCTCCCCTTCTATCCTTGGTCCTACCTCATCCAGATGATCGTTGAAATTCGTAATTAGTAGTTGAACTTACAAAATGTAGAAATTGCAATACATCTTTAAACCCAACGAATACCACTTCTTCCATGAATGTAAAATATCAAGTCCCAAATTAATATTTTTGTACACCTATAAAAACTTATTAGACCCATAATAAAATGACAAGTACTTATTATTAAAATGATAATTTTATTTAACAATAAATAAATTAACAAAGAAAATGCTACCTATGTTTGATATTAATAAATATCACTTTTACTCTAAAATGTGAGGTATGAACGTTATACATTGATGGTATAAATTCAACACCTCATATTTATAATTCGACGCTCATATCACTACAAAATTAAAACTGTTCGACACAAATACTACAAATGACAAGATAACTAATCAAGTCCAATCCCGATCGGTGGATGATACTGTTCAGCTATCAAATCCAGCATTTTGTTAAAAATATCCGAATTTGACAACAGTCTCCTCTCACAAAATTGATCGAGATAAGATTGAAAAAGTTCTCTCGAAGTATTCATGACATCAATTTGCCTGATAAACTTCTTTACTTGGGCCCAAAGAGACTCAATAGATTGAGTATGGGCGCCCGTAAGAGGATCGAAAAAATTGTGCTGGTGAATCACTGTAAGATGATTATACCCCAAGTCATATATCCGACGGTAGGTAGCGAAACCGTCGGACATGATCGTCGAGCCCTGCGCAATTCGATCGGTAATCATCGGCAAAAGAGTTCCGACGCTACGGTCCTCCACTTCCAACAGGAAGCAAGCACCACCCAGGCTTCGCTCCACACCACCGAAGACCCAGTGTCCATCGATTACTCGACCCCGGTTGTATTTTCGATTCCCGAACTTTGACTCGTCGATCTCCACGATCCTTCCTGGGCCACCCAAAGGAACTGAATGTTGCCGGAGATGCCTGGTGCAGATCGCTCGGTAGGTCTTTCCCCAGTCGACGACAGTCTTCTTGATGACTCCGACTTATCTAACGACGTCACGAACAGGCCTTGGGCACGACCAGAGATAGAGAATATGGAGAATCTTGGTTATAGGGAGTCGACATTTGGCAAAAATGCTACCTATACGGATAGAAAAAAAAATTGGCAAAATTTTTTGGTACACCTAAAAACAATTTGCCCCTTGTGTTTAGTTTCTTTACATGAGGCTAAACACGAGGAGCAAATTTAAGTCCTGGTTATAAGGCCTCGATCTCGGCAGAAGGCTACCGCGATGTCCTCGTCGAAGAACAGTCGGAAATCCATCCTTATTCTCTGAGTTGTAAATCAGAACTAACGTTCAATGTGGCAGACAAATACATAACTTATACCAGTTAGTTCTTTATTGACCAATGACATCAAATATTACAGTTTGATCGAACATGTGACAAATTGTGATTGGATTTATAAATTTTGTAAACATCAATATCAATGTAATTGGATTTTTTAATCAGTTTTAGACCACCCCCCCCCCCCCCCCCCATTTACACCCTCTAGGGCAAGTACTTTACAGAAGCAAGATGCATGTAATGGCAATCAACACTTTATCGATCATCTGGATGAAGTAGGGCCAATAATAGAAGGGGAGACAAATAAAAAAGTACATTACAAAACTTTAAATATATTCAAAAATAGAATATGTATTTCTACCTCAATTATTAAATGAATGTGTACATCTTTACAAATATCAAAAGCCACTTTTGCATTCGCGAGGAGCTCCGCGTTTTTCGCTGCTTCTCAACAAACATGTATGTGAGGAGGTTCAGGACTATTCCGTGGCTGAACACCCTTCCAAGAACCAAGATTATGAGGACCCGACACTGATCGTGTTTCTGATACCGTTGATGGTGGAACAGAGGATGATTTGAGCGAAGCAGAAGTAGAAGTGCACGAAGATGTCCTTGTATGCCTTGTGAATCCCTCGAACTTTGTTGACGTCCAGCTCCTCCTTGGATGCAGATGAGGCAATTTCCCTCCTTGTTGAAGGAATACTGCGTGGGGCTCTTCCAGAGTTTAAAGTACTCTGAGGAGGGGAGCTTTTGAAGCATGTTTAGTGTCCGTTTATTTTCGAGGGACTCCGGGCCCACCAAAATTATGACGCGAAACGCTCTCATCAGTTACGTCTTGCCAGAGCTGTCCAGATATGTAGATCGCTTGTCCCAGACGACGAGGCCCACACTGTCTTCCTCGTCAGGTCGCTCATAAAATACTAAAAGAGTCAACGTTTATATATATATATTTAATTATTTTATATTTAAGAGGTCTTGAGAACTAGCTTTATTGACGAGAAGTTCATTGAAGTACTTACCCGGGTCGTACAGATGAATGAATCTCCTATAAACACATCCATCCCAGAACGAGTCAGTCCCATAGATCAATCTGGATCTGCGAGTCCCGTTGAACATATTCATGGGCCGAGTCAGTGCTGGGAGCAACCACATTGATGAAGGAGCTCCCAAACGTCTCGTCTCCTCCTCTGATCATTGAGGAGGAAGATAAAACGAGACGGGGCAAATAGGGTACGGTTACTTTGATCTCCTACCTGAGCTAGAAACAAAGAGAAACCACACTTCAACACGGCCATCGTGCTAACATTCCTCCCAAACCTCTCTATTATTGTACTTATTATAGAAGGATCTGGATCCGCGAGTCCCGTTGAACATATTCATGAGCCGAGTCAGTGCTAGGAGCGCCAACATTGATGAAGGAGCTCCCAAACGTCTCGTCTCCTCCTCCGATCATTGAGGAGGAGGATGAGACGAGACGGGGCAAATATAATTACTGGAATCATGCCACCCGTCCACTCCCATTCGAGAAATTTGATCCCAAGCAATGATGAATCAATGTAAACAATAACAATAATAAGAACAAGGCAGGAACACTCTGGATGACGAATACTTTTTTCCTTCTTCTTCTATAATAAGTATAATAATAGAGAGGTTTGTGAGGAATGTTAGCACGATGGTCGTGTTGAAGTGTGGTAGGTGTCTTCATTGACAGCCGTTCTCTTTGTTTCTAGCTCAGGTAGGAGATCAAAGTAACCGTACCCATATATATATATATTATATATATATATATATATATATTGAATTAAGTATAGTTTTTCTTATTTATAAATAAGATTAATTCTTTGTTGTATTCGATATCACCATATCAATATTTTCACTTTATAATCAGTGTACATAATTAAACAAAGACGCATTAATCAATGGCAATTTTTTAAAAAATACTTAAATACATTGACGTTAATAAATAGGGAATTAGCAATGCTTAGAGTTTTTTAAACGAAACCCAGTGATTTTATAATAATATTTAATGTTTTTTATAGTTTGACAGAAAATAAAAAAATATATATTTGGCTCACTGACCTCAATAATAATATATTATATGGGTTGGTGATTAGGCTATGCCCATGCAAGCAGAAAATGTACCAGTATTTGATGATTGATGATCAAGTTATATGGTTTTTAATCACAGTAAAGAGAGAGCGTTAGCTTAGACGATATGCATGTTCAACATTCAATATGGAGGGTTTAAGGGGAAGGTCCTAAATTATCAATCATATTAACAGATTATTGGTTTTATGATTAATTATAATAATAATTTATATCTAACAATCTTAAATTCCCAGATTTCTTATTAAATACGAAAACGAATATATGTATATCATTGACGAAGTCAATTGATTTATCAAATTACTCCACTAGTAAGAAAATGCCTTTGATCTATTTGTCTTGAGAGTCCAATTACTGTCAATTATAATGAAACATGAGATAGACAACATTTATTAAAACACCCTACAAAGAAAATAGTTGAATCTTGAATCTTTTTATCGAACAAATAAGACAAAAAATATATGATCATTTTTTTAACTTTATATCCTAAACATATAGTGAATAGTTATATCTGCAAAAGCAGTATATTAAAATGAATGCATATTATTTAATTTGTTATATATTTCCCAACAAATATTTTATTTAAAAAATTCATACTTTTTTTCTTTAAAACCACGGAACATTTACCATTGTAAATTCACACAACATCTTCATAATAATTTTGGCAAGGGAATTCCTCATTTTTGTACTTGAAGGCGCTGTGAATATTTAAACAGAAGTGTATATATAGTTATGCATAGGTAAATAGAGTGCCACTCCGATGTGTAACTGTAGATTCATATAATAAATAAAAATAACTATTTTAATATAATGTAGTGTTCAAGCTTCAAACTATTTTTAATCATTGTGTTATGGTTTAAAAGTTGATACCATCAACCTAATGAAGATATAAAAAATATAGAATGTCAGTTAGTTTCATTTGTTGGCAAAAGTTTAATTACATGTCTGCTCAAACAACAATACGCATCCCGACACTCAACAAAAATGAATTAAAGGCTTACAATGGATTTTTCTCTCCAACACATTCGGCAAAATATCGTTGATAAGGATTTTGAAACAAAGAATGAGGAGGAAATATAACATTCGTGCTTTAATCTTGAATTATTTAAATTTGTCAACTAATATAATAACTAATTTTCTTAAATTATTTTTATCTCTATATATATGGATGCCATTTTATTTCAAATTTTCTTAAGATGGCTTTAAAAGGAGATAATTGGTTGCGTAATGATTTATTCTAGTTTTAAAAATTAAGTAATCGGCTAGAAAGAGCTGGTAAAAAATAATTTATCATAAAATAGTGATACAACTAATAGAAAGAAATATATGACAATGATAAATAACTAATAAAAATTAAGAAACTATAAACACTACTTAGCCAGTCAATGGATAAATCCTTTTATTGAGGAATGGTCCCTCAAAAAAAATGCGCATCGCTTGTATTATACACTTGATATAATATTGCAATGTATATTGATAGTGTTTTTTGTATTGTACAATCATTGATCACGGCATTGAACGCTTCTTGTTTGTTTTGTGTAAAGCTAAAAGTTATATCAATTAAAGATATAAAAAAAAAATTAGGTGGTAATATCCGAATATTTTTCAATACCCATTTATATATATATATTCAACAATAACATATCAAGTGAGTAGGTATTATTGTATTAATCATCTCTAAAAATACTTTTTGACTTTTGATTGTTGAATCCTTGATCCTTTATTATCCGAGTATCTACTTTATATAAATTTAAGAAGTATATATTATATAAAAATCGTATTTTTATATTCATATATTGGCATGGGTCCAAATATTGCACTGTCCTTGGCTTAGCATAAATTATATAGTCTTTAAATGTAACCAAACTATGTTTTAATCGTTATAACAGCCGGACTTGGAAAGGGGATATTCAAGTTTACAATTGAGGAGTCTATTAAAAATATTGAAAATAATGGCAACAGCACATTTAAAACATCAGCAAAAAACAAGTGATTCCCGAGATTGGTGATTTAATTTTTTTGTTTCCATCCATTTTAATTATAAAATGCTTATTGAAACTAAATGTTCTACTAGTAAAACTAACAATTTTTAAAATTCAATTGAAACTCATATAAAATATATATCTACTCATTCATACTTTTTTATTCTTACGTTTAATAGTTATATTACATAGACATTAAGTTTGAATTTGATTTATTTTTCATATATATGCCAATTTTATTCGATTACATTGCGAATACTTATTGTTTGAATATAAACAATCATTTTATTTAATATAATCAGCCTAAGGCCTCTTCAAAGAGGCCTATCCATACTATTATTATGAGTTTCAAAATACCCAGAAACAATATAGGACAACGTTGCGTACAATTTTTGCCTTTGTTCCTCCCCTTTAAACCTTTCTCTTTGTTTGAAAAATGAGTAAAAAATTTGCTCTATATTTTCTTCTCCCTATTGCAGAATTGACTGACTAAACAAATATCTATTTGGATTGCTTACCAAAGATGAGAAAAAAAATAATATAAAGGAGAATGACATCCTTTTTATTTCTCAAGAATATCAATGAAAATGATTGCTGAGGGAGAGGAGAAAAAAATGAGCAGAGGAGGAAATATGATGTGGAAAAGCAAGAGAGCATCTTCAATGTGAGTAGAGACAATATTATCTTACTCGTGCAAAATACCATTCATCTTTAGTCTTCTCAGCAAAGCATAAAAAGGGACGCTCTATATTCTTTCCCTCTATCTTTCTCTCTCTTCATGCAATCCCTCAAGCAAAGAGCCATTTCGATTCTCTCTCCTTCTTCGTCATAATCAGTGGCTTCGGAGGAGAGGCCTGTCGATCCAAGGCTGGGACCTATGGGGAGTATCGCGTCGTACGGAAAACGGACTCCGACGGAAAGAAACTCGTTGTGGCCATCGGGGAAGACGCCCGGCTCACCTGCAAAACAATGCTCCTTGGAAGAAATGTGTATGGAAGCCACCTCGCAATGGCGTGAGACAAGTAAGATATGATGATGAGGGAACTTTTTTTCTTTCTTGAAACGTGATGGTTAAATGAAAAAGAAGCATGGATAATAATAAAAATATGAACTATGGCGCCATTTTATCTCACGACTGGTGTAAACATCAACTTAGCTATAAGAATGCGCTAACCTTTAAAACGCTTATTGTCTTTCTTAATGGATATAAGACTTCCTTTGAATTGAATAGTACAATTTCTTTATCATAATTGATTGAATAGTTTAATTCCTCACTAAAAGGCAAAAAAAGTAGCGCTAGTTTTGTTTTATCATATCTGACGATAAATGAATCCCAATCTGACAATAAGACTAACATAAAAAAGAGTTTGTTTATTGAGTATTGAATAAAGGATGTAGATTGGTCAGTTTGCAAGAGTTAATATGAGGATAATACGCAGAAATCCTTATCCTTGCTCTTGCGTAACCACGAGAGTCTGAGACTGTCGCATGTTGCCTTATTTTATACCATCATTTTTTGCATTATATAAGTACATATAAAAAGAAAATGTATATTTATATAATGATATAACGATTTCATTATTTTATATAAACAACATGAAGATTTAAGTTGAACATAACATATTTTTGAGATATTTTGATTAATGTGGATGAAATGTCATGAATAGGATACTTATAAAATAAACATTTCAATTAAAGAGAGGTGCATTTGAAAGTCAATTGATTTTATCATTGATTTTTATTGCAGTTCACTTTATTGAAGAATTGAATTTTTATTTCATAGGCTATAAACACATATCTCTAAGTACGCAATAGAAGTATGTATTTTTTATGGCTTTTAAGGTATGATATTATATTAGAGGTATAGCGTTAAAGTAAAGTAGCGCATACAAGGAAAAGTAAACAAAAAAAATTGGCCAAAATTTAGGTTATTTTCTTCAATGTTAGATGTCGCTAGTCGATGAAATTACGTCACAATCCTATTTAGAACCGATATTCCACACTGCGACACTTCATACCGTGACATTTCATACCATGACATTTCATACCGCGACATTTCATACTCATAGTTTATATTAATAAACTATACGGTATGAAATGTCCATTTACTACGACACTTCATCACGTGTAAATATGATTTATAACCAAAACAATAATATTAGCAGAAACAGTTGACAATCCTAATCATGACGTCATAAGAGGAAAACCAAAGAGCATATATATATAGAGGTCTAGCTTCAGGCAAGCGTTATTGGTTAATTATGTTAAACAACGACCACTTGAGGGCGCTCCTATTTACAGAAAGATAAATATATAAAAACAACTAAGAATTAGTTCATGATCCCTGGAGGTTGGGAGATGTAAATCCTAATTTTATTCCGTATTAATTAATATACATCTTATATAAAAAATCGTGATTTAAAAAAAATAAAAAAGTCCTTGAATTAATTGGAATCAGTAATACTAAGCGTGGAATGAATCTTTTGTTTAATATATATATTTATATATATGATGAAATGATAAATAATAAGTATCAAGAAATAAACAAAAGCTCCATTGTAATAGTAATCCTCGACCGCATGACGGCGCCACCATCACCATTCGCCACAAATCTTGTAGCTGGGTCTCTAGTCATATATACTCTTTGGGAAAACATTAGAAACAGACGTATATATTTGTTATAATTAGAGATGGAAGTTGAGGGATATTTTGGGCGTGTGAAAGGGAGAAAGTTCTGTATACCTGTAGCATATACATAGAACAGAAGCAAAAACAGATTCAAATATAAAATAAATACCTTCCGTTCTGGCCGACTTGGCCTGCTTCATAAATGAAATAAATATTCCTCAAGAGAGGAGAGAGAATAGGGATAACAAGGAACTTGAACTCAATTGCACCCTTCAGACATTCTCCCTTTCACACGCCCAAAATATCCCTCAACTTTCCATCTCTAATTATAACAAATATTACGTCTGTTTCTAATGTTTTCTCTTATGACGTCATGATTAGGATTGTCAACTGTTTCTGCTAATATTATTGTTTGGTTATAAAATCATATTTACATGCGATGAAATGTTACGGTATGAAATGTTGCGGTATGAAGTGTCGCGGTATGAAGTGTCGGGGTGAGAAATGTTACACACCCGTTTAAAGGGATTAAGACTCTCAAAAAACACTTTTTTAAGATAAGAAACGTCTCCAAATATAAATAATAAAAGGACTTTGTTATTATTTTCAAAGAGCTCTGGCATCAAAGCGCTCCTACGGACTAAAAAATAAATAAGTGTTAGCCAATTCCTTTTGAGAAAAAAGGAAGAATTTAAGTTTGCATGCGCTACTTTACTTTAACGCTTTAATTAGAGGTAGTATGGATTATGCAAGAATATTGAGTCTTGTATTGTTGCATATCTATAGAATTGTAAGTACCTCATAATTTACGGAGTATGATAAGATGAAATATGGGGTATATGGCAGCTACATATTTGGTTTAAACATTTTCTTGAGTCTACTAAATGCTGAGTATAAAATGTTATTATGTTTCTCAAATATTTTCAAACTGAGTACAGTCGGCTCTCGTTAATTCGCCACTCGACATCTCGCAGTTCTTTACTACGCGACGACGTCTTGGCTCCCGTTTTTTACGGCAAAACTCCCCCATATGAACTCAATGGCAGAATTTTCACACAAAAAAACTGGCAAATCTTCAAAAAGCAAGATGGTGGCCCAAAAAAAAAAAGATCCAGCCGCGTACATGTATTCAGACGCACGTACGACAACAAGGCAAAATGGCGTTAGGTTTAAACGCCGGGTGATGTCAAATCTATCTAAATTTCATATATATCAACATCGCGACTCTCATATATATCGCGGTGGTCGTGTAGTGGATCTGGGCCGTTGCGACTTTGCGAGGGACGACTGTGTATCGGCACTGTTTTTTTGTTTACTTGTTTCTTACAGGGTATAATCCTGGAAGAATTATTTGACACAAAGCAGAATCCATTTAATGACCTTAGCACCCTCCCCCCCATCACTAAACTCCTTTAACCGACGTACATTTTAATTTAGTTATAACCTACTCTTTACGTAGAGTCCAGAAATAAGCGTAATTAACCAAGAATATTGTTTTGAATTGTAATTTGGTCCAAGTGTTACAACAATGCCCTTTATTGAAGGACTTCTGATCATCTTCGTATCCACACGAAAATCATTAATGAATTTGAATTGTTGATGAGAGGCTTCTATTAAACAGTGTATAGTCTCTTGTGTTTTTTAATCCTATTTTTTAATTAATTAAACAGTCAGAAGTTGATAACGTGCTGGCACTGAATAAACTATTTGACTCTACAGTTGTTGTTGTATGATTTATTACGGAGCAAATATACCCCTAACCTTCATGGCTACTAATACAAAAAACATATATCTTTTTATACAAACAAATAATTATACAATAATAAGAATAATAATAAAATATTAATTAAAGAAAAAAAAAATAGATATATAGATATTTTTTCCATTTTTATAAATACATTAAACTTAAGGAGTTATAAGGATCTAGACAACCCTGCCATTGTCTTTGCTACCCTCCGAGCACTTGATAAAGTGCATGCCTCTCTTAATGGTTGTGACAAGCTCCAGGCATTTGAAAGGTTAACAGCAGCGAAACAGTTGGTAGAAAAGGATTACTTGAGGCATGTTGTAGCACTACGGGTGCGCTCATCGAAGCCCTCGAGAATCCTCTCCATGGGACACCTGCCCACATTCATAGCCTTCCAAGCGGATATGGTAGCCTGCTTCACTAAAATCTCATTTACAGATGGAAGATGTGACCTGTCGAGAAGGTCAACCACACGCAACCGATCTGCTCTTCGAACTCCCAGCAAGATACGTGCGAGATCGTTTATGGCAAGTTGCGCATCTGAGCTAGTCTTTGCCATTGTAAGGGTGTGAGGGGTTTTAGCAGCAGACGAGAATTTTGCACTTCTAGTCACCCAAGCAGACGTCTGAAGTTTCCCGATAACTCTGGGTCTAGCTATCTCGGTCAGCAGTGGCCCTTGCGATACCGTGGTGCAGAGCCGGCGGATGACTCCGATTCTTTTCCTGACATTCTGAATATTTTTTCGTGCTGGGGCCCAAATTTCAGGTTCCTGCTAACAGTTCCCCCAAAAGGTCGAGTGTAGTGGTTGAAGGAGTGTCTGTAGCACCAAGACGTAACGTTTGAGTTTTCCCAACGTTTAGGTGGAGTCCATTGATATTAAAATACACCTCCAAGGGCTTCGATGCCGAACCCATAGCAAAGTCGACCTGTTCCCAGGATGGAGCCGAGATGACGATAGAAGTATCATCGACATATAACAGTACTTCAGGCTGAGCTTCTGGATTGACAGCTACTCTTAGGTAATCAGGTAGGTCAGCCGTGAGAAGAATGAAAAGTAGAGGGCAAAGCACAGAACCCTGTCTGACGCCATACTTCATGTTCAGGAAATTGGACCGTTGGTCGTTCCAATTCATCTGCTGTCACCCTCCTGTTAGGTAGCTGAGCATCAGTTTACTCGTTACTAATAACTTATCTCAACTTAGACGTTACAATGTATCGGATATTCTTTGTAGGATAAAAAAATTGACTTCCTTATATTTTAATTGAATAGAGTTTTTTAAAATCAGAATCTCAATTTCTAGAAAATGAATTGTCTGATTGAGAACAGTTTGCTAATAACTACCAATACCGTCGTTAGTTTTTTTTTTTGGGGCAAATCGACTACGTTCTATCTTATTGTTACTGCTTTTGGGTCTAGTTATATATACCTTTGTATAAAATGCATACTATATAATTTGGAATCGACACAAACTATATATATATTGACTACACTTTTAAGCAAAGGTAAATTTTACGTATAACGACCACTTTATTAGGACTTTTAATGTTTGAAGGTTAACATGGATAATGCTATCCCTAAGAATTTGAATTTATTAACGAAACTTTAATAAATTGTATATTATTAATATTTACATTATAACAAATGTTTTTCCACGAATCATTTTTAAGGGTTTATACAAAAAACTAATTTGTAGAAAGAAATATCATTATTTGACTATAAATCTCCATGATTGATTAATCAACTATAAATAATCTTTGTTCACATATTTCCTCTCCCCCTTAAAATGAAATACAAATATCTTTTTGTTGTATTGTAGCTTCGCTGTGAGTTTATATCCGGTCCATCCATGCGGATCAGTTGTCCTTCCTTCCCGGAGGTTCAATACAACGCCGAGGCCTCCGATGACGATGAATGCTCCATCATAGTTCATAATATCGAAGACCACCACGATGGGCCCTGGGAGTGTGAATTTGACTTGGATCTCCCGGAGCTGGGGCAAAACGTCGTGATTCACGACGAAGTGAACCTTGTGGCTAGAAACTGGAGGTGATCAATGTATATTTAATATTACCATGTCAATCCTCTGAACCTTTAATTCAATTTTTGCTTTCTTTTATTCCCTCCGAACAAATAGATATCTTCGATAAACCAGTGGTGGCATGGAACTTTTTTTGCGAATGCTCATATTTATAATTGATTTTTTTTCTTTGTGTGTATTTTTTGTATGTATGGATACTAATGGAGACTCAAAATATAAGTAAATATATAAAATATTTTATTGTGAATGTACAGTTATTGTGTTGAAAAAAAAAAACTCTTATTTATGACAGATTTTCTTTCTTAAAATACATAAAGATCAATTTTTTCTGCCTATTGGATTTGAGTGAATTACATCTTAGAGAATATCATTATAGCACGTTTACTTAAGTCCAAGTAGCTATGCAATGAGGTTGATCCATTTCGACCATTCCTCCCTCGGGAGTCGAATCCTCGCCCTCAACATTCATAGTCTAGAACATTCATCGAGTGTTCTTTACATTTGTTTATGGTATCAGATTGTTGTTAATGTGAAGCTGTCATGGATAAGTTTAGTCCAGAGCTGCGACTACCGAATGTAAATCGGTAGTTTTTTCTACCGAATCCCAGCTCTGGTTTAGTCCCTCTAACTTGCCAAATGTGTTTTTTTAGTAAACCTTCTTTAAGGAATGAGAAGTAAAAATCATCAAAGAAATTGCGAAAATTCCATACGTAGGTATTGTTGTGTGTGTAATCGAGGGTTTACTGTAATTCCTTCGTGAGTAATTTTTGCGCGCACTCTTTCATTGCAAGCCTTTTCATTGCACGCATTTTCTTCGTACTCTTTTTCTTCGCAGGGTAATATTAGCGTTCGTCTTTTCATTGTGGGTAAACTCCTAAAAGGTTTTTATGGTCCTGTAGACCGTTGCTCCACTCACTGTGGCCCTTAAAATCTTCATAATTTCAACCGTAGATTTCCATTAAGAAATGAGGCCAAAATTAAGTCACATTTATCCTGTTCAGAAGCAATTTTCTATTGGAAGCAGGGCTATCTCACACAACTTATTTTTATGAAAGTTGTAGCTGATATGTCTATCAACAACAAAAAAAAATGGCTGGAATATTAAATTTGGGGAAACGTAGGAGTTACCAAAGTGAGAGTCTCAATTCTAGTGAATCACCTTGTATATACATATAGAAACACAGTTGCGACTAAGTCCTTCACAAAAATGAAACTGCGAAGAAATTACCTGCGAAGAAATTACTTGCGAAGAAATTACCCTGCGAAGAAATTACTTGCAAAGAATTTAATTGCGAAGAAATTACTCTGCGAAAAAATTACTCTGCGATGAAATTACCCACTATGAAAAGACGAAGGCTAATATTACCCTGCGAAGAGAAAAGAGAACGAAGAAAACGCGTATAATGAAAAGGCTTGCAATGAAAGAGTGCACGCTAAAATTACTCACGAAGGAATTACCGTGCACCGTAATCGAGTATATATTTGCCATGGGGCACATTAGTTACATTAGTAACTAGTCTAAAAATAAATAATAAAAACAATAAAATTATAAGATTATATTTAAAAAAAATGCCCATGCAGAATGGATTATATGGGGACGCTTCGTCCAAGGGCCTTAGCTGCGGTCCTGGCAGTGTGGAGGGTAGTGCCCGACCTCAAGGCCTTAGACAAGTTCCACACTGATATTGCGTGGCATGCAAAAGTAGCTGCCTCCCTCCAAAGTGGGTACGCCACTGGAGTCGAGGATCTCATGGGCCTCCTCGGGATGGGGAAGACGAAATCCCCAACTGGGTTCCTGGCACCGCCGCCCCCGTCTTTGGAGTAAAAGCATTTCCAGGTCTCCATGGCCACCGCCTTGGCGGCCACCTTGTTGAGGGAGGGAAGGCCTGCTCTCTCAAGGAGATCCCCCATGTGGATGTGATCCCATCTTCTACATCCAACGATGCTCCTGGCGGCGTCATTTATGGCGACTTGCACAGCCCTGTGCGCGGCATTTGGTCCCTTGCACTCACTATCGAATCTAGGAATTGTCACAGCCGCGGCATCACAAGATATCTTACCAATCATCAATCCCTTGGCCAGCTGTCGTAGGTATTTTCCTCTTGGAAAGTGCACGGCCAACCTCGAGATGAGTGCCACCCGTTTTGCTGCTGTCTTTGCGACGTTGATGTTGTGGGGGTGTTGTTGTGAAGCCGGTGTCAAATTTTACCCCAAGAAACTCAATTTAGTCTGATGGGTGCACTTCAACGCCCCCAACGTTGACGGTGAAGACCGCAACATCCTTTTTTTGGCATTGCCCCCGACCATGAGCTGAGTCTTAGTGGCGTTAAGGATAAGGCCGTTCCCCCGCGAATCTGGAGAAGGCGTCCGCCCTTGACTCCAAAAGGGACCCGACTCCCTCAAGGGAGTCACCAACGGTCCACAGGAAGAAGTCGTCCGGGTAGCCACTATTATCTTCATTGCCGACCCCAACGCAGGAGGTGACGGCCGCGACCAAGACAAGGTAAAATATGGGTCCAAGAATGGAGCCTTGTCTCACTCCGTACTCGACGGGTAAAAAGACAGATTCGGTGCCGTTTCACACTACACGCTGGTACTCGCCAGTGAGGTATGAGTGGAACCACTTAAGCTGTGTACCAGCAATCCCAAGCTTCTCCAGCTTTGGCAAAAGCTGCAGCTGGTTGACAGTGTCGAAGGCAGCAGAGAGGTCAAATCCGAGGACAACCGACAACCTTTCCCCTCTGCTCGGCCTCCAGCCACTTTGCATGTGCGGTGGCTAGCGCGGCTGTGGCCGAGCGGCTTTTCCTGAATCCAAACTGGCTGTTTGGAAGAGCCTCCGTCTTGGCTAAGTGGTCCTCGAGGTCAGATTTTACGATGGTCTCCAGGACCTTGGACAGAGCCGGGAGGATGCAAATTGGCCTGTACGATGCGGGGTCAGTCGCAGACTTGCCCTTGAAAACGGGTAGCACATTGGACATCTTGAGTATGGTCGGAACGGTTCCTGACGCCAGCGATCTATTCACAAGATGAGCGATTGGCCCAGCAAGCACTTCAATGCCTTTCTTGAGAACAGAGACAGGTATCCCGTCGATACCCAGGGCCTCAGTTGCCTTCATCCCTTTGACGACCCTTGCAATCTTTTCGGCCCCCACAAAGGAGAAGGAGAACAGTGCTGACAACTTGGGCCACGACGACGAAGGGGGCTGTGAGTGGGGAAGGCCTTCCCGGAGTTTTTTTACTTTCCTAATATAAAACTCGTTCATCGCAGTTGTGGTCTCTACATTGTTTACCGTGGGGATTCCGTCCACCTCGACAGAAGCTAGGAGGGGAGAACTTGAATTGCCGATATCCTCATTTGCGAGGCGCCTTGGGATCGTTGTGGCCCCTGTGTAACTTATTGATGTTCGTGCGCACCCTGTCGCGTTTTACCATGGATGAGACTTGGTTGCAAATACGCCGGTACTCACTACCTGTGGCTTTGTCTCTCTCTCATGAGCTTGAGCGTGTTCGGCGCTAGATATATATTTTTACCCGTCTTAACTTTGATGGTCTTGATAGGGGCAAACTCGGCGAGGGCACACGTGATGTCATCGAGGAGGAATTGGTGAACTTTTTCGACATCCTCTATGGTATAGATAGACGTCCACGACCATTTTTGGAGGGCGGTCACTTTGCCGGATAGCTTTAAAATTTCGTCGTTTGATTGATCTTGTCCCGCTTCTCTCACTTGGGACCAAAATATTGGCGAGAACGGGGCGGTGATTGGAAGTGGCGTCTCTAAAACCTTTAGGCTGCTGTCTAATCCAGCGGAGTAGACGTGGTCGAGGCAAGATGTTCGGTGTTCACCTTCAAACTTACCATAAGACTTCCAGGTGGCCTTCGTGGTCGCGTAGTTGAGACTCGCGTCCTTCATGCCGTCGCTAAGGATATATATAATATACACAATCTTTCCCACTTTTTCTCAAACTACTTTATTTTCTCCTTAATTTATACATGGAATAAAGTGGAGATTTGTATATATACATATATACAATAATGAGTATAAAAATACAGTAATACAGCCAAAAGTAAAGAAAGTGGTGATACGCACGTTATATTAGTTGTTTATTATTCCCTTTCAGCTAAAATCTTTTAAGAAACAAGAGTCATAAAGTGAATTGATCCATAAGTACCTCCATTGTTCAATTTATATGGTCAACTATTTCGAAAGCTAAAACAATGTAGAGGACAAAATTGCTATTAAAAAATAATATCCCATCTTATATTACCCATGGATACTACAACAGGCACACAACACATGAAGCTAAATTGCCCTTTGTAAGTAATTATGTTTTGCAATATACCTACTAAACACTCAGGGAGTGCCATAGCTAAAAAGCTTCAAGTGGAATTATGAACAAGCGATTCAGGTATAAAAATAATTGTGAATAGGTAAATATGTTTATTTCACCATAAGTTATATTTTTTATAGCACACAGGCAGTTTGCATGAATACACATATTTTTATTACGAAAAACCTCAAAGATCATCATAATAAATACTAAAGACTATTGTTTGTACTTTTTTTTTCTTTGACCATTATATTTATATTGAAATATATATATATTAACAGTACACACAGTAAAACAAATGGTGGGAACAAAAGTTCAGCAGTGCCTTAACATAATATATAACTTAATCATGTTTTATCTACAAAATAAAACTCCTCCACAAGGAGGAAACACTTTGAGAAATATCGAACTTGAAGAGGTATAATTTTCTTTAACATAGAGTCGTAAATGACTTAAAAACTATTTAGATAAATAATAATGTATTTACTTCATCAAAATAACCTTATAAACTTTATCAATTAGTTTCCTTTAAATGGAAATCTAATATATACATTTTTTGCCCCGTCATTTTTTAGTTGAGTTGCATCTGCATTTAACTTGACTAAATATTGCAAGTGTAAAAATGATTCAATGTACTTGGGATCTGCAATTTTTTAAATAAGAATATATTGAATGATAATGTTGGTATCTGTTATAGGTGATATACATTTTAAGAGCATAATATAGGATAGTTCTTATTTATCTAAATGTTATCATATATATTGGTATCAAAGAACTTCGCAATGTGGTAGTCACACTGTCTTTCACACAACAGGAAGGCATTACATGATTAATAAATAAACAATCTAAGCATGACTCACTCTGAGCTTTAACGCATTGGAAATCAAGCGCAACGGTTGGGGTATTTGTCAAAGCAAAATCGTATGTATTTATATAAATTATTACGTTCAAATATGTTGCGATTTCTGGGAAAACATAGGATTTTTATATGGATTATTAAAACAGATAATATTTACGCTTTAAACTTAAATGTTATTTTGCTTCTTTTTATATATAAAATTCAATATAATAATAATGAGTAACGTTTAACATACTTGGTTTTTGACACAACAACTATTGGTTCCTAATTTGGCAGGTTAGCAAATAATCAACTTGTATTATTTCTGCAATACAGCAACTATTATAATTATCCCAATATTACTTCAGAGCCACAAACATTATACGCACTTTGAAAACGTAATTTAGTCTAGGTATCTTTTTTGAATTTGGTGCAAAGCTACTTGATAAAAATATACATAATATTTTCACCAAAAAGTCTTAAGATGTTGTTTATTTTAATTATAATGATTATTTTCAAACTTGTAATTATCATGGTTTTTATAACTGGAGATACTTTGATGTGATTTTTCCGAGTAATCTGTTATAGAAAGACCAAAAAACTTTATCATAATTATTTGCTAATGAAGCTAGTATAACATAAAATATAGATTGAAAGTAGCCTTTGGTTTTAAATAGTAAATATTTTTGAAATATTATCCGTCAATATCTAAATAATTTTTGTAGATAAATCAGGCAGTGTATTTTCTATACTATGACAAATTACCTTTTTATATGTGATAGAAATACATACTCTTACACAAATAAAATAAGAATATAATTCGTCCCTTTTCTATCCATTTTGTTGTATCCCCCACAGGATATTTTAGATCTTGACAAAATTTTAATTAAACTAAATTTGAAATTTCAGGGAGTGTTAGTGGTGATGGACACTTCTTGAAAAATAATTATCACCATGTGAATTTTATTTGTCAGTACGATTTTTGCTATTTCTTAAAATTGCCAAGTTATATTTGGGACACATTTTTTTGCAGAAGATTTGTAGGTGTCAAGGTGTCCTTTGGACTATGCGGTCATTTACAGAAAATTCGTTTTCCAGATGTGTATTTTATGCAGAAAAAACGATTACTACGATTTTTTTATAATGGCACGTTAGATTTAGACAAAAATTCTGAGCATTTTGGGTTGCAAAGAAATACTTTGGAGTGGGTGGCTGCTCCCGAAAAGATATATACTAAAAAAACTTTATTTGTTCGTTCGGTCCTTTGTATTTTTTTTTTTGCCTATATGGCTCGATAGAATTGCATCCGACAGGATATAAATAAGCATTATAGCATAAAAAAATAGCCGAAATATTTAGTTTTTTTATTGATTATATTTTCTATGGATAACACCGTGATGCATCTGCTAGTACTTAATAATTGCCCGAAATTAAATTTTATATACACGACCCTTCCCCGCTCTACTACTTATGAACAAATAGATCATCAAAAAGTACCAAAGGACCATCAAAGTCTCCTGACTGCAATAATCATTTAGACCTAATAAACAAACATATACAATAATAGAACGAGTTAAAATCTCCATATTCAACTTTCTAAAATCTTTTAAAGGTCACAGTGTATGTATACTAGGGATATCAATAGAATTTTGCAACACATTATCAGCAAAGTTATTCTTTTGAAAGGTCATGGTGTTCGTCAGGGGTACCAATAATAATGGTTACCAGCAACCAATCAGCATAATCATATATTATTCGATATGGAAGCAGAAGGTGTTTTTCATACGATATAGAGGATATCCCTTGCAAACAAAATTGAAAATCTATTAATAATGCATCGGCATTTAATTTTTTTATAGTGGCAGGTATTCCTTGTTGTTACTTCTTGTTCTGCTTGAGGTACCCTGTTTAGGCAGGCACACGAATAATAAATGCGTAACGACCGTCTCCACGCCTGCCTAACCATGTAAATAGTAGTAAGATTACGATGAGGAAAAGAGAAAACATTTTTCAAAGCAAATGCTTGTAGGAGTTCTTCAGCCTTCCCGACATGTTATTCGGGAGGGAGGTTCTCCTATGTTCTTTAGTTCTACTTTTAAAATGCTTCGGCCTAAACGGAGACTGTGTTTGGTATGATCAATGTGGATTCGACAATGATACACTTCTCTCCAACTCTCCTCTCAACTGCAAGTACGATGGACCGCCAAGTAAATACAAGCGTGCAAATATTGAAGGAGCCTATGAATAACTTTAATGTATGTGTGTTATTGCAGTAATTGATGAGGATTCCCGGAGTCTTCTACAGCTGACGTGTCCTCATTTACTTGAAGAAGGAAAAGGTCTTTGCTGCTCCGTTTCTCAACTTACAGATCTCCTTAAAAACTTCAAAATCCCTGAAATCATGCTTGGAAGATGTCCCGTTTGTTTCCTTAATTTCAAGCGGTACTTTTGCGACATGGTTTGCCATCCGGGTAAGAGAAACTATCGTATTTATTTGACTTGGAATAGTTGACCCCCTTGTATGCTCGTTTCTATACATGTTTAAAAAATAGTTGGACCAAAGACCTTTAATCAACCATGAACTAAATTGTTAATTGACTAAAGAGTAGTTTTATTTTTCTTAGTTTTTTGTGTATACATATAAAAGTATATATTTGCCTTCATGCAGATATATCGATGTCAAAGTTGATTTAAACAATGAACGAAAACAATTGAAGGTATTGTTAAATGCCAGAAATATAACGTAAAAAACAAGTAAAAAATTGCATAGTTTTTTAAAAATAAATTATATTATTATTTTCATGTCCTTCCCATTGTCCAATCAAATATACTCTTCAACCACAAGTATTCCGAGTTTACGCATGTTGTGATCTCATCTATTGTTATGATTCCTTATTTGAAATTTTAGATCAGAGCAGTTTCATAAAAGTAACTGAGATCAAGAAGATCGAGAACGCAGAGCTCGTCAAATCCATTGAATATAACGTGAATGAAAAATTCCTACAAGGAATCTACGATTCCTGTTCTCAGGTCTGGAATCCTTCAACCTCCTCGCGGGTTCTACGGCTGATGTGCGGTCGCTGGGGGGATGAGCTCTGTACTCCCCTACGATGGTTCTCCTACCTAGGCGACAAGAGCAATGGGCGAACGCCCATTCAAATTGATGTACTGCCTCTAAATGATGGAGGGCATGATCCTCCTACGTTCAAGTGTAACAGCAACGACACCTCAGTTCAAGTAATGGTCATAGGGGCTTTTTAGTTATATATATATATATATATATATATATATATATATATATATATATATATATATATATATCAGACTTAGTTGATTTATCATTCATTTTAATACGAAGGAAAATTTCTTATCGTTCGTCGTTCGTTTTTGGCTCCAAAAAACAAACAAAGATTTTTAACTTTCATGGGACAAACTTCCTTCCTAAAAAAACGTCATCACATTTTTTCAGAAATTTCTTTCTAAAAAACGTCATCATTTTTTCAGAATGGCGAACAACAAACCAACGATGAACGACGAACGATTCAATTTAAAATTAACGATGAACGACAACTTTTGGCGAACGACAAACGAAAGACGAATGACAATTTTTCGCGAACGTCAACAAGTCTGATATATATATATATATATATATATATATATATATATATATATATATATATATATATATATATATATATATATATATATATATATATATGATATAAGTGTTGTTTTAACAACAAACGGATAAACAAAGATCGGCTTCATAATTGTTGATTTTAATGTACCAAAATTTTTATTTGTTAGAATAAGGAAAGGTAAAAGTAAATTAATATTTGTTTATAATATTATTTTATGTAGCAGTAACAAAACTTATTTATATTTGAAGGAAAGCTTTGTGGATGAAGAAATCCATTTTTATTTTATTTAAAAAAATCATAAAATTTCATGGTATAAATGTTGTTTTTTTGTCGACAGTTTAACTTGTGTCTCTTATTGCATGAGATGCAACCATTACTCTGCGTTTTATTGAAAATATTTTTTTCATAATTTAAAGAGGCTAAGAAACGGTTACATTAATATTGTTAGATTATAGCAAAGGGGTAAACAAAATCCGGTACTTTGGACATCCATTCGATTTTAGGAATAATTCCTGCACTCTTTTTATTATACAATACTGATCAATCCGGTTTGATCTTGAACTACTGAACGTGATCTAATTATTTAAAACTGTTATAAATAACACATAACCAATTACTTAGGAATAAACAAAGTATTACAGTTAATTACTCAAAGCGAGAATACTAATAATCTAGCCGTTCAAAACATTATAAGACTTCGGAAACCTCTTCTAAAAATTGTTTAACATGTTAGTTCAGAAACTCTATATTTTATTGTATCCTTAAGGATATTGCTAGCAAGTTATTTTAATATAATCTCTCATGAAACAATAGAGAGGGATTAGTTTTTATTATGAATGACTTGGAAAATATATTAATATGTCTATCGTATTTAAGGATCTGTAAAAAAATTACACTTCTTAACTGGCAATCTGTATGTATATTTTAAAAAATCAGTTGAATTGTCAGTCATTAAGCGATTATTTGTCTGGCCAACATTTATCTTATTATTAATTTATAGGCCTGTGCTTGTTTGGACTGTAAAGAAGCATGTCCCACATTGGACATTGAGGAATACGAGGACATTTTGAAGGCCGATGAAGGATCCAGAGTCACTTATGGGGTAATTCTTTTTCTTTCATCCATGTTTCTTATGGGAATTTCATTCCTTTTGGCCTTGAAACTCACGGCCAAAAATAAAATTGGGATCGAAATAACACCACAAGAATCTTCATCGGAAAGAAAATGGAGGAAATCGATCTATGGGATGATTGGAAAGTAAGGAATAAGCCATTATAAGTTATTTAACTCTAATATATTGTTTATTTTTTCCTTTCAAGATTTGGTCGTTTGATTTCCCGTCATGCCCTGTCGGTTCTCTTTGTCAATGCCTTGATCTTCATTGCCCTGAGCATAGGCATATATTGGTTAGAGATAACCTCTGAGCCCATAGAGCTCTGGTCCTCTCCCAGTTCTCGCTCTCGACAAGAGAGGGAATTCTTCAATGAACACTTTGAGCCCTTCTTTCGGACCTCCATTGTCATCATTAGGGCAAAAGATAATCTTAATTCCTTTGAGTATCATAACTTGTATGGAGAAAATGTATCCATTAGTCGAATTTTCAAGGAAGACTTTCTTTACCAAGTGCTCAAGCTTCAAAAAGGAATTGAGAGTATTGTTTCCTCAGGTAAATATATCCTTGGTTAAACACTGATGTATGAAAGAAAGAGAATGCTAAGATTGACATATTACCGATTCCCTCTTATATCAGAGAGCCAATTACTTCCTTGGTCCCATCCTTGAACAAACAAACAAACAAAATATTCCTCATCAACTCATTCGTCTTTAAGAACATATATATTAACATAACAAAACAATTAAAGAAACTACGTAATGAGATACAAAATGTCAAAGTACTGTAAGCAATAATTATGCAGAATACGATGGCCTCATTTTGAATCCTCATATAAGATAATCTTTTTTTAAAAACTATAATGTATTTCTCCAATACATTTTTGTGTTAATCTGCTCCTATTGTATTTAATAGATGAAACTCGTCTTTTCGATTTATGCTACAAGCCTCTAGCTCCAGAGATCCCCTCATGCCTCACTCAGAGCATTTGGAATTACTGGCAGGACTCTAATTCTTCCTTCAATACGCGTCTCCTCAATGAAAATGGACACATGGATACATATTTGGATCATTTAACAACCTGCGTGAAGAACCCTTACACGGTTAAGTCCTCCACGGCCATGGGTCAAAGCTGTCTCTCCAAGGGCTTTGTTCCGCTTGAGGCCAAGTTCGTCATGGGAGGCTATGCAGAGGCTGGAGAAGGAAATGCACTTGCAAGTATTAACATTATTTTATTTCATTCGGTGATTAAATTTCTTCATCTAAACCAAAAAAATACGCTTTCAATATAGTCATAAAATTATATAGGAATTTTTAAATGTTTATAAATGATTCTATATGTACATACGAATTTGTTTAAGTCAACATTTTATACCATTTTATGTACATATATAAATTAATAAAAAAATACATATTTTTAATTCGAACAAAGATAACTTCCATTAAAAATCCTTATTTTCTCGATCACCATATAAAAAATATCCCTTCTTTACTAGTATTTGATATACAATGACGTTAGATGAAAAGTGCACATTATTATTTGATTATTGATTAGAAGTCATATACATAACTCCATTTAGATCAAATACCCAAAGTTCAAGTAACTTATTTTAAAATTATAAAATTGTGATACTTCGTTACTTCTTCATTGTTTTTCATTTGTCAATTGTGTCAATTATACATAACTTATTATCCAGAGCTTTCTTCCAAAATAATACATGAAATCGTGATTTATGTTATGCAATTCATTTAGACAACAATTTCAAATTTATACGAACATTTTTTAGGGCAAGCCGTTTGTTTTATGAACTAAGCACACTAAAAAACAAGTGAAAAAAATATAATAAATTAGAAGAGGCAATGTAGTTTCAAATAATTGTCTACACCAAATTTTCAACAGGCATTTTCTTAGGTATTTTTACATAATAATAGACAACCCTTCATTAATCCTCTTTCTTTACATTTTGATTGATTTCATTTCTAATTTCAGATTCAAGCGCGTTGATACTAACGTTCCTCCTTCAAAACCACGTCGATCCTGAGAAGATTGAGAGGGCAGTTCAATGGGAAAAGGCTTTTATTAAATGGATGCAGGACAACGAAGAGGACTACCCCCTTCTAGACCTGGCCTTCATTGCCGAGATGTCCATCCAAGACGCCATAGAGTCAAACAGCAGAGGGGACGTGCTCGTCGTGATCATCAGCTACAGCATCATGTTTTTCTACGTTGCATTTGCACTCACTGACTTCCGTAGCTCCCTTTACTGGGGAGTAAGCCTTGCCGTTGCAGGGATAGTCCTGGTGCTTGCCTCCATACTATCAGCAACCGGATTATTCGGATATTTGGGCGTGAAGGCAACTCTCATCATTTTTGAGATTGTGCCTTTCTTGGTACTAGCTGTGGGGATCGATATATATTTGTTTTATCCCTAACGACACGGAATAAGTTATTGTCTCTTGAAGGGAGAGGAAAGGACAATGACTCTATTATTGGTAAGTGTATACTGAGCTGGCTGTCTAAAATACAACCTTCCGTATGGTCATAATGTTCTCAGAATTGAACTTCTCTGATATTATTAGTTGTTTAACCTAAGAAAATATATATTTTTTCAGCGTATAAGTACCAAAATAAGTTAAATTGCACATAACAATAAAGTTTCAATCGTAAGTAAGTGCATAACTTCGAGTCACACTCTTAGTAATATCTGCAAATTCAACTAAAATTTATAGTTGATGAAATGGACCCAAGAATATATTTGCTTGTGTCGGAAGGATCAATGGAGGATGATACTATCCACAATGACAAATAATGCACTTTAAAGCCTCTACTAACTTGCAATGATGTGGTCTGATTGTATAATGTGTTTCGAAGCCTCTTGGAGGCTTACGACGAGGGATTTGAATCAATTCCTTGCTCGAAAGATATTCTCCAAAGTTCGTCCCATCAATTAAAACAATTGATGGTGATAAATATGATTGTCATAAATAGAAGTTAAATAAAAGTATTTTTATTAAAAGTCACAAAACTGCAATATTTCCTGAATAAAGCTGACTATGAAACACTAAAGTATTACATTTTGGATGGCCTTTAAAAAAATATTTTCTTGATGTTTTTATTATTTCTTTAATAGGAGAAACTCTGGAAGAAGTTGCACCGGGAATGATTACCTCAACATTGGCTCAGGCCATCGCATTTTATTTAGGAACCCTCTCTAAAATGCCAGCTGTCACCACCTTTTCCATATATGCAGGAACGGCCATTTTAATCAACTTCATGGCACAAATAACTGGATTTGTCGCCGTTCTGTCACTTGATCTGAAGAGAATAAGAAGCAGAAGAGTGGACGTGTTCTACTGCATCAAAAGAAAATCTGAGAGCGACGATGAGAGCAAATCCTGTGCTGGCTTTGATTATCAAGAGAGTCTTTCTCGTCTATTTAAGGACTACGTTGCACCTCTTCTACTAAAGAACCTAACAGTCAAGTTCTGCATCATAGCCCTCGTCATACTGTCCCTGTCACTCAACTTAGTTTTTGCATTTTTCATTCCTGTGGGTCTAGACCCGGAGTCCACAATGCCTGAGGGGTCCTACGTCAAAAAATACTTTGAGTGGCTCAAGCTATATTACTCAGTTGGACCACCAGTCTACTTCATTGTCAATTCCTCAAACATCGACCTCAGCTCCATTAATGGACAAAACAAATTATGTGGAAGTGCCTCTTGTGGCTCTGATTCATTTATAACGGCATTAAAACTCTGGAGTACGGAGCCGGATCTAAGCACTCTTGCTACATCTGGACAGTCCTGGATCGATGATTACTTCTCATGGAGCAAGGACTGCTGTAGGGTTAATAATAGAGGAGAAATGTGCCTCGAAGATGAGGGGGATTATGCATCAGCCTATGCTTATGACTATGCTACTAGCTACGACACGCCCTCCTCAGAAGACAGCACATCTGAATGCAGTAGTGCCTGTTCTAATGGGGAAAGGATCAATGGAAGCTCCTTCAGGGATTTCTTGGATCCTTTTCTTAGCCAGAACCCCAGTGAAGACTGTCCCAAGGGAGGGAAAATATATAAAAGCTCCATATATCAAAGGAATGAAAGCATTACATATAGTAGCTTCATGGCATTTCATAGTGTTCTCCGAACTTCAGATGATTTTGTGAGAGCCATAGAGTCAACAAGAGCCTTATCGGATAAATTAATGTCAGAGGGCAATATTACATCCTTTCCCTATTCGATATTTCACGTATATTATGAACAGTATTTGACCATGAAAGTGGACACGCTTCTCTCTCTGACCTATGTTCTTTTGTCATGTTTCCTGATATGTTGGATCCTATCCGGGAAACTTGCAGTTGGACTGTATACCCTGATATTTGTGGGAAGTGTCCTCATTAATGTATTGGGGTTTATTTCCCTTCTTGGCATTCAGCTAAATGCCATTCTGGCAGTTAATCTTCTAGTTGCATGTGGGATATCTGTTGAGATTTGTATTGGGTATCTCACCTCCGTCATCGTTGGAAGGACATCGGCTGAGGAAGCCTTTCGGGGCAGTGCAAGTGTTCTTTTTTCGGGGATCCATATCACCAATATCATCGGGGTTTCCATCCTTGGGTTTTCTAATTCAAATATATTCTTTTATTATTTCTTTGTGTTTATATGTCCGTTGTAGTCATAGGATTTATACATGGAATAATTGTACTACCCGTACTTTTGTCATTCTTTTACTAATTTATTTGAATAAATTATTCTTTCTGGGATAAAAGAAAAGGTGTACAAAAATTATTTATCAACAATATTCATTATTGTTATTGCTTTTTGGGAAAATGTTGACCTTTTTTTAAATTCAAAGTAATTTCGAAACAAACATTTGGTGATTAAAATTATTATGTAGAGCCCTTGAGCAACGTCTCTCTGATTCGATTCACACCATATCAACAGCTTCCTAGTCTTCAATGAGTGATCTAACACAATATCGGATTTTGACCATCCAGTGATGTTATATAATCCTCTTTATACTAATGGTTGATGTAGTCATTGAAGATATTGCCACAGAAAAACCCAAGACTACATTTCGATATTATCGACCAAATTTCCTTTTATTCGGACCAAAATATTTGTTTTAATTCTATAAAGCTAATTTTTTACCGCCATCATTTTTTATACATAATTTATTATACTTAAGTGAAAAGATTCGGTGAAGTAACCAAGTTAAATATAGCATGAAATTGATGCTATTGAGAAGCATTAATATGTTACAATTTTTAGATCCGGCTTACAGAAGGATTGTGGGCATTCATTTACACTATTCACCAAAGTGTCCATGTATTTTGTTATGTCAGAAAAACCTAGCAAAATAAAGGAATTGCTAACAATGAAACATTAATAATCCTCAGCATGATCAATTATCCCATGATAGTTACTATGGAAGCCAGGATAGGAACAGATTTGGACTTACAATAAAAAACTATTTAGTAAAATGAAAAACTACATAATTGTTTTACTATATAATCTGTATGACTGTCAGAAATGAGTAAGACCTAATTTATAATCTCGAGGTGACATCAAATTTGATTTAACGAGGCCACGAAGTGTAATGTGTTTTCGCATTAATATCATAAATCTTTCGTAGTACTATTTTAATAAAGGGTTTAAGATTAACTCAACACATTGAAATATTTACCTGTGTATAATGATTCCCGGACAATTCCCCCATAGACAATTCCCCCCCGGACAATTCCCCCCCAGACAATTCCCCCCTGGACAATTCCCACCCGGCGAATTCCCCCCTAGACAATTCCCCCCTTGGCAATACCCAACCGGCAAATCCCCCCTTGACAGTTATCCTATTAAAAAATAAAGGAAAATATATCATAAAGTCTAACATATACTAATTTGTAAAAAAATTGTTGTCAATAACTCTAATTTGAGTGATAGATTTCTAACCAAAGATGAGGCACATCAAAAGGAATATTTTCTTTGTTTCAGAATGCACAGTATTTAGCCAATGATTTTGGATATTTTCTTGACGTTTAATTCCCATCTATATGAAAAAACATTTTTAACTAAAAGTAACCTTTACATGAATATACTTTTTGAACAATAAAAAAATGGAACATTAAAAAAAATTAACCTTCCCTAGTACCTAGAATTCCGACCCTGGTAAATCACCTCCATATATGTATGCATTAGCATACGTATACTTAGTAGTACTTATATGTACATACATAATATAAATAAAATTTTGGTTTATCATTTTTATGAAAGTTGTGTTTTTACATATTTTTTAAATTTTATTTTCTATATATTTTCTAAAGTACACACATAGAGATAATTCAAAAACAATATAAAAATATATTTCTAAATGTTTTCAAAATGCAATATTCGGAGCAATAGCTGATAAATAATTTACAATTTCACGATTCTCATAATCTTTCAAAATGGTCAAAATTCGTTGATTACAATCGCGATATCGTTTTCTTTGAAGAGGTGGAGGATGACCTGCAAGCTGTTGAATGATGTCGATACGAATCAAGTTTTCTTCATTTTTTAAGAATTCAAGGAACTTCCATAGAATTGGATGGCAGGAAGCAACTTGCGAGGAAAACCGACGATGCCATCTTTCCACATTATTGTTTGTCCGTGGTAGTCCTTCGTCCGTTTGGTTGAAGATATTCCACAAATTTATTGCAAATATGGGGCGACTACGGGAATCATTTCTTCCATATCGACCAATGTAAGTCCCCTCGAAATAATCGAAGATTTCGTCGAAGTCGGTATTAAACTTTTCTTTAATTTTATGTGCGAGCTCTTCAAAGGCAAGGGAGCTCGATAGCCGTACGTGTTAAGGCGTGTTCAACTCTCAATGTTGGAGGCACAGGTTCGAATCGCGAGAGGGGATGGTCATTTTTGGTCTACCTCATTGATAAGATCCTAGGTTCGATAGACTAATTTTAATGCTATAATGCTTATTTATATCCAGTCGGATGCAATTCTGTCGAACCATATAGGCAAAAAAAAAAAGGCAGTAATAACATCTTTTTCTGGTAAAAAAGCAAGGCAACAGAGCATTCTACAATATATGGTAAATTCTGTATCTTCCAAATATCGCTGCTGCAATCCTAGGTTCGTAACCTTTTTCAAAATATTTGAAGATAAATGATAGAAACATCCTTTTACTTTGATGTTAGGTTTCAAATGTCCAATGGCATTGATATTGCCCAGGGGGAATTGTCTGGGGGGGAATTTGCCGGGTGGGAACTGTCCAGGGGGAATTGTCTGGGGGGAATTGTCCGGGGGGGATTGTCTAGGGGGGAATTGTCCGGATACCGTGTATAATAATATACAACTTTATAATATGCTACACATACGAGTATTTACTCGTCAGCAAGATAACTTTGGTTAACAGTTTTTAAAATTCTCAGGGGTTACAAAGTCTA
This sequence comes from Caligus rogercresseyi, assembly GCA_013387185.1. Classification (NCBI taxonomy): domain Eukaryota; kingdom Metazoa; phylum Arthropoda; class Copepoda; order Siphonostomatoida; family Caligidae; genus Caligus; species Caligus rogercresseyi. The sequence continues at coordinate 7,226,822 of CP045892.1, read as the reverse complement.
AAAAATGATGAAGAAAAATCTAATCTAAGGTCGGATTTTAAAAGTTATTTTTTATCTTTTATTGGTAGTAAAAAAACATTATTTGTAAGGTCTTTAATTAATACTCATTCTCACTTTTATAGTAAAAATAATTAAATTTTGAGTGTAGAGATACTGAAATACAAAAGAATCATTTGCTTATTCATTGATTTCTTACATCTGTTTTACCAATCAATAGTGAAATAAAATGTTATAGTAATGAGACAATAAGCTGTATAAAAGTAAAAGATTTCTAATTTAACAATTTAATTATTATATTAAGCAAAAAAATTTTTCATCTAATGGTACTACATCCGTATTTTCATGAAGAAAACACCATAAAATTAAATTAGCCCGTCAAAACTAGGATCTTATCAATGGGGTTGACCAAAATTTCCCTTCACCTCTCGGAGGTGAACCATTGCCCTCAACATGAAGAGTTCAAAACGTTTGAATTTTTTATGTATTCCATCAGAAAATAGATAAATATATTTAAAAAATCATGTCCGTCAATAAAGTAAATACATTTAAATTTTAATAGCCTTTTATATAAAAAATTGATATCATGCATATTGAAATACGAGGGACAAAAATATATATACTGAGACTTTTAGATACCTGAAAAGTCTACCTCTTTCTCAGTAATTGTGGTTAATTTTGATCGTTCTTATTATTATAGAGAATAACATGTTTCCAGGACTTTTATGTAGTGAATATATTTAATTTAATTTTGTGAAGTCACAACTTCTTACAATTACTATATATAATTGATATTATTTATTGTTAACCCACCAAAATATTTGAATATGAATAAAATAAAAAATCTTTGAAATTAAGACTATATATTCAAATAACTGAATTACTTTTTGCACTCAGGAACATACAAATATCGATAAAAATAACAAATAGTCGATCCTTGCAAACTCCCCAATAAACTTTTTTTCTTCAACTGTATAACTTTTTTTAATAAATGGAGGTTTGCAACTCACACTTATACAAAAATATATGAACATTCATATAAATTTACATTCATTTCCCAATTTTTTTTCTAATTTATAAACAAAATTACTATAACATTTAAAAAATAACTAACATCAAAAACATCCAACATCTTTGGCATTTAAAGACACAATCCCTAATTGATATATTAAAAATTGTGCCCCTAATTTAAAAATAATCATTTTGAAACGGGCCCGAATAATGAATCTACAAATTATTTTTTTAGAAAGTTGCAGGTCAAACTTTTCAATAAAACGCTCACGAAAAATTCAATCACCTCCGGACATTTCATTTAAAAAAATCCAAGTTTCTCTTGCATCCATACAAAAGGAACAAAACTTATCGTTTCTTGTTTTGTCATATATGCCACCAAGAGGTAAGGTGTTTGTAACAATTATATACTTAAGCCAGAATAGCAGATAACTAAGATTCCTAGGATTTTATCTTTTATAATATCATGAAGTGAGTAGCTTATTATAAAACTGTCTCTCCTTTAATGGATTTGGTACATAAAGTGTTTTTTCCTCTAACAAAGAAATCCGAAGGGTCTTGACAGTATTTGATTTATAAAATATAAAAACTATTTATTTAACTTAAAATTGTATTTTCTTTAAAATTTCCCAAATTGCATTTTTTGCTTTATTCTTAGATAAGCCCAAACACATCAGAACTTAATCTGGTATCAGCCGGTAGAGGTCTACCTAAGAGCAACTAGCTTATTATTAAATAAAAATCACGAAATTATTTAAATTGTTGATAATATCAACCAAGAATTTTAACTTCTTGTTAATCGAAGTACCTTCCCGTCCCAATAAACATAATTTTTCTGTGGGTAACCCACGTTTATCTTTTTTATAGATCCTGTAATTGTAGTGATGAGCCACTTATCATCAGGTATGATGAAATTAAATATCTATTCATTATTTCCCTGTGCATTCTCAGTGTTTTTATTCAATTTCTATTAATAGCTTTATTGGAATCGTACATTCAAAGGACATGATTCGAGGCCCAATAGAATATTCAATTAGTATTTTTTAGGACAATATTCTTCCCTCTGAATTTATGTCCTAGCCAGAAGAGCCCCGCGTGATGTGACCCAAGTTTTCATTATAAATTTTTTATATTTAATCAATCACGCTCCACAAAAAATGCCCGTTTGTTATCCTTAATCATCGACCAAAACTCTAAAATATTAAAAACAGACAAAATAAAAACGGAACGTTGTGGGATAAAAGGCACTCAACCTTGCTTACAACCAAAATAAACCCTTTTATCCATTGTGATATAAAACGTTTGATTTCCTAGAGATTCCTTTGGAATTCCATTCGCTCCAAAGTATCGACAAATGTCCTCTCTTTCTCAAGAGATTTTTATTGGTGGCCGTATGCTGAATGGATATACACTCTAATAAATATTTGAAACCCGAAGCAAACAAATGAATTAAAAGCATTGTGTAATGGATAATGCTCTGGTTGAGCTTATAAAGAAATCAATGTTTAAAAACAAATATTACTATTAGCCATGGGCAGGCGCGTAGCATCTAGTAATGCAGCCGATGCATATGCATTGGGGCCCGAGGGATGAGGGGCCCGAGCCAACGGGAGAAAAAGAAAGAAAAATAAGAAGGAAAGAGAAAAAAAATAAACATAAAATTCATAATGAGAATAAATATATTTTTCAATTCAATGACCGGTCTAGTGTCTGAGTCTCACTATCTCTGTCATTTTTTGCTGGCTATAATGTTTATGACTAGCTGAGTTACCGACCTATATAATAACAGGATACTCATTTCATAGATATATATATAGATATATAGAGTGCTTACAGTTGGAAAATAATGAAGGTGTCGATTGTGAACATTTTAAAGTAAGGTGGGGATCAAAACATTGAAGAACTTGGAATAAGTAAGGGAAGAATATTAAAAAGAAATCATATTCCTTGGGGTTCCACGGGATATTTAAGTCATCAGATTCGAGATACTCCAATTCCGAACCCATTCCGGAACCCGAAGGCGTCGGGAGTATTTGCGTTTTGAAGGGGGATTATTTAGGGTGAATATATGCTAGGGTTCACGGCCATTCCACCTTCTCCAATGCATAGGCTTGGCTGTGTGAGAATTTTTATTTTCTAGACAAAGTAAGATATTTCCATTATTGGGGTGGTTTATAAGATAGTTTTTCCCGCTGATTTCAAAAATGGAAAAAAAAGTTCAAAAAGTGACTTTTAACCGGAAATCGAAACCGGAAGTACACGAGCTGATGCTCGCTGAACGCTGAAAGTATGTTTAAAAGACGCGCAGTACAATTTCACATAAGTATGCGAAGTTTCAAGACTCAGCGTGATTCAGCAAATAGAAAATTTCAGATTTACCGAAAAAAAAGTGTCTAATTGACGATTAATTCTAGATTTTCAAAAAAAGGTTTAATTCGATGTCTTTATGGTTTAAAAATAAGCCTAGGCTGGTTAAGTCAATGTCCGGCCTCCGGGACATATTTGGGCCGGGATCCGGATTTTTTTAAAGTTGCTGTTTTTCGCAATTTATTTTTGCACAATCATATTCAGCTTCCAAAAGGGAGCAACTTGATGTATTCAGTATCCGAATCTGAGGTCGTTAAGACCCTCAAATCCGGGATTGAATATTAGGTCCTATTTCATGGACGAAGCGGAATATTTTTGAAATCCTAAATTTTGGGGGGCCTTCTGTGGGTTGTCTGTTGAAATGATCGCATCAAGTTATAAAATAGTATCTATAGAGTGTGACATTTCTAATAAGTTCGTGTCCGATAAAAAATTTATTTTAGTTATTAACTTTTTGAGTTTTGGCATAAAAACTGGGAAATGGAAAAGTTTTTTTCTCCACTCCTGGGTAACTCACAGATTTCAACTTGCGTTCATAAGAAGGAGCTTAAAGAGCCTGACAACAAACTTTAAAATAAATCATAATGGCAATGCATAATCATTTCAGTAAATACAAATTTTACATATTTTCGGTAAAAATTCCGCTTTGCAAAAATTCCTAGCGTGAAAAATTCATTGCTGTCAAAATTCCTTCTGTAAAAAATCGTTAGATAAATATTGATATGTACCCTTTATGAACGTTATTTATGATAACCATAATTAAAATTACCCCCATATTTTATCAATTTCGATTGCACGTCGTTTCAAACCTCTACTGTTAGGGATAAATTAATAAAATTAAGAACTATTTTTATAATAAGAGGTTATAATAAAAGTTAGAAAAACATTATTGCGCGTTATGGAATGATGTGATTGAAAAACAAATTTAAAAACATTTTCTCTTAATAAAATAATGAATAATAAGCAATTAAAATATTTAATAAGGATAACACTACATAAGTATCTAAAGTTATGATCCCCGGAGCATAAAAGACAACAGCTGACAGTACCTTCAGCTCGCCCCCCCTTCTTTATGAAGTAGGTTAGCACTCTATATATTTATATCTCTATGGATAAAATAAACCCCAGCCGAAGAAGGAAAGTAGTACAATAAATACCAGTGACGTCATGTTAATTCTTTAGAATATTTTTTTACTATTTATTTCATTACGATTGCGTCAATGGGGTTTTTTCTTTTTTTTGTCTTTAGCTACTACATAAGGCTTGGTATTTAGACTTTGATTGCTCCTGCAATGCACTTGCACCTCTCCCACGACGTGAAGGGGCCAGCCCTCCCTGCCCTGATGAGACAATTTACTTGGTACAAAATTCTCACTGCATGTTTAACTAGTTAGGAAATTATGTTCTGCAAACAAAAATAATCTGAGCTGACAAGTCCTTTATTATTCATCATGCCTAGACCAGGAGGAGCGTATAAGCACAAAAGCGGCAGTCAGAAAAGAAAACAAAAGAAAGAAGAGGCGGACAAAATTGCAAAATTGCCCAAATTAAATGCATTTTTAAAGGCAGACAAACCGCTGTCATTGAACCCGGGGACCGGCACTCCCTAGCTGCTGCTGCCGATGAATCAGTGTTATGCTCGTCTAGCTTAGGCCCGTGTTACTCGCTCTCGGCGGTACATGAGGAACCAAAACACCCTGAACTGTCAAGCAGGTAACTTTGATAGGTAGATAAACATATTCATTTTATTTGTATTAATGCAGGACTAACGAGACCCTAGGCTTGGGGACAGTCGCGGCTTCTGTGTCAAACACAGTCACAGCCACAGAAGGATCAGAAGAACCTGGACCGAGTACCTCGTGGGCCGCTAACGCGACACAAGAGAATGGGAACACAGTGGTAACAACACATCACTCGCAGCGCCCCCTTGTGCCTCCGCCAAAGTACCCCACAGACAGGGGGCTATATGACGAAAACATCTCTGCCGATTTTAAACGGTATATTATAGTTACAGGGCCTTGTAAACCCAGCGGTCCATTCCCAATGGATGAAGGAAAAAGGCGTTTCTTTAATGTGGCACATTACCATACCAGAACAAAGGCTGGTATAAAACTCCCTCGTAGGTGGCTTTGCTACTCCCTTATATTGGACCGTGCGTACTGCGAGCCATGTTGGCTGTTTGGAGACCGTAGTTCACCATTCTTTAAGGAGGCATGGGTGAATGGAGTTAGAGATTGGGGGAATTTAGCTCAAAAGATAAATATCCATGAATCCTCCCAAATGCATTGTATAGCCTGTAACGTGTACGAGCAGTGGAAACTGAACGTTACAATTGATGCGGAAATGGAGAAGGATGTGAGTAACGCTGCTGCGTTTTGGAGACATGTGATACTAATGCTGGCTACTTGCAACCTCTCATTCCGGGGGCACAGGGAACGTTCGGGACAGGCAAACAGCGGGAATTTTCTCTCCATTATCCATCTGCTGGCAACCTACGACCCTGTGCTTAAAGAGCTGATAAGTCGACCTGAAGGCTCAGTTAAGTACCTTAGCCCCGATATCTAGAACGAGATCATATATATATATATATATATATTGGCACAGCGAGTTAAACAGGACATAACAGCTGAAATAAACGAAGCACCGTTTTATTCGGTGATTATGGATACCACACAGGATCTGTCTAGGCACGACCAGTTAAGCCAAGTATATAGGTATGCAACCATAGTCAGGAATAAAATGGATGTAGCTGTTGATGTAAAAATAACAGAAGCTTTTTTGGGCTTCAAGGAGACAACGGATACGTCTGCTAGTGAGCTTGAAAAAGCAATAATAAAGAGCATTGAAGCAAATGGTCTTGATTTTTCGGAGTGTCGTGGGCAAGGCTATGACGGAGCAGCTAACATGAGGGGGATTTATTCTGGTGTACAGGCGAGAATTAAAGAAAAGGAACCACTTGCCTCTTATGTACATTGTGCAGCCCACAATTTAAATCTAGTCCTTAATGATGCTGTGAATGACATTACTGAGCTCAAGAAGTTTTATGGCACTGTTGAAAATATTTACTCGTTCTTTGGCCACAGTATTAAACGGTGGGCCATGCTGGATGGGATTATTTCATCCGATGGTTCATCTCACCCTGGTGTCACGTTGAAGCGATTGTGCCCTACCCGCTGGTCATCTCGTTATGATTCTCTTGCAGCTCTGCGCTACAGATATGTTGACGTCATGAAGACGCTAACAAAAATATCGCTAACAAGTGATACAAAGGATGAGCGTACAGTAGCAGCGGGATTGAAGAAAGAGATGGAGAAATTTAATTTAATTTTCTTGTGGTTCTCCAGACCAAGATATTGGAGAGTGTGAATGTCGTCTCCAAACTGCTCCAAGGCACTAAAATGGATATTATGAGGGCAGTGGGTCTGCTGGAGAATGCCATACACACTATGTCCGAGTATCAAAATGCTTTCGAGGAGGCAAAAATAACGACACAGACTCTCGCAACTAAATGGGGAGGGAGAGCTCATAATCCGATCCAGCTCACTTTTGAAAATGTCAGAACAAGGATAGTTAAACGTCATTTTGACGAACTCGCTGAAGATGAACGCCTATCAAATCCAGAAAGTTATTTCAGAGTGAGCATTTTCTATGCCAATTTGGATATAATAATCAACCAAATGACCCAGAGATTGAAATCTATGCGTGCAGTTTCACACATGTTCGAGGCGCTGCACCCCACCACCCTGCAGCTGGCAGGCGACGATGAGCTTCATGACAAGGCAAAACGTATCTCTGAATACTACACCAGGGACATAGGAAAGGCTTTTCCAGCTCAGCTCATGTCATTTAGGACCTGTTTCAGAGAGAAGATTGCAAAGGAGACTTCCTCCATGACTGTGTTACAGCTTGCTAAAATGCTACTTTTGGATAATCAGTCTATAGCATCCACGTTCTCCGATGTATGTACTGCCTTGCTGTTGTTCTTGACAATACTTGTAACAGTGGCCTCAGCTGAGCGATCCTTTTCAAAATTAAAAATTATTAAGAACTATCTGAGGAGTACTATGACCCAGAAATGCTTAGTGGACTGGCTATTCTGTCCATTGAAAACAAACGAGCACAGGAGTGGGACATTAAAAAAATCATCGAGGACTTCGCACAACGCAAGGCTCGCCGTGTGCCATTATAACAAGGAAAAGTAGGCCTACTGGAAAGGAAAAATGCAAGCGCCCAAACAGCGACTTAATAATATATATATATATATATATATATATATTAAAAAAGAGATTAATTTAAATATGCATTTCATTTATGAAAAGAACCCACTGAATAAGTTACTCAATGAAAAATAATTTCCCTTCAAAGATTAATACCTCAAAAAATCACCCAAAACTTATTTTAATTTTTTTTGCTTGAGCTGTGATAGGGCCCGTCCTACATAATTTGCATTAGGGCCCGTAGTCACTGCCCTACGCCACTGGCCATGGGCCTTAGGCTGATACTAGACTTTAGGTACATGTTTGTTGGGGTCAATCCATGAAAGAAAACCTATCAGAAAGCTTAATCATAAGTCACATTTCATAAGAAAAAATCATTTTCTCTCTAGAATAGAGCTCACCACCGAATACTAACGAGCCCTGAAGAATAATAAGGAACTTTGTTTATTTTTACTTATATTTATAAAAATAGATATTGCAGTTAATTTTTGATTTATGAAAATAGACATATAAAAATAGGAGGTTTTTCATAAGCAAATATGTAATTTCTGATACAGAAAAAAGTATTTTGATAATTAGTTAAATATCCTTAATTGGACTTCTTCTCTAGGTAAAGTGGAGTAACAGAAGGCGTCCAGTCGTCCATTTTATTGGAAATCCGATCCTTTTAATAGACGACGATGCTTTTTGCTCTGTCAGAGATGAAGGCAGATACGTGAATAGGTCTAAGAGTCGATGAGACGGGAAATTGAGGAAGGAGTAAGCTTTAGGATCACTCTTGGTTTGATAAGTGGCTTGAGCACTTGGAGCACCATAGTTGGAGCTAGGAGCACCGTAGCTTGAACTGGGAGCACCGTAGCTCGAGCTGGGAGCATCGTAGTTTGAACTGGGAGCCCCGTAGTTCGCATTTGGACCTGTAAAGGATGCTTCCGGCGCCCCGTACCCACTGGACGTCCCCTCAAAGTCCGTTGCAATGTTTGGAGCACTGAAATCCAGACCTAAGAAAATTCCAGCTATAAGATAGAAGGTCAAATTTTCACCCATAACCACATAGAGTAGACGGAGTTTAATTTACCGATTTTAAATAGGAAGAGAGCTAAAACTGTAACGAACACAGGAATCAAAGAAATGGTGACATCTCCGGACGTCACACTGAGGAAATTCCTACAAATAAAGACAACAAAGAAATCCAAATTAACATCACGATTAAGTAACTTTTTTTTCGAAAGGATATAATATGTAAAACGGCGAGTACCGAGATCTAACATCGTCCGAATCCTCAAGACTATGATCCGCCATAATGACATGAAGACACAGTCCAAAAAGGAATACAGCAAGTCGTATCTGTAATTATAGAATCATTTTATAGCACAATCACGACGCAATAATATGAAATAAGGGGGATAAATCACTCCACCAAAGTAAACCTATATTCAAATTTTATTATAATTAATTCACCTTAGTATTAAACATATTTCTTGTTCGGTGGGGGATACAAATGAGACTGAATTAATTCTTGAAATATAATTGAAATGAAGACAAGATTTCCATAGTTTTCACACATCCCTTCCCCTCCCCCCTTTTTTTAAACAGAAAAAGTACGCGGCAGACTTAATTAAGCCTCCTCCATTTTTACATACTCGTTACATATGTGTGATGTACACAAACCAAAGGAATATCACATAACTTTACGTCTTCGACAGACATAAAACCATAGTCCTTGAAGTCAATGTGTTAATAATCGCAACTGTTCGGATCCGACAAAAGTTTGCTTTATTATAAAGGATATATGCGCATGTGTGGGCTTCATGCAATGTGCATGAAGTTGTAAATTGAGCAATATGCATGCTTTGAGCAAAATTTTGCGAGCATGTAGTTAGCTAGATAAACATTTTTTGAAAATACAAGTCGTGATGCACTTTTCAAGCTTTTATTTTTTAAATTTTGCAAAAAGGATCATTTTTTAAACTATTTTAAACTTTTCCTTCATTCATATTAAATATAATCAAAAGTATGATGCTTGAGGGAGTATCATATGAAATAAGTAATTTAATGCGTCCCCTATTCTTATATATATATATTTATATATATATATATGTATATAAAACTTGTTGATTTATCGTTCATTTGTTAACGACGAACGACAAAGTTTTTGACGAACGACGAAAGATGAGGAAAATTCCTTATCGTTCGTCGTTCGTTTTTGGCGCCAAAAAAAGACAAAGATTTTTAATTTTCATGGGACCAATTTCCTTTCTAAAACAAACGTCATCACTTTTTTTAGAATTTTTTTCTAAAAAAACGTCGTCAATATTTTCAGAATGGCGAACAACAAACGAACGACGAACGATAATTTTTGGCGAACGACAAACGAACGACAATTTTTCGCGAAACGTCAACAAGTATTATATATATATAATGTTGTTTTTTAATTATGATGTACATAAAGGATATCTAAATAAATCATTATATAAGATGATTCAATACTTCTTAGAGTACCAAATTTCATTAACCTTGATATTCAGAGAAACTTGAGATGAATCCGAGACACAATTCAAAAGTTCCCACGACTCAGAAAGAAAAGAATAAAAGTGCGTTTCTTTCTCTGAAAAAAGTTATTTTTTTATCATCCCTTTAATAAATGTGCGTCTAAGTGAAATAAATCTCATTTTCTTTAGTCTTGAGTAATACCTAACATATCATCAAGTTCCCTGTTTATTGTACTGTGAGTTCATTGCTTGAAAAGTAAATTAGTACTTTTTTGCTTGTGCATGTTCACAGAACTCCTACCCTTAATGAACAAAAAAAAATAGATTTATACTTTTTTAACAATTTATAAAGAACTTTATTTTGTGACAGACAAGTAATTTTAAAGATAAATATTAAATCCTTAGTTTGCACTCAATGTACGTTCGTATAAAAGTATTTATTACTATTAAACATCAGAATAATTCACTAACAATATTAATATTATGGTTCTTTGATTAAAGTAAGTGGATGTCAATATATGCTGACGAACAGAGTTTGGTTTATTGTTATTTTATATTACTTGCAGGGAAAGAAGTCGGTCATTTTAATATTTTTGTAACGAAATATATAATAATGTTACCTTTTAAAATAATACTGATCAATTTATTTGTCAATTATATAATGTCAAAAATGTAGGAAAAAGAAGTTATTAAATATAAAGTTAAGAACAAATTTATTCGCCCTCTGGTATAAAAAAAGCTTTCCTTGCACAGTGATAATATGGTTTCCAGTAGAAAGATGAAATTTCTTCCAATAATAGTAATATAAACTAGAGGCATATATACACTCAGAGAGTGCAAACCTCCGCCGTCACGGGGTCCTTATAAGCCTTCCGAGGCGGATTTTTCACGACTGGAGCGGCGTAGAGGGACGGGGGAGGGTTCCCCTCGACGGAAATTCCGAGAGGAAGACTTTCCCGGCACCTGATTTCACAGCACAGCGACATTTATTGGCAGCGTAGGCTAACTTGAAATATTTATTAGTATTTAGCTCATTTTGCATCTGAATTATACACTCAGAGATGCCAAAATTTAATCACTTGTTCCTTTTGGCACTTCTAACAACTCCACAAAGTTTCATCCGAATCTGTTTGGTACTTTTTGAGTTATCCTGCTGACAAACAAACCAAAAAACAAACAAACCAACGCCAGTGAAAACAATACCTCTTCGGCGGAGGTAATAAGTAACAAGTACTTACCCAATTTAAATCATAAATTTCGTTTATTATTATTTTTTATTTAATGAACACAATTATCTAGAAAAAGATGAGTTTTTTTAGAACGGGTTATTTTTAAGAATACGGATATCTGCTCAAGAAATATTTTTACAATTTCATAAAATTAATTAGTAATAAAGAACTCCAACATATTTTAGTTGATAGAAATTCAAAAATTATTTTATAAAGTTAGATTGAGAGGAGGAAGAAATAATACATCAGAAAATGTAATAATTCAAGGATTGAACTCAAAAATGTAAAATCATTATCTCTATTTTTATTTATTCATAGTACTTACTATCACATTTTCATTTGTTAGTATATATAGGACTACAGCGGAAGAAAGATTGTGCTTTTTTGCAGGGATTCGCTTGAGACATAAAAACATCTTTTATTAGAGTGCAAACGTGTGGTAGAAATTTTGGATTATCTAAAGTTATTATTTGATGAATTTTTAATATGCTTTTGCGAAGTAAAGATTTTATTTAGTTATATACTGGACTAGACAATGAAGAAATTAATTCTATTACCACAAAAGCTCAGTATTCTATATATATAATGAGATTTACACGAGTCCCTTTTCCTAAAACTTTTACTTCTTTAATAGATTATATTGTTAAAAACACACCGTTTTGATGCATTTTTATGAATATTAGATGATTTAATAAAGTTACTAATTTAAACCACTGTCTTTTAAGCAATTAAAGTTTTTTGTTTAATTTTCATTTCAGGGCCATGCAAGTACAAATTTATACTGTAAAGTTGTCCCACTCCTCTATAGGCATCTAGCTCGTTCATGTTATTGGACCATCTCATATAGATATGGATTTTCAATTCTCGCCACAAATTTTCGATGAGCAACTGTCTGGATTCTTTGATGTACAATTCAGTACCTTAACACCATTGTCTTAAAACTATTTAGTTACATTTTTATCTATTTTCATGGGATAAGTGGCATGTTGGAACACAATTTTATCTGCACTCTCTCTTATGTTGTAGTTGAGAATGTTAATATTGCCTTCTTTTTTCATGATCTTGTTTTCTCTTACAAAGTTCCAAAGCAGCCCCAAACCATGATGCTATTAATGTCATGCATGGACGTAGGCACTGTGTTCTCCGGCTTGAACGCTTTATTCCTTTGCGCTAAACAAACGCTATGCCTCGATGTCTAAACAATTGTAGTTTTGTTTCAACGGACCCAAAAATATATTTTTGCCCACTGCGTTGATCCCTTGATACTTTAAACCAAGGAATACTATACAGGAGGAATGCCTTGACGGGCGCGCTTAGTCAGCGTAACAGGAAGTAGAAGGCTTATGTGTTTGTGCTTATTGACCAGTATTTATTAAGTGAGCGTTTGAAATAGATGTGATTGTGGTGATTTTTATGGAATGGGTTGGAAGTGCTGTGCTCCCGGATGCCGTCAGGGCTATAATGGAACTCCCACGAATCCGGATATTAGTTTCTATTCATTTCCATTGTTCAAATCGCCTCCCAATCAAGATCTCCAATTGAAGTGGGAAAGAGCTCTTCCACGTGTTATAGTGAAGAAAACACAAGATAATGTTGGCACAATAACGAAGTATTCAAGGATATGCAGTCTTCATTTCACTGAAAATGATTTCATAAATAAACCTATTAATTTGAAACCTTCCGTTGCTTACCCAATTGGCAAGGATCTTGATAGAAGGTATGACACAACAAAATTGTATATTACAAAAACCAATAATTTACTTTTATTTATAGGTGTTTAAAAGCCAATGCTGCTCCATCCGTGTGGCCCAATCTGTCAAGTTATATTTCCTCTCCTCCAGCACCTCCACGATCAGCTCCAGCATCAACTTCTGAAAAGAGACGGCAACTTGAATATGGCAGCCGATATGTTCACGGACGAAAAGGTTAAGTCAGCCGAGGAGCTTTATTAAAAGTTATTGAATGATCCCCTTCCGTCAGGTTCTTTACTCCTTAAAACCCCCAAGTTATCTCTCATAAAGCTTGAAACCAGTGAAGATAAAGGACTTCAAATCAAACTGAGCCTTGAAATCGACGACAACCTGACCTTCAGAATGTTTAAAGACCATCATATAATAGACAATAGTGAAGTGCCCATTGTTTGTCCAATAAATTGTTGGATAGGATTGAGTTTGTCTAGTGAAGCCATCAACATCGCTGCCTATTTAGGATCAAAAGAGACGGCAACAAAAGAGAACTTGCATAAAATATCATGATCCTTTTGTGTAAATTATTGGAAGTGCCAGATTTGGACCCAGTGCAGTCAATGAAATTATCTTTCATACGGGAACAGATTAAACTACTCTTCAAGAATAACAAATCCGTAAAATATTCACCCTCTCTTCTGTCTCTTTGTTTATTGTGGCAAAACGTGAGCACTGTACTCTATGAGCAAATTTATTTTTCAAATGTTATAACGATTCCAACCATCAAATATCTTCGAGCTCTTTCAACTACACTATCTGTTGAGGTGGGTTTGCCTACTTCTACATACCATTATCTCCAGGCAAGAATTAAAGACCTTAACAGCCGGGAACGGCATGTAACTCTTATCATTGATGAAGTCTATTCTGCACAAAGAGTTGAGTTCGTGAGAGGAAAATTCATTGGTTGTGAAAACAACCAAATAACAAAAACTGTGCCGCATTCATGATAAAATCAGCTGGAGGCAAATATAAGGATTGGTGGCTCTCATTCCAGTTGCAAAGATCAGTGCTGAATTCATTTATAGTCAATACAATCCCTTCATGAAAACTTTGCATCAAATTGGATTCATTGTAGTGGCCATATCAGTGGATAATCATCCAGCCAACAGGAGTTTCTTCTCCAAACTTCTTTGTCGTGGCAAATTAAAGACTTCTATACCTCATCCTCACAATAACACAAAGAAAATTCACCTCCTCTTTGATCCTGTTAATAATTTTAAAAACATTTATAATTGCTTTCAAAGAAAGGAATACTTCAAAATTCCTCTGAACAGTCTTGGATCCAAATCATCATTATGCCCGAATTTTGCACACATCAAAGACGTATACTACAAGGAATCGACATTTCAAGTAAAGCAAGGTCACAAACTCTCCCTAAAGGTTATCAATCCAACATCTATTGAGAAGACAAATGTTAAGTTAGCTGATGCAGTATTTCATGAGTCAACTATTGGAGCTCTTAAGTTCTACTCAAGAGAAAAGCCCGAATTTGTAGGTACTGCTGAGTTTCTCGAATTTGTAAGGACTATGTGGAACAATTTAAATGTCAAAACTCCAATGATTGGATTGAGGAAAAGAGATGAGCTAAGAAAACCTGTGACAAGGGATAACCAGCTTGGTATTTCCTTTCTTAAAGAGTTCGCCGACTTTCTTACTGTCTGGGAATCAAGTGGTGAAATAGGACTTACCACTGAAACATTTTTAGCCACAAAACATACTTGCCTTGCTGTAATAGACCTTGCAGAGTACTTGCTTGACGAAATGAAGGAGGGTTTTTCTTATTTATTACTTGCAATGTTTCAGTCTGATAGCATCGAGGAAAGATTCGGTTGTTACAGACAACTCAGTGGAGCAAATTATTATGTTAGTGTTCGACAAATCTTGGAAGCCGAAAAAAAGATAATAATTAAGTCTCTCGTAAAGTTCAACAACTTGACAATCACAGAGATAAAGGAAGTGTTGACTGATGCTAGTTCAACAAATACAGAAATCATCACGACAGATTGGATACCTTCCGATCTAGAGACAATCGCATCTTTGGGTGAGAGCAATGCTCTATACTTTGTTGCAGGATACGTAGCCTTTTCCCTAAAGAAAAAAATATTGTGCTCATCATGTAGATCATTCGTGGCTGTTGAAGATTCTTCATTCCATACCAGTGTCAGGCTTGTTGCCGAAACAGAAGAAGAGAAAGTGAACTTGGGAAAGTTTATTAATATAATGAGTAGAGGAGGATTATCAACCCCAACAGACTTGTTATTTCTCACATGTCTTTATAGCCATTCTCTTTTCAATTTCATCATCAGTAATCAGGACGAAAAGGATAGACTCCTGGCCACTTCCAACCCAAGAGCTTCTTTTGTTACGACCTTTTGTTCAAAGCTTCAGGAAAGTACAGAAACTGCCATTGAGGCTATGATGAAAACACGATGTGAACATAATCACATATGGGAGACTCATCTTGGAAAAGTTTCTAATGTCCTCTTTAATGTGATGGGGAAGAACATGGGGTTTCAGTTTAATGATGCCATCAGAAAAGAAAATGTAAACGAAATGCTCAAGAAAAATCCAATTTACATTGAAGAAAAATTTCAAAACTTAATTCTCATTCTTAATAGTTGTATTTTTTTAATTAGTCGTGTTCATATTTTTTCATTTTCTTGTTTATAAAAAATATATAATAAATAAATATGTTATACCAGAGTTTTTTCAGGCCTGTAAAGTAATTATTTATTTATAAATATTTAAAAAAATGTTTTCTTCTATATACATACTATCTATATTATAGGCCGTCTAATAACGCGTGCGATTTCATCACGGCAGTCCTGATAAATAGAGTAGTTCATGCTTTAAACAGGCCTTGACATCCCTGGCTCACAACAATGGAATTCATTTCGGCCTGCATCCCGGAGTCCATTCTTGTTCGTCTTACTTTTAATCCAGTATTGTCAAGATCTTGATGAACGACCTTTGAAGTCTTTGTAGGTTTTTTTAATATATCCTTTACCACTTTAAGTTCCCTTTGGTATAAATATTACCCTTTTGACCTTTACCCTTCCGGTTGATGACCTTTCCTTATTAGCCTTAATCAATTTTATTCTTTGATAAATACTCAGCTCCATGGACTTTCCCATCATTTGGGTGTAGATAATAATGAATACTTACTCAATGGAGCTGAAACAAACCTTTTATATATACCCAAGTGAATGTTCCATATGTTAGTAGTTACTGCTGTTTTTATTCAAGTGAATCTAGAACCGTATTGATCATAATAACTGCTGAAACTATAAATTATTTGAAAAGAAATACATTTTTATTTTTATTTTGAACAAACTTTGCATATATTTTTAACAGATAGATTAATATCAAATATTTCGATCAATGCGTCTTACGAATATGAAATGAAATTCCTTACAAAAATTATTGGTCAAGTATGAATCGAATGCATATACGAACAAAAAATACACAAGCGTTAGGTAGGTCAATAATTTCGTTTTTAACTGCATATATTTATTTTAATTTTTATTTATATCACCCTGTCGAAGCGATCTGAAAAACGTGGAGTATTACATTTGTTATGTTAAAACATGTTTGTATGAACCCAATCAAATTTTGGAGTTCATAACTCGTTCGAATTCGACAGAAAAAATAAAGCAGACGGATGTTGATCGGTTTCCGGAGGAAGGCAATAAACAACATTGACGGGCTAATGACTTTTTTAGGAAATACCTATATACCCTTCATATCTTCATAATAAAAAAGGCTGCAATAAAGATAAGAAGGTTACATTGATGGTGATCAAATGAAAAAAGACTATGTATTGGAATCAATCAAATCTTGTCTCTAAACACAAGAAAAGGAAGAGATATACACTCCAGGCATGCACTTAATGTCAATGGATCCAAATACTATGTTTCTGTAAGATATAAGATCGAGTATGTCTAGTTTATGAAACTTAAACAGTTAATATTTTGCCGAAGTAATATTTTTTACATTAATTATATATTTGGAAATTGTATTTCAAATGCGTTAGTGATATTTTCGACATATATATATATGTATATATATATATATATATATATATTTCACGAGATTAATCGTTTCTTTGCTATTTCTGACCTCATCACTTGTTGTAAGTGGGTTGGTTAGAGCGGCAATTGCTGACTGAGAGTCAAAGAAGGTTAAATCTTTTCTTGGTGTTTTTCTCTTTTCATGATATCTCCTAGCGATTTCGTTATAGCCAGAACCTCAGTTTGAAAGACTAATGCGTGTATCCCATTAAAATATACCAAAATGAAAGATAGAATTTGCGTGCAAAACAAAAAAATTCAGCCCAAAGATTAAATATTTTCATCATGATTTATAACTCAATTTAGCCCACTACATCAAGTTGAGAAACTCTTGCTATGGATTTAGATTAGTTATCCTCACAGGAATGTTGTGTTTCTCCAAGATGTTACTGCAGTAGGAACATCAAACTTATTTTTGAGGAACACCACAATAACACCCTTTTGAATAAACTTTTTCGTAAGTATTTAAGTTCATGACCAGTAGGGCTGTTCTTATTTTTCAAAAGTTTGAAATGTTAGCAACATTGTGGATTTTCTGTTTCTTGGTGATAAAAGAAGACGACATACAAAGTTTGAACAAAATGGGTCAACATTACGAGGTCGCGCAACGAGGTCAAAGTTTTAAAAATTTAGTAAAATAAAGTTTTTCGCAAATTTCTTCAAAATGGTGGACGTTACAGACTTCAATAATTATTATTAATTTAAAGGAAATCTAATTTACTACCAGACGTATGTTGATGTTTTTAATAAAACAAAGTTTTCCCCAAAAATTGATCTTTTGATATGAGAATATACGATTACCATCTGGTAATGCTGTTAGTGTCACCTGGATAGAAAGAGAAGGGAGGGAGTATTTTGCCTCACTTCTCTCCCTTCTTTTTTTCTTCCTATCCAGGGAACACTTACAGCAGTTACCAGATGGTAATCGTAAATTCTCATATCAAAAGATCAATTTTTGGGGGAGAGTACGTATTTGCTTATATCTCTTAAAGTATAGCGATTTTTAGAACACAAAATATATCAAATGAAAGCTTGGTTAACCAGCTTTAATATTTTGGTATACTAAATCATGTCAATTTAATAAGTAGAGAGTAATATGTAAATTAAAAAAGCCTATCTCCCGTACAAAATGACGCATATAATGGATTATAAATGCGTCAGAGACAAAGTAAAATTTTGAGAGGATACCTTGACACAAATTTAAGAAACACATTATTATTTATTTTTTTCATAATCGGTTTCTTATAGGTCAATACAGGCTCTGAATCATATGATGTAAACTCAGATTGTACTGAATTCTGAATTGAAAGAATGCAACAAAGGTCATTTTTGGATTTATCATCTAAAGTTTTACTAAACTTAAAAGTACTATTTTACTCTGAAGCGAACAAGTCATCTTCTACAGGCGAGTGAAGTTAATTGATACAAAAAAGCTATGAAATAAGCTAACAATACACACTCCATTTTTTCCTTTGTTTTTACTGAAAACTTTGTTTTATTAAAAAACATCAAACATAATGACCAGTTTATTAGTAAAATACATAAAACCTGCTGCTGTGGATATTACATAATTTATTAGGATACATTTTAGAAAATGGTCTTTTGAAACGATATATTTATAATTGGTGGATGCTTCCCGGCATTGGCCGGATTTTCTGAGAAATTCCTCTTTGTCCTAATATTTCTTTAGCTCTTCAAATTTTCCATAAAAAAATTGATCAATTTATAACTAAATGCTTAAGAGCTAAAAAGGATTGAAGAAACTAATTTTTGCATCATTATCAAGAAGTCGTAGAAAATGTTTGTTCTGCATAAAATAAACAATTGAAAATTATATTTTCCTGGAAGAACCATATAGTCCATAACACCTAATATAAATCTACTAAAATTTCTTCCAAAATCTAACTTGGCAATTTATCGAAATAATAAAATAAAGAGTTTTGTCTGCCAACAAAACGCTTCTTGATTCCTCAAATTATTCACTGAAAATTTCGGCAAGATCTAATAAATTGTTTGGGGGACGCAGGGAAAAGAAGGAACTAATGAAGAAGGAACAGACGAATATAAGTGATATTTTAATTGCATTGATGACTAAACCACACCCTCTTGAAATGAAAAAATACTATGTGTACATCTTTTTCATTATAACATATGTACTAATATGTACCAATATTGATCCATTTTTTTAAGAAGTGGAAGACAAAAACACGGATTAGAACTCTATTGATGAATCATACTTACGGATTTTAATAAAACTCCATAATCTCTCGTCTGAGTTGTTTCAATTCGTTTAGTTGGAACTCTTTATGACTCTAATGATGAAATGCTGTGAAACATTGAAGGTCATTTTAATAAAAAACATATTATCTAATTACATCATTGGCATTGAATATTTTAAAGAGCTTTGTTGATCGATATTACCCTGGTTTAATAAAAATATAACTTATTAATATGTGATTCAATTTATGGCCCTTATGGTTTTAAAACCTTTATAAGGTATTAAACCTCACGTCCTGGTAGAAGAAGACAAGATGCGTAATGCTACCCTTGAAATGTAATTAGACCTATCAACTGAGTAGATTATTATTTGTTTCTTCACATTGGGGCATGTGGAGACTTTAAATTTTTTAAACATATCGTTTTGGGATATTGTTGGATTTCTAACCGATATGTAAATAAAATAAATTATCTGTAAATAAAATTTTTAACATAAATTACGATTATTGTAAAAATAAAGATGATTTTGTAGTTTATTATTAACATCTTAAGGTCTGAAAGAACGTTGGAAATCCGCTTTCGATGGTTGCAAATCTTTATAGAATTTAGAAAAATCTTCCTAAACTCTTTTTCTTCATTGTCATATATTCAACGTAACCCAGTCTTTGAAGATTGCTTGGCCTAGCTAGTCCAGCTTGATAGTGTTCCCGTATTACAATTTACTACTGTTAATTGTCTTTTCGTTAAAAACGTTTTATTCGCTAATCTGTGAAAAAAAAAATCCAGTGTAAAAAAAATACACCAAAATTATATAAAGGAAACAGAGTAAAACTATTCTGGGCAGTTAGAAGATACGTAAGTGAACATTTCAGTTCACATTAAATGCTCTGAAGAATAACCTTATTTAAAAGAAAGCATCATATATTAAGTTGTTTAAAAAGTCCGATGTCTCTTGAAAATTCTTATAGTTTTTATGTAATATTGCAATCTTGCGTGTGCATATTTAATTATGCCACCAACCCATTGTCACATTGGTACTCATAAATCCGGGATTTATATTGCTTCGACTTATTTTTTGTTTAAAAGGGTGTCGGCGAGTCTCTTCACAGATCGCAAACTTGGGGATTTTATCAAATCTTAAACAAAATAGATGTTTATTTGCATTAGTATAGTTTGTTAAAAGTTTATTTCTGCAAACTGTACACTACGTATAAACATGGGCCTAAATAGCCAAATGCATTTTATAGCGTGCTGAATTAGTTTCAATTTTGCTTCCTATACAAAGAACTCTATCTTATTCGTCGATTTATACATTGAAATATATATTGATCACATGAAGAAAAATAATTTACTATAAAGCGATTAAAATAAGTTTTAAACTCTAATGTTTATTTATGTACCATGTATACAATTTTACCTATATTTTATTTATTAATGTATATTTATAGTACAGTATAAAAATACCTTTAAAAATAAAAATAATAAAATAAGAGAGGAAGCACAAAAGTATCAGCATGTTCTATTAAAAAAATTAATAATATGGACAATAAATTTTGCATGAAAGTTATATCTACTCACATTAAAAAAGGCTTTAGGATTTTTTCAAGAGTTAAAGTGTTTGAGCACTTAATTTTTATTATTTTGGAAAGATATATTTTTGGATTCAACGTTCTTAGACAAAGTATTATCAAGTTCATTAGTTATGTTAACATTAATCAAAATAAGCGGGTTTTATTTACTTAACAAATACCCATTCATTCAAATTAGTCTATAAATTTCATTCTACAACAATCGTTTTGATTACAAAAGAAAATAAATTATTGAAATCCTATAGATCATATGAATTATAATGCTATATAGGTACTTCTTATAGAGAATCAAGAATACATCCATTATCGATGATTGGTTTATTGTCCTTATTGGTAATCAATTTATTTTCATATTTATAATATATAGACTCACCCATTTTTTTCATGATAATGGCAAATTAAATAATACTTTAAAGTATATTCCTAATAATATATTGACCTGACATGTCACACCATCATGATTTCTAGTTATTTTGTAACTTCACGGCTCTTTTTGTGTGCGCCTGTTTTTTTTTTTACACAATTTATTGTAATTTTTACAAGTACATTATTATGATTTATATATATTGTTGGTTGGCACCAGAAATGTATAAATTTAAATTGTACTCTAAAGATGCTTCAAAACTTTTTTCTCGGAGAAACCATTTTTTTATTTAAACTTTTTTGAGGAATGTATTTTAAAGAAACCTCAATGATTTATGATATGAAAATGGGTCTGCTCTGATATATGCAATTGCAATACGTTTTAACCAAAACGTTGAATATCAACGCTATGTCTAATCTAGTTATATTTTTCCAAAGCTCCATAAAGTAGCGTCTTCCCCGCTGAATATGTAAGTAGCGTTTACTATTCTAAGTAAGTTAATGACTTCTTTCAAGATGATATAATTTTGATGTTTATTTGGGACTTTATCTATGTCTACATTTACTTCGCCAATATTGAGAAGAGGAAAGGTTTGACTCTTTTGTATATAGAAGGATGGACTCGAAAAAAGTAGATGACTTGGAGTTCGGTCCATCAGCATTAATGAGTATGAGAATACAAGCGAAGTATTCAAAATAGTATTATACCACTCTCCATCTCGTATAAACTCCTTTACAAAAACAGGCTATGAAAGGCGTTTTGTGGCGAGAGTCGTTACACCTCTTCTGCCAGAGCGAGAGTAAAAATGGTGGAATTGAGAGGGAAGGCAAAACTGTAGTTCAAAGTGCATGACATTAAGACCTCTCCTTTTATATCCTGAAGGCATAAAATGTCAGATTTCTGAGACAGCATGTCTAGTCCGTCATTATTGCATCCCATAATGTTATGGAGAACATGTTAGACACCCCCGCATGAATTGACACATCGCTACTACTTGATATCAAGTAGCGATGTGTTAATATTAGTTTTGATCATTGCTTCTCTCACTCTTACTTACGAATATTTTTCCTAAAAAGCCTTGAGTCTAGAGGAAGATAAATGAGGAATTTGACGAAAAAGAAGATATTATAAAATAATTTGAAATATATCATTGATTTAAACGATTTTAGAGGTCTAAATATAGTGTTTATATATTGTAATCACTGAATAACAAGTAAATGATTAAGATAATTATACATATTATACATACATTTCACATTAATGAGTCATTTAATTGAATCCATTATAGTTACTTTATCATTATCACGTTCAAAACAAATATAAACATGTAATGAATGTATTTAAATTATGTGAATATGAAAAATACTCGATTAATCATAAAAAAGATTATTATTTTTTCCCCTTTCCTCGTGCTCCTCACACAAAATATTATTAAACTAATTATACACAAAAAATGCTAAAGTCATATTTTTTCGCTTCCCTTGCCGCAATTTAACATCTAAATACGAACAATGGGGAATGTATCGAATAATAAATGATGCCGAAACAAATCTTATATGCATACTCGTAACGGAACCAGTTGCGTTCCAATACAAATATTCCGTTATGAGTATATAAATAAATAACCAATGCTTGCATTTCGGCCTATTTATAAATAAAAGTAATATATAATTAAATATCATTCTTATAAGATTAAAGTAACTAATTAATCTTTAAATACTGTTAAATAAGGGAAATTTTTCTCAAAATTTAATTGGTTGGAAAGTGAAAGTAGAATGAATCATAATAATAGAAAAACAGTTCGTATTACAGAGTACAGCATCACTTCATTGACGGATATCTTAATAACCAACAATAATTGTATTTCCTCATTAGCCCCCATCCCTGTCATTTGCAAATCCGTTCTATATAAAATAGAATTGGCCATAATTTAAGATGAATTGAATCAACTTTAGATTCACTTTGGTTATATTTTTCAATGAAATTAAATGTTTTGATATATAATTTTAATAGCTTGTACATTGGATCCCCTTAACTTATATGCTTTCAGCCATCAAAAAGAGGTGGGGAAGTTGAAGGGGATGTTTTTGCATTCTGACAAAATCCAAACATGCGAAACTTTCGTCATTGAACCATAAATATTCAAATAGTTAAAATATTGATATACAAACTCTAATAAGTTTAAATAATATTCTTGTATATCAATAACCTTGACTTATAATCAAGCTTTGTGAATGTCCTTCATTTTCTTTATGAACATGTCAGCTGTCGAAGCTTCAGTATTTTCCTGCCTACTCACCATACTCTAGAGATTTATATTTCTATGCCTGATTTTTCTATTAGGAGATCCGTTTTGTCTTTTGTCTGCTATATACGTGGACGGTCGGAGTACTAAAGTCGGTTCAACGTGGTCGTCAATGATGAATACGTCCATCATGGAAAAATGCATGACAAACCGCTAAGAAGTTGAGTTGAATACCGTTTTTAGTGCCACTTTCAACCTCTTCATCACACTTAGAAGTAATAAAAAAATCCCTGAAGATTACAAAAAGAAGGGATTTCCATCAATATGGAGACAGCCAAAAAAGAAACTTTACTAACCTGCGGGCTTTTTTACAACTGCTAACCTTATTATAAATGAAGTGATCTAGAGATGAGGCATCAGCTACTTTTTATGCATAGAATAGAATGCATCATACATTTCAATGTATTTCTGGAGACACCAAGAAGATGAATACCCGTCGATCCCTTGCCATCTTTTATAATACCATTGAAGTTTTCACTTATAATGCCATTGTACTTTCGAGAGAGATCAATCCGACTTTGATTTCTAATAAAAATCGCAAGAGGAGTGTGTTAGCAAATCAGCTACAAAAAGTATTTGAATAAAGAAAATAGGTCCCCCATACAGAAGCCTCAGGTGTTTAGAGTGTATAACTACTGGATCGGCACAGGGATCAAGCAAAAACTGCCACTTACAATGTTATGTAAACCAAGAGAAAAATATATCCGTTTTGCCCTCATAAGAATGCATATAAGGCTAGTGCTAAATATTACAAATGCAACAAGTATATATTTGAAAAGACTGTTTTTATTTCGTATAATTCAACTTGTGCCATATAGCTAACCGGATCATAATATTTCTTAATGTTTTTGTCAGTATTTTGACAATGAAAAATAGATGTGAAATAAAGAATAGCCTTAAATTCCACTAACCTTCTTATTCACATTTATTTGAATGGCAGTAAATTATACGTTTGGGTTTAAATTATAAGATACTTTGTCATGCAAGATAAGAATGAATTCTAGAAGTTTAAAAAATATATTCTATTTAATGATAGGGTGAACACGGATCAAAAGAACTCGAAGGGCAATAGGAATGTAAATAAATACAACAGAAGTGTACAATCTTAAACTCAAAGAGGAGATTCATTGAAGGTTAGACTAGATCTGAAGATATAAAGCAAAAGTTTCATTTTTTTTACTATTTTACTCTAGTTCTATTTTATACAATTTTCTTAAACATCATCCAATCATATTTATTCGTTATAAGATAAGACTTTGAGTGAAACGAGGCCATTTTAAAATATAATAGGGATAAATTTACATTTCTCAAAAGAAAATAATTTCTTGTATTTGAAAATTATGTGCCTAGCAATATTTTGTTATACTGTGTGTTAAAAGATGTTTAATATAGCTCTCAAACAAACATTATTTTAAATCGTTTGCTAATCTGAGAAATATATTGCGTTTACCTTATATTAGTAAAACTTAATAACTACTTTCCTTAGTTCCTCCAAAAATTAAAGTTATTACATTTATTTATTTGAATTCAGTTATTGTTTCAAAGCTACAAAAGCAATTAATGTTTGACAGGCACAAAAGTTGCCTTTTTCATTTCAGGCATATTTAAAAAAACAGATATTACGTTCAAGCAAATGGCCTAACTTGTAACCTCTTTTCTTAAGAAGATATGCATTTCTTGCGTCATACAATTTATGTTTTTCATCGAAATCAATCTTCAAATTTTGATAAACAAGTCATTATTATAAATGTGATATTTTTCGTTACATTTTTAATTTTTAATGTTGTTTTGTCATGTTCCTATTTTCGATAGCATTGCATATATTTATAACTAAGGAACTTGAATGTTTCACGATTATTTAATGTATATTTTTTGTTTAGGTATATGAAAAATAATTTCCAACCTTTAAAGTTATGTTAGTACTTAGTCTTTCCAACATTGATAATTATGTTTCATTAGATATAACTAATGAGTCATTGGCCCATTATATAACAGAAGAAAGAGTTTTGATTATTTATTTTTGTTGCTTAGTTTTATTTGTTTGTTTACTTATTATTTATTTAGGGTTACCTAAAAAACGCCCCTCGTAAAGACTTTCTTTGTTAGGACGAGAACGAGCAAAGTCGAAGTTAGAATAAAGAACACAACGTGTACAATTCGGCATTAGACAGGCTTATTTTATACAAAGAATACAAAAAAATGAAACATAAATCAGACAGTTATTCGGGATTATCTGGGGGACCCTGAACCGAGGAATGTTCGACGTTTTGTAAGTTCGACGTTTTGTAAGTTCAACATTTTGTAAGGTCGATGTTTTGTAAGGTCGACGTTTTGTAAGTTCGACGTTTTGTAAGGTCGAAGTTTTGTAAGTTCGACGTTTGTAAGTTCGACGTTTTGTAAGTTCGACGTTTTGTAAGTTGACGTTATGTAAGTCGACGTTCTTTTATAAGTCGACGTT
The DNA here is from genome assembly GCA_013387185.1 of Caligus rogercresseyi. Classification (NCBI taxonomy): domain Eukaryota; kingdom Metazoa; phylum Arthropoda; class Copepoda; order Siphonostomatoida; family Caligidae; genus Caligus; species Caligus rogercresseyi. Next base: position 7,200,764 of record CP045892.1, on the reverse strand, counting down.
TTGTAATACAACCGTTCCAAGTCATACTGGACGTCCTAAACAGTTTCATAGAAGAAAAAAATCTAGAGATCAAGAATTTTGACAATGGGAACCCACTCAAAATAAGTTAACTTAATCAAAGATTATACTAAGAGAGACCCAAAGCCATAAAATATTCCTTAGAAAACCATAAGGGTCGAGATGAAAGCCAGGTTTTGTTTGTAAGAACTCCGTAAAAAATCGTAATGCTTATTAAAACTAGTTATGAGCAAAAGTTTAACTGCATACGAACAAAATATTTTAAAATGAAGCCTGATCCAATTAGGAGCCCGTTTTAATCTGGGTCACCCATTTTAAATGATCTCTAATTTGAAGGGAACTTAAATTCCCTTAATATCAATAAATGAAGAATTAATCCTGCGTTTCCTCTTTATTCCGGATACCGATCCATGCATGATTTGTTTTTACAAAAGACAATACAGAGTATTATTCCGTTGGCTTATTACGCACCTTTACCAGGTGCAGGTCTATTTTTGGTATATAAAATAAGGTGAGTGAATAAGTTTTTACGAAAGTTATTCTACACAATAAAAGAAAACACCATAAACGAAACAAATTTTCAAACCAGTGCTGATATATATGCTTCAACTGTCATCTAGCGGGGACTTTTTTCACTATTATAAAAATTCTAGTAATGTATGAGTTAATTTAGTTGATATCAAGAAAATGGTAATAATAAATTATACCATAAACAATAGAGGAATTTAATATATATATTTCCAGAGTACATTGTTTACGAAAAACCCCAATCTATAACAAGCTTAGTAAGGCAAACACATTCCTTCAATTATGATGCAAAAGATATGTCTTATTAAGAAATTCCTTGCATTTGTAGGGATAAAAGAAAAAGTAATTAATACAAGGCTATTAATATTGGATATATTATTTATAATAAGCTTAATGTTAACAAAACAACTGCATGTTTTTGTTGTGTACAACTTGTAAAACTTTTTAAGGCTCCGCACTTATGAACAAGGAGTTATCTTATCTATAGCCAAACTGTGAACAACTTGCAAGTAACTAAATGAAATAATACTCCTGTTTTTTGTATTGTACGGTTATAATAAACTTTTGCAAAGATATAAAATGTTAAAAAAGCAACTGTATTCCTTTCTATAAAATGGTTTAAAGGAAAATATATAAATGTTTAAATATTTTTAATATTTTAAGCGAGACTAGATTGGAAATTAATTAGGTTTCAAATCATAATATATAGCCTTGAAAGCTATAAATTGGTAAAGTGCCAAAATTTGCGATTGATAGAGCACAACAAAGTTATTAATATAATATAGATGTTTTTACAATTATTCAGGCTAATCCACAGATTTTGACATTGTGCATAATAAAATGTATTCGTATAGATTTATTCCTTTTACTATGTCTGGTATCACATCTTTTTGGTGCGATGGAATTGTGTCCATTTTGATATACATTGTAACAAAAAAATGTAAGTCGAACCTAGGATAATTGACATTTCTTATTTAAGTGAGCCGCCATATGGAAGGCTATCAGAAGCGAGGGGAATTTGGAGCAGGCCTTGGAAATTATTCTTTATAAATTTCAAATTCATGTTTTAATCACGGTGTTTTTATTTGCAACCAGAGAAAATCATTATATGCCTCTTGGGAGAGATAACATCATGGACCATCAATCTTGATATTTTGTTTAGCCTCTCACACTTGAAGCTGTTATTCCTTATGAAGTTTGTATCGATTAGAAAAGCTGGGTAATTCATGTAAGCGGGATACACCTTACTATTTCGATTAATTCGATAAATGGTGGTATAATTATTTAGCATTATAAGATCATTCCTTGCGCCAAAACTATGGTATCTGAGACTCATAGGGGCCATAAAAGGGGTGCTTCGAATGATAATAAACGACGATAAAAACCGTGCCCATAGCAGATTTTAAAAGACGATGGATTCTTTCATAATGGCTGGATTTTTTTTCTGTATGTCAAAATACTCAGCGCATTTACAGCCTTCCTTTGGTTATAAGCATGGCACAATCAAATAAAAAAGAAAATGTTGGAGCTTCTCTGTTTCATGGGCGAAAAATTTGTTTGTGCGAATTTCCATGCCCAAAGGAATCCACATTTTCTTTGTGTGTGCAGCGTATAAACTATATAAAACCTTAAAAACGACTTCTTTCACCTGGAACCCACATTCATTTGTTGAATCGGACCTCTTTTAACTAAGTTCCTGTTGTTAATAAAACACTTTGCTTTTCGCAAAACACTGATAGGTTCGATAGACTAATTTTAGTGCTATAATGATTATTCATATACTGTGGGATGCAATTCTGTCGAACCATATAGGCAAAAAAATAGCTGTGCCTGTTAAGGCGTGTTCAACTCTCAATGTTGGGGGCGCAGGTTCGAATCCCAAGAGAGGATGGTCATTTTTGGTCTTCCTCATTGATAAGATGTTAGGTTCGATAGACTAATTTTAATGCTATAATTCTTATTTATATCCTGTCGGATGCAATTCTATCGAATATTATAGGCAAAAAAATTAAAACACAAAAAGTATTGTATCGTGTTGTTCAATAATATTTCTTTAAATAATATTTACGATGTACATAATAGGCTAAGCTAGGTTTTTCTATTATAATTTAAATTAATATTTTTTAATTGGGAAAACTCAGATTGTTTGAATCTAAAAATATATATTTTGTTACAATGAAATATAAGAAGATATTTTACGACAAAAAAGTAACTTTCTAAAGGATTTTTTCTATTTTTATACATATAAGTATATAATTTTCTTTTTGAGGTCAAACCAGGAATTAGTGATTGAGAAATGATTTATTGTCAGGAAGTTCGTTTAGTTAAAAATTCATATTATGAGTACTGGTAGCCTGGAGTGATATGAATCAATTTTAGTGGATGACCCTTCATGACAAATGATTTATTCATATTTACTTATTTATTTTTCATATTAGTCCTCAATTATTGTTTCAGATATCCAAAGCCCACGTTTGGGCAAATAAAAAAGTTGAATATTATTGTAGACTTTCTGTAATGGATATTGATAAAATTTGTTCTAATAATTTATTTAATCAGTTGTTTCATTTGAAAAGAGTATGGTTAGTAATCTAAATCATTCTTTAAACATGTATAAAACGTTTGTTATCCATGTGGAAACGTTATTTTATATATTAATTTAAATCCAACCAATTCTGATCGTCTGCAATGATGTATTTAGATCAATCTTTTCAACTTTTTTGCCATTAAAAATTGAGCTACCCCTTGTAAGGAATTTATTTGAGAAAAACCATCGACGTATATCATAACTGGATGGAAAATAGACTGAAAAAGGTGCGTGAAGAGTAATTTTAAAGACTGATGAGACAAAGAACAAGTGAAGGACTATTTATTATTGAACAGACAAAGTTTAAACACAAAGCTTTGTGGAGTTAATAAATAGAAAAATAGCAAAAACCCTCTGACGCAATGGTATTGAAATAAACGTTGAAGTCGTTTTTTCTTTAAAATCAATTTACCTTGACATCACTGGTATTTTTTTAGGATTTCTCTTCTTCGATTCCCTAGTATTATATTACAATAAAGAGTATAGTTCACTGTTTACTTAGGGAGTAGCCATTTAAACTGCATTTATGACGTCTTCAAGTTGGTTGAACATGTCTCTTCTCCTTTGAGTATACAATTATTGTAATGGTCGGTGAGAAAAAAACAAAAATCTCTGCAAAAAAATAAACAAAAGCCTATCTAAAAACTATATAACATTCAAAGCCCAAACCATCGATTGATTTTAGAGTTGTTTTTCACACTGAAGCATGTCTTTATATTACATTACTTGTATTACATAAAATACTTTTCAATTTTGAAGCACACCCACTAAAGCTCACTCAACTCACTCAATTATATGTACGTACATGGGTGTTGTTATACATATTGTTGAGCAAAGAAAAAAGTATCCAAAACATTTAGTTTTGGTTTTATAAAAAAATTATTCATAGTTTTAAGTCATCTTTATTATAAGTTACAATTTATTCGTTATATATATATATATAAAGGTTAAAAATGAAAGATCGCTATTGAATGAGTTGACTTGGGGATTGTAGGTGAAATATGTATGTATTGATCCTTCTCAACTACTTGACCCTTACCTCAAGGAATTCACAGCAATATAAAGTAGAAAGAAGAAAAAAGAAAAAAAGCAACAACAATGAACTCACTCTCATTTGATGTACAACAAACATAGTCACACTATCGACGAGATTTGCTTTCGCCAAGCAAACGCGAAGGAAGTACATACAAAAGTTGAAGGGTGCAACATTATATATGTATAGTCTTGCTACGCTCCGTTATTTTGTTTTTCTTTCATTTAAAGAATAATAAATAGAGGACTTATATTAGTTAATTACCGACTATGACAGACGCCCCTTTGCCCCCTCCACCGCTTCGTCCCTCACTCTTCCCTTCTGTGCCCCCTTTTATCAACTATGTTCCACATTTTCGAAAGAATCGACTCTCCTTCAACACGGGGAGAGCCCTCCTTGAAATGGGACCGCAGTACTGGGATCATTGGAACTGGGATCAGGATCAATTTTGGAGAATACCAAAGGCCATGGGCAATCTGATTGAAGGTAAGAAGACCTACTAAAATGTAATAAAAAGTAAAAGAATACCACTTCAAACACATAATACTAATAATAATAATCTAACCATATGGCTTTTAAAATTAAACAATACTAATTACCAGTCATGAGGATAAGTAGTAGCTGTGTGTTTTTATTGCTTTATAGACCTTGATTCTCTTCTTGAAATGATGGAAGATAATGCTTCTTGTCTCCTTCTTCAAACACTAGCAAGAATAAAAATAGACGATCTAATCTTATAAATGTCGATTTATACTTTCAGGTTGGTAAAAAAATATATATGCGTATTTCCTACAGTGATTAATCATTTTTTTGAATCTAACTTTATTTTAAAGATATCACCTTTTTTAACCATTTGTACAACTATGAATAATAATGTTCTTTTCGCAATCACACCATCAAGACGTTATACAAAACTGCATTGATTGATTGTGCACTCTGTCACTTTGTCATGGTCAATTGCTCAATAAAATATGTAATTTTGTTCCTGGATGTGATGTACTTTTTAATTGAGCCTTGAATTTGCGCGTTTCATAAGAATGCTGCGTTTCTTTTAACAACTCCCCCTCGTAACAACACCAATTCGTGATTTCATGTTTTTAGTGTATATATTATATACTTTATGGAATATTTAGCACACTCTAGAAAAAATATTGGCTATAATAGTGTGTCTGTTTTTCATTTATTTAGTCACCATTTATACAAAAGTCTGGGGATCGTGTGGAGTTTTTTCAATGTCATCCAGGTAAGTTGATTAATATTGATTTCCAAATGGAGTATCATATGTATAGAAATGGTCCTGGAGTCTAGCACCAGCATGCATAAATATGCTATTGGATTAAAGTGTTTATTGTCGAGGAAACGTTGTATAAACTGGATGATCACTCTGACCTTTCATCTTGTGTTCAAACAAGTCCCATGGATTTGATAGATACACAATGAATCATAAAATAATTTATTTTTTCTTTGTTTAATGCAATTATATAAATATTAAAGGCCAAGGATCATTGTGATATTGTTCATAATTTTTTAAGAAATCATGGAAATATATTTATGCTCAATAGGTTATTTAATTACGATGGATATTCCTGTCACAATTAAAGAAATAGTACTTTTACTCATACACTGTTATTTAGCTTTATTAAGATAATGAAGTTAAAAATATATTAAAAGTATGTGAGAGTAAGTTAATAAGAATAACTTTTGACATCAATTTTGATTTCCTCGATAGTGAACATGATAATTTTAAAGTAATGAATGTTTTATATATTTTTTTATTACAACGCATTATGAATTTGATAAAGATACAACATTTGAAGCATCATTAGTATCCCTCAGTAGGTTACATAGCATAAAGTTTCGAGTTATAAATACATATATTTGAAGCATATCCATATTTTCTAAATATGTTTAATTTCAATATTACTCTTTTTCGACTTCGAAGTATCAAGCTTGTCTTTTGACATTGGTGTTTGGAAATGGATGAAGGGAAATACTAACAAATGTTTATAAATAGTTTCATTCATCATATACAGATGATTATATTAGGGCTGATATTAGTCGACCTTATGATGTTTTGTACATACATTGTGTTTGATAAAAGTAAATAAAAGGATAAAGAAAAAAATAAGGAAACTTTGACAACACAATAACTCAATCGATTCAAGATTGAACTCTGTTGCTACCCCTGTCTTGAAATTCCGAATATAGCAGGACGACAATAAGACGCATTTTTGATCACATTTGATGAAGAAGTATAATTTCAAGGATATAGCTAGTAATTTTAACAGTACTTACTTAATGAAGCAAGAGTTCAACGTATTATATTATTGTTCTTTTTTCTTGAATATTTGTCTATATACAATTGCATCCATGTGAATATAAATAAGCATTACCTTTATCATGTAAATGAGTCTATCAAACCTAGGATCTTATAAATGAAGATCCACAAAATTGGCCTTCCCTCTTGGGAGTTGAATCTACACCCTAAACAGTTGGACAAGCCGTATCACAATGAGCTATCGTTCTCCCTTTATTCATTGGATTTTATTGTATTGTTAAACGTGTAATATAAAATGTTATATTTATTCGTTGCATCATTTTTCTTCTTCCCAAAAGCAAGGTCGCTATTGGTTTTTTAAATGTATATATATATATATATATATATATATATATATATATATATATATATATATATATATATATATATATATATATCAGGAAACGACCGGGACACTTTTTTTCGCCTGGAGCCGGGCCGGGACTTAATTTTTTCAAGCCGGGTCGGGACTTTAATATACTCGTTCCTTTGTCATTCTGAAAGTGAAAACGTTTTTAGAAAATAATTTTTCTTATCAAAAAGTGCAAAACTAATTTTGAAATTTTTAATATTTTTAAAAACATATTTGATAATTATTTTCTAAAAAACGTTGTCACTTTCAAAATGACGGACGAACGTCCCGGCCCGGTGATTTTTAGACACCGAGCAGTTCAAAACAGCCGGGAACCGGGCCGGGTACCCTGTCGTTTCCTGATATATATATAACAAAAAACATTAAGAGAAATTGATTTTAGATGTTAATCGATGGTATGAAAGGCGAAGAGGTTGAACACTATTATGAATATCTTATTTATAAAAGGCTTTTTCTCCTATATTTTTAAAACATTATATTATAAAAAGACAAGTTTTTATCTCTCAAAGTTTACTGAAGGGATATGCGCTCGACCTCCAATGTTGAGGGTGCAGGTTCGCCTACTTTCGAGAACCTGGGGGGTGGGGTGTCATTATCGATCAATCTCATTCAAAAGAAACAAGGTGTGACTGATTCATTTCTATAATATAATATTAATTATATCATAAATGGATACAACTCAACTATACATTATATAGGGGGAAAATGTAAAATGAGTTATTTCCCTTACCATAATATAATGCATATCCCTCGCAAAAATTTCGTTTGAAAGCTTATTAAGTCTTTTATCAGTTTCTCAAATCTCCTACGAGGTCAACCCTAAATAACTTTGTGTTACATGAATAGACATATTTGTTTCTGATTAGATTAAAAAAGAGATGAACTTTTTATTGCTTTCGTAATAGTATTTTAAAATGCAAGCCCAAATTGCGATTAGGTACAATCTTTTTGCCTGAAGGATAAATTTATTTTAAGCAAATTGACTCAATCAAGCATTTGTTATTTTATTTATATTGTTTTGAATAGCTAAGTTCACAAATGAACATAACATTGCATTATTTTGTTTTACTGCAAGTAAACTCATCAAAATTATTGAAGGTTCTGAAGAACCAATTGCTGCAAGCAAAGTACTTATATGATTTGATTGAGTTTCATCCTAATGGATATGAATAAGTAGGAATGAAAATCTGGAGCTTAGCCTTGGTGCTTCCAGATTCTATGACTGTTTTGGCCGTGAAAAAGAGAGAGGGGTAAGGAGAGGGATAGAAGGAAAGAAAGAGGGAGAGAGAGAGAAACTTTTTCTTTCTCCCTCTCTTTCCACCTCTCTCTCTCTCCCTCTCTCTTTCCTTCTATCCCCCTCTTTACCCCATCTCTCTTTTTACTGCCAAAAACAGTCATACATAGAATCCGTAAACACCAAGGCTAAGCTACAGATTTCCATTCCTATGGATAAGCATTAGAGCATTTAAAAAACTTAAACGAACCTGGGTTATTTTCCATTGGTTAGACAATAAGAACTTCCCTCCTCGGTAGGTGAATCTATGATCTCAGCATTGAGAGTTGCCTACGTTTACATTCAGCTCATGAGTTTTCTTGATTTATATATATATTTTTTGGGGGAGGGAGTTCAATTTAGCTTCAACAACACCAGCTTATCAAATAGAAAGTAATATAAAAAGTGTATTTTATCTGAAATATTCTTGTATTATATTTGTAAATTGGAGTTTTACCTAGTTTTAATTCAATGAAAGTTTATATATTGCATAAATGTACAATCATTGGTTTTATTTGAAATTATATATATCCATTTTCTTCTCTCTTTTTCGGTTAAAATATCTTAGTCGGTAATCTGCAAAAATTTCATACACTGTAAACATAAAATATACAACAATTATATACAAGAAAAATAGCAAAACTATTTAGGGCAGTTGCGAAAATACATAAATGAACCTTTAGTTCACATATTTTACTTATTTGGTTCGGCAGATATTAGCTGAATATAAACAAGCATTATGTTATTAAGATTAGTCCATCGAACCTAGGATCTTATCAATGAGGTTGGCCAAAACTGACCTTCCCCTTCGGGATTCAATCCTGCAACACTAGCTTCGAGAATTGAACGCGCCTTAACGCACTGAGCTATCGCGCTCCAGTTTACGTGAATGTATAGCCATGATAGTGCACGCTACTCGGGAATGTTGGCTTTGACCTAATATTTCATTGGCTCTTCAAGTTTGTCCATAGAAAAGTTGATCAATATATTTTTTTTTGGGTAAAATATATATTATTATTCTAAAAAAAATATAGTGAAATACACAATAACATAGTAAACAAATATATAAATATAAAAATCTAAAGACAGTTACATTAAAACAGAAACATAAATGAACATTGTAATTCAAAATTCAATATTTAACTAAGTGTTAGAGAATCGGAAAACCGAAGAAACGAATAAATGATCGATTTTTTATAACTAAATATTTTTTCGAAACTATTTCTTAGCACCCCAAAATCCTTCATATAAAGTTTTGTCCAAATCTAATGAAAGAAAATCAACAAATCATTGACAATAATTTATCTACATAAGTATATATATGTATGAAATTATTTTTTATGGAAGTAACAAAGTGTTCAAAACACACTTTAACACCACCTCAAGGCCATCCACGAGAATTTGATTCAATTTAAACTATCACAAAAACGTTTTGGCAAATAAACTTAACATGACGATAATGAATTTTACAGGAGATTCAACCACCACCTAACACTTCCTGTGCTCTCAATATTATTCATTTCGTCAAATCCAATTCATCGTTTTTAAGAAAACGAACGAAATACAATAAAAGGAACTCGCATATTTGGCCGCCTACGGCGCCCATATGTTCGCCCTTCGGGTATGGGTAGGTTTTTGGAGCTAGTTTGAGATTGAAAGACACCTTAAAGAATATAAGAGAGGAGAGAGAAAATAATTTTCTGTTTTGTACAAACATTCCTCATAAACAGTTTGACTTTGTACAAAGAATATGTTTTAAGTTACATGAGATTTTTTTTCTTTTTCTATTTCTCTAACTCCTCCTCCTCCTCCTTTTCTTTCCTTTTTTCCTCTCTTTACCTTGAAAAATAGGTGGTTCAAATCAGACAAGGTCTGATTTTTCTTCTTCTTCATTTCTGGTCCTATCACTTTGCAAATAGTTTTGTTAGGTCTGTCTTGACCCAAGGTTCCATAGGTATCTTCAAAGTTCAAATCTGACCATAAATGTGGGAGGAGATAGCGTGCGGACATACAAACGGACAGAGATTGGTGAATTAATATATAGATTTTATTTTATTTATATAAATGAGCATTTTTATTGGCCTTGACGATTTTCTATTGTATGTTATTTGCGTCCTTGTTTTTTTCGTCTACATAGCTCACATGGAATTATATACATTCTTATTTTAATTAGCCTATAATGCTATTATTATATTTATGTTTGTTACTCCATTAACAATTTATTAGAAAATATTCCTGCTCAAAAAGATATACTCTTAAACTAAGGTAATATTTATTACTACTACTAACTAACGTCTTAACTAACGTAGGAACGGAACAACACTAATGGATATGGATAATTAAGAATAAGAAAAATTGCCCATGTGGAAAAAAAGTTATGTAAATATAAATGTTTGGGAGAAAATGGGTCACTTTAATTATAGCTATGTTTTGAATCAGGACTTTTAGTCTGAAGCATTTTTTTACTCCCTCGCTGGAAATGTGGTATGTGTCATATAGAAAATTCCTTTTGTTTGCTTCTATGAAAAACGTACAAAATGATTTATCATGAGAAGATAAATTATGACACAGCTCATGAACAAAAAAATTATTTCTGCTTCTCCGTATAGATATTTAAATATAATTAATTTTAAATATATGTATATTTCATGTGATGAAATATATTTTAACGGACTTTATAATTGTGTATGCCTTTATATAGTACTATTCCATTCGACCTGGCATTTTCTAATGAAATTTCTATTTATGGAAGAACGCAACCAGCCCTCAAAATTGTATATTTTAATATTATTCGATTTGAAGAACCCAACTTCTTATATTGAATTATTTATAAAATAGTATTATTTATATCTTCCCAATCACGTTTATAATTAAAGAAAAAAGAACGAGAATGAATGAGAAAAGTATATAAAATACTATTTTAGAATTGTGACTATGCATGTTGATACCAAATAATCGTGGCTGAGATGTGTCTTTACAAAATGGACACTCTTAGAATTGGGGGTTATTTGATACAACTGAGCTATCAAATGATATTTGGTAAGACTGTTTAATATTGTTACAGGTAATAAGGCAATGTGTTTTAGCTTAAATTTAATATATATGAAATAAGTTTTTTTCAAAATCTTTGGGTATAGTTAAAAAATCAGCAACATAAAAACTTGCATATATATTTACAATGATTAAATGTGGTATTTGAAAGTGTGGAATTGATTCCATATATATATATCAGAGATATACCTCCCTACGATTGAGTAGTTAATCACTTCTGTCAGGAGCATAAGCTATTGCTAGTTTAAGAAATCCAGTGGTATTCCCCATGAAAATCATTCATTGTTTTTTATAGGAATATATACGGAGACCTTTTATTATATGTGTATTTTTGTAGTTTTATACAGAAAAAGATAAGCAATAATAGAAAATGTATGCTTTTTTGCAATGTTATAAAGGTTTTAATACCAGACCTATTAACGAGAATAACATGACATGGGTATGTGTTAAAACCAAATAAAATAATAACATGGCCATACTACTAAAAAACGCTCTAAAGTTCTCTGTTGATAATATCAACCTTTTAACAAAACAAAAAAAAAGATTTGCCTCCCTCTTCCCAGACCTCAATTCTCTAGACTTTGGTATTTGGATGCAAATGAAGAATAAAGAATGTTTCAAAAATTCACAGTGTATTTCGAATCGAAGATTGCTGATTACTGAACAAATGCAATCAATGATGCCTCCTTTTGTCCGAAGTTATTTATCAGGGCAGTAAATGTGAACTAAAATGTTCATTTATGTATCTTTGCAACTGCCCTGAATAGTTTTGCTTTGCTTCATCTATATAATTTTAGTGTATTTTATTTTTACACTGTAATTTTTTTTTCGCTGATTACCAAATAAAATACTTTAATAGGAAAAAATGATGCCGCTTTTATAGTCAACGCAAGTAACATCGTTTGGAGAAGATCATTGAAATACTAATTACACATTTGATAAAGATTATAAATAGAATCCAAATATCATTTATCTGTTTATAATATTTTTGAACTCCTTCCAAATAAAAGACATATTTCTTCATTTATTCCGATTGATTGCAAATTAAAAATCCATCTAGCCTTATCTTAAAACTCTACTTTTATAGAGTTTAGTGTACAACAAAGAAGAATTTCGTCTTTATTCCATTGAGTGTTCCCTGATATTAGGATGGTCATATAAAGAATCCTCACACAATCCCAATCCCATTTTTTATTATCCAACTTCCAGTTCTTTCCATGGGTTTAAATGACCACGAACCAAGGAATTACTCAGTGAAAACCTGGTTGTCGTTACTAAAATATGTAAATACCACTTACCCTTAAAGATGCAATTGATATATATAATATGTAAAAACACTTGTTTTAAGAAGCGAATTATGTACATGTTCAATGGGTTATCAAACTACTTCTTTGTAAGGTCATTAGTACGATTATAACTTTATATATAATTGAAGTCATTGTATTTATCTGTATATTTTCACAATACATACAATACATACAATAATTGAAATAATTAATAAGGCTTTCATGTTAATAATGTGAAAGAAAACACATTTTGAGAGATTGATAGATTTATAGGAAGAAAGAACCTTTAAGAAGCTTACATATGACATATGGCTAAATATGTTTATTAGTATGTTCGATTCAGTAACTTATAAGATTCCTTATATTTATTAGAAACAAATAGGTCAGGAAATAAATGCACCACCTTAAGGAATTTTTTTAGCGTATCAGTTTATTAAAAAAACTTTTTCTACAACAAGTTCATTAACTAACTATATTTACACTCCTTTAATATCACTAATAACTTTTATTGATCACAACAAATTAGTACCTTTCGGCCTATTCATATCGATACTTAATGATTAAGAGAAGGTCGTCTAATGAATCATGCGATGTCATAATTAGTATATATCAGGAATCCCTAACTGGAAAATCATGGTTCGAGTCTGAACCTACAAGGCCCCTTCTACAGACCTTTAACCATATAATAATAAGGTATTTTTTTGTTCAGTTTAAATAATACATATATTTATTGTTCAGTGAACAATAATATTGAATATTGTTTAATTTTTTTGAAACGTACTTTATTTCATTTGACAGTCATAATTCGATAACATGAAGACTTATCTACTAAGATACTTTAGAGTTTTGGGAGCTATAGCCATTACTTAGACATTATTATATACATGATTTAGGCTTTAGGAACTTTATATCAACTTCTTCTTTCAATTTTAGTTGAATACACTTAGTATATGTAATTAAGAAGGAAACGACTCTCGAGAGGGGTAGGTCAATATTGCTTAGTCTCATTAAAAAGGTCCTAGGTTCGATAAAGTAATTTTAACGCCTTAATGCTTATTAATATGCAGTCGGATGATGTTTCATTCAACCAAATAGTAAAAACCCACATTACTAGGTACGTATGAGCTAAATGAATTCAATGCGTGGATATATATATATAATATATATATATATATATATATATATATATATATATATATATATATATATATATTGTAAAGACAAGTCTCTTTCACTCATAAGTCGATAAACATATATAAGAAAACAATTGGTTTACGATCCTCCTTTTTTATTACTCCCAGGTCTTTGAATAAATATAAAATCAATTTCGGTTGTTTCTTCGCAAAATAACTGAAGGGCTCCGTTTAATGAAATGTAATGCGAGGAATATGAAAACCTAAAAAATGTAAGATCAACAAAGAGTTCATGAAGTTATACCTGACAATCACTTAAAATATTCGTGCAAAACAATACATTGATGTGTTTTTAGTTGAGCAATCTTTTTCCCCTTTTTTATTTATATAAATCCCCTAGGAGTCAAGATTCGACCCTTTCCAGACCTTCATCAGTTAAGCAATAAAGTCACCCTGGGGATGCTTATACGAACGCAAGGCAAACCTTCAGCCCAGGAGACTTTGATTTCCATCCCATCACTCTCTCAGATTTCCCCGAGGACTGGAATTACCTCAAAGACGAACTCATCAACACAGCGATCAGTCTGGATCTACAAGCCAGCAAAACGCAATAACGGCTCTGGAGTCGCTCTCATCGAGGATTTCTCATTTCTTGAGCTAGGACAACTACGAAACAACAGAAGGGAGCAATTTGTTATTCAGAAATATATTCATAAGCCACTTCTCATTGATGGATATAAGGTAAATTATGTATATATATATATAATAACAATAATAAATATAAATGTAGTTTAAATAAAAATAAGGTTTCAAAATAAATAAAGTTTAAAATAAATAAGGTTTAAATATATTTATATACTATATAAATATATAATTTGTTAATATTTAGTTTTTTGCATTTATATTAATTACAACTAACAGTTGGTTGAAAAGAGTAATAAATTTCGAGGTATAAATATTCCATATCTTCATGGAAAAGTAAACATTTTCAAATGATTTGATATTGATAAATAAAACAGTTTACCTAATCATTGGCTTCCAAAGTTTTTAACACACATAAAACTTTTGTTCGAAATAGTTAATTCCATAATCACATACTTTCTTAAATATTTTTAAATAACATTTCGGTTCTTATAGTTAAAATGTACAAACAAATGGTAATACGTGGCACATTAATTTACATAAGAGCCATATGTTTTAAACCGTTCAGTTTGTGGCAATGATTCTTTTTTCGTTAGCGTTAAAAATCGAATGATCTTTTTATATATTAAACGTATCTCAGACATTTTACGTTAATTTTTGGTAATTCTTTTATGTTAATACATGGATTTCATTTATATAATTTTCTTATAAATATTTTTGATATCAGTAAATTTCAAGTCAGTGACTTTGAAATTGAAATTCGTCGCGACGTATGGACTTTTTTATATCATAATTTATTAATTTCATATTTAATTTAAAGCAAAAGTTTTTCATCAAACTTTTATTAGAAATTGTTAGTTCAACAAACTTTTCTGCCTTTTTCAAATGGTATTTTCATTTTTATAAAGAATATAAACATATAGTTTTTATTTAAAAAAAATTATATGTAAATAAATTTAATTATGGCTCAAATTGTCTATAATTACATAGTATTAAAAAAATTACTTGTAGTTATAAAAAAATAAATGATTCTTTTTTATATTTTAATTTAATTTTCAGTTCGATATCAGGGTATACGTCGTGTTGACGAGTCTAGATCCTTTGTCCATTTATATATACAATGATGGCCTCGTTCGCATTGCTACGGAGCTTTATTCGGAAAATCCAGAGTAAGAATTACTTCATGTTTTGCCCAAAAAAATCTTCAGCATTATTAACATAAGTCAAAGATCAAAACCTCACAATAATTTTTAAATTATCTCTCATAAAAAATCTATTTCCGCAATAAATATTTTGCAGGGATAGTTTTTATATCCATGAAAATTAATATTGTACACTTTGTTTTGTGAGATATAAGAGTATATTAATGCACTTTTCTCCCTTGCATAATATATTATTTTAATATCAATATTATATAAAAAACTATCCCTGCAAAATTAACTCCTCAACCCACCGCCTCAAGGCATCAACAACAGACGAGGAGGCAACAACGAAAGGAAAATAAGAAAAAAAGGGGTTTAGGCCTCTCGGCCTCGACCCACGATTTATTTTGTGTTCTTGAAGTTTTGTTTGTACTCGTTTGTATTTATTTATGTGTTGTGTTCATTACCTCCGCCGAAGGAGGTATTGTTTTCACTGGCGTTGGTTTGTTTGTTGGTTTGTTTGTTTATCAGCAAAATAACTCAAAAGTACGGAACGGATTTGGATGAAACTTTGTGGAGCTGTTGGAAATGCCAAAAGTAACAATTGATTAAATTTTGGCATCTCTGAGTGCAGAATTAAGATGCAAAACGAGCTAAATACTAATAAATATTTCAAGTTAGCCTACTCTGCCGATAGATGTCGCTGTGCTGTGAAATCGGGTGGCGGGAGCGTCTTCCTCTCGGAATTTCCGTCGAGGGGAACCCTCTTCCGTCCCTCTACGCCGCCCCAGTCGTAAAAAATCCGCCTCGGAAGGCTCATAAGGACCCCGTGACGGCAGAGGTTTGCAATCTCTGAGTGTATATATGCCTCTAGTTATAGTTTATTATTGACTTGGTGTGTTTTTTAAAGTTATGTTAGTACACGTTTTTATGAATAGAGGTTTGGTCTTTTATAGGTAATCTAATTTTAAACTATAATGTTTATTTATGTACCATGTACACAATTTTACCTATATTTTATTTATTATTGTATATTTTATAGAACCGTTATCATAAAGACCTTTAATATATATATATATATATATATATATATATATAATATATATATATATATATATATATATATATATATATATATATATATATATATATACATATATTTTACAAATAAGTTTGTTATATTTTTGCATGTTTTTACTTTAAAAAGTTCATGAGTGTTATTTTTTTAACTGGTCGGTATAGCTTGTTTGTTTATTTACTAAAAGCAATTTCTGTTCTTGCTCAATTAAAATGTTAAAAGTTATTTGGCTTCGAGGCTACAATATTTTCTGACAAAACCTCTATAAAAATATAATCAATATTCAGAGATGGAAAGTCGAGGGATATTTTGGGCGTGTGAAAGGAAGAATGTCTGAAGGGTGCAATTGAGTTCAAGCTCCTTGTTATCACTATTCTCTCTCCTCTTTTGAGGAATATTTATTTCATTTATGAAGCAAGCCAAGTCGGCCAGAACAGAAGGTATTTATTTTATATTTGAATCTCTGTTTTTGCTTCTGTTCGGAGGAAAGAGAAGAGTGATAACAAGAAGCTTGAACTCAATTGCACCCTTCAGACATTCTCCCTTTCACACGCCCAAAATATCCCTCTACTTTACATCTCTATCAATATTGTTAAAAAAAAATTTAAACTTTTATATAGATTATAAATGGATCCTTGGTTATATCACTAATAGTTTAGAAATAATCTCCTCTAAACGGATACCAGCAATTATTTTTTGTAATAAAAATAATGTTATCTTAGGGATTAAAACATGAAAAGAGGTAAATATAAAAAAGGATTTAAGAATGATAAAAAATTAGGTTGTAATAATAATAAATAAATACACTATGAAAGCGTCTTGGACAAAATTAAGAGGTGTGAAGTTCCGTCAACTCCCAGCATCATCGTTGGGGAGTTTGGACATCGCTGAGGATGTCACTACATTTTACTTATAAATGTTGACGTTGGATACCAGCATTTTTAGGAATTGTAACATTGGTTACTATCTGTTTAGCTTCATCCCGAAGCAGAATGTGACAACAACATGGTTAAAGAGGTTGTGTGTTCTAGGGAACGAGCTAAGATCGTGTATTATATTACATCTTATTATTATTATTAAACTGTTCATATATATACAAGACAGCTATATACAAACGATGCTAATACTTATAAACAAAATAAACATTATAGTTTAAAATTTAGCATCGATTTTGAAAAATAATAAAATTTTATCTAATTAACAAGTATTAAAGAATAAGCGGTAAAACACATTAAAAAGAAGTTAAATCATGCAAATTTCTTAAAATTCCTGATAATCTTCCTCAAAATTTGGTGAAAGCGATGACTTTGACTCGGGTAGTATTTTATCAATTCTACATTGAATTCTAAGACTCGGCCTCCGTTGGATCCTGCATTTAAACAAACAAAAATCCACAAAAAAAGAAAATTCCATATGAGTTTTTAAATATTAACCATCCTTGTCCTTATAGCCTCATTGGGGAAACTCGGATGCACGTTACTAACTATGCAGTTAATCAGCAATCTGAGAACTATGTTCATGAAGACGATGGTCTCTCCTGTAAGGGAAATAAGGTATGTAACTAAAATATTTTATTTAAATTTTACAATCGAGCTAATTTATTTCAGTGGCGTCTTCTTGCCCTCTGGGGATATTTGAGCACTGCCTACGGTATTCAAAAAGAAGAGTTCGAAGGAATATGGGATAAAATCAACGATATCGTGATTAAAACCATCATCCTTGGATATCAGAGCTTTAAAGATGAATTCAAGACAAACACAAAGTCCTCCGTGTACAATAGTTACAAAATCCTGGGCTTGGATATTTGATTGATGGAGATTTAAATCCTCATTTAATTGAAGGTGAGACTTTAGAATACAATAGAATGAAGGACCTAGAAGGCTGTAGATGTAAGGCTACTAGGTTAAACTGGGTCTTATAAAAAGCTTTATTAGATTAATAAAATTAAAAATATACTATGCAGGCCCGCCCACCCACTGAGTGACGTGGGCCCGATTTTTTATGAATGTGCCAACTGTGACCCCCCATAACAACTGTAGGGCCCCCCCAACAGCCTTGGTCTGCTGCCGGGCCTGATACTATCAAAAATGCTTCAAAGCATTAAACAGAAATTTGTTATCTTTCAAGTACATCCGCCATTCAAAAAAGGAACCGAAATTTAAAAGCAATCAAAGAAGCAAAATAACTTTTGAACAAATAATTTTAATTTACTAATTCCCCTTCTGCATCGATACACAAATTTTCCCTCTTCAACAAGATATCAAACGAATTATCCTTGTCATATATTGAAATGGACTTTAGGACGTCGGCCGTTGTCTTCTCAATGGCTTCAATCGATGGATGTCACTTTCATATAATTACCAAATGCAGTTTGGGGAACAGATAGAAGTCACACAGAGCCGGATCTAGTAAATAGTAAATAGGGCGAGTGATACAAAGAAATGACGTGTTTTATAAAAATGCAGTTTAGGGAACATATAGAAGTCACTCAGAGCCGGTACTAGTAAATAGGGCGAGTGATACAAAGAAATGACGTGTTTTATAAAAATAGTCACAAATGACTGTTTATTTTGTACTTTCGTAGTAGAAACCACGTATTGACCTCCTTAAGGCCCCAAAACTTCAGTCAAAATACGGCATGCGACTGTTGGAGGAATGCCTCATTCCATTAACTTTCACGGACGTTCTTTTGTTGTTTTTGATCAATTCATCCACTTTTTCAATCACTCGGATCTTGGGAAGTCAGATTTTTTTCTTCTACATCCAGCGTTTCTTTATCCGATTTGAATAGTTAGAACGACTCGTATACATGCGAATGAGATAGAACGTCATCACTGATTACATTTTGTCGTATTTAGGTCTTTCAGTAAAAGCTTTATCAAGTTTCGCACACAATATCAATCAAGTACCACTTTGCCATATTCCTACAGAACACTGGCAATTGAAACACAATAACTTTTGTTGTATGCATACAAAGTCATGAAATTTATTCCAGTTGAGGGAATAAGCCATCTACGTGTAAAAAATGATAACAGATAAAACTAGTGGAACTGCTTTAAAAAAATCGGATTCTTTTGTAATGAAGGGTGTAAAACTGTCTAATGAACTATAAAATGACGCTTTAGACCCCTAAGACCAAGAAGAAGAAGCAGAGCTTTAAGCTTTTTAGGCGTTCAATTTAAAACATGTTACTTTACTCTAAGAAGGTTTTTTATTAGATATTATGAAATAATAACAATAATGATACATTTTATTTATAGTGAATAGTCGACCCGCACTTTTGAATGATGAAGTCGATAAGCAAGTGAATAGGCCCATGGTAATTTAAAATATTATTTCATTTATAATAAATTATGACTTATTCTTGCTAAATAATGGACTAAATAAATTGCTTATAAATAACTATTTACACAAATAATATAAAGATATAATTGAATTGCACGTGTTTAAAAAGCTTATAAAAATATTATTGTTATATATACGATGTCAACAGTAATGCACACAAAAAAACAATATTTTAATTCATTATTTTTACATCTCAATAAAGAGAAAAATATAATTCAAAATAATATTAAAAAGTATTTCACTTATGATGTAAACACATAAATGACGAGTGCATTTAGCTCCAAACTTAGCTCCAAATTCTGTAATGCTTTTGACGTTATATCCTCATCAAATTGATTTAATTGTATGGTTTCTTCTGAAGATGGACGAATTGATACGAATCGTAGGGTTCCATGTTCCGGCTGTGAGCGTTTCTCCTCATCGAAAAAGCTTAATTCAATACACACTACAAAACGATGAAATGTCGTCTTATGATCCAAATATCTACTCAAGGAGAGACGGTGACTCTAAGAAAATCAAGGACTTTGAAAAAGTAAATGATAGAGATGGATATCTGGAGTCCATTTTAAATGAACTTTCCCCCTGTGATCTCAGGTAATATGTTTTGTTCCTCAATATTTATTTTAGATTGTATATACAAACATTCGGGCGTACTTATATATATATATATATATATATATATATATATATATATATATATATATATATATATATATATATATATATATATAAAACAGGAGGAGATATGTGAAAATAACACAAGTAAATTTTTTATAAAAATTTACAAATTGTTTGTGATAATGCTTGAATAATGAGCATTTTTCCTTTTGTGATAATTAGTTTGTCTAATTATCAGTTCTTTTTTAATTATATATATCTATGTATATATATATATATATATATATATATATATATATATATATATATATATATATATATATATATATATATATATATATATATATATATATATATATATATATATATATATATATATATATATATTCTACTTTGAATTTTATTTAAAAAAAATACTTCATTGTTTGTATTTTTAATGATTTTTAACTCAATCTATATTAATAATGTATGCAAAAGAATTACATAAAAAGATAATTAAACACTTATTTTTATAAATGACTAAAATACTTTATAAATAAGACAAACTTTATCAACATATATATATATATATATATATAGGTCGTTTCCTGTCTTTATATATATATATATTCTCTTTCATATCTTATTTACAGGGTCTTGATTAAACTTGAAGAGGAACGCTCTCAGGTCTGCAAGTTTGAGCGCGTCTTTCCAAGTCCAACCTCACACAAATATTTTAAATATATGGACAAGATTCCGTACTATGATAAACTGGTCGACGCATATGAAACCAAATATTGGAGCAATCGAGAGATGGGCATCGAGTTTTTAAGAGATCTCTGTCGACGAAAGATTCATCTTTGATCCTTCACAAAAATCGCAAAAATCCAAACATTAAATTATTTTAATTAAAAGAGTAAATTTATATGACTTTTTTTTTTTGTACCTTCGTACAACATTTATTCTTGAATGTTACCAAATATTAAAAAAACCCTAATCATTACACGTACAAACATAAAATTTTACACAACTAATATTAAACAAAACAAAATCAAAACTCATCAACAATTCTATTTACATATTTAAAAACATTTTTCGATCGGGGGGATTTTGTGCTTCTTAATTTATAAAATAAAATCTGTATTTTAGTTACAATAAAATAATATTTCCGTGCTATCAGGGCCATTGTAAATAAAACAAATTCCTTTCGTGGTTAAAACATGGCCAAACTTAATATATATTTTTTGAACAACCATATCCCATATTTCTTTTAATGTGTTACACTCAAAGAGAAAGTGCTTGCTCGTTTCATTTTTTTCTTTGCAAAAGAAACACAACGCTTCCTCACGAGTCCTGCCATATATACTTCCAAAACACAAAGTGTTTGTTGCTATTCTGTATTTTAACCAGTATAAAGAATAGGAAAATGTATATATATGAATTATTTATATGACTTAATGACTACTTTCAATGCTTCTTTTATATAATTCAATATAAATATTATATGTAAAAATATAACTTCCTTTATATTTAACTAGTTGACACCCTCTGATATAAAATCACAAGATTAAATGTGTTGTTAATGATAATATGCATAATAAACAAGGACTTCAATTTTTCTTAAACTTCTCAATGTAACATTTTTTCATATTCAAAATTTGGGTTTGTAATTATATTAAACTAGCGGATGTTACCCGACACTGCCTGGGATTTTTCAACTTGAAAATAGTCTTTGGAATAGAAAAAATATCATACAAAAAAAATCTAATGATGCCATCACATGTGATGTTTCTTATTAAAATCAGTTCTTAAAAAACACATCATTGGGTCTGTATTGTTATTTATTCTTTTTTTTAAATAACTGAAGGCAGGATATTTATACATTACAACAAGAAGTTATTTTTTAGTCATTTCATGCAATGCCGAAGTCACGTATGATAGCGCTGAATATTGGGGTATTTGTTTGGTCGCAATTGATTGGGAAAAGACAGTGTAAGATAGATCTTAGGTGAAAGTAAGAATTCTTATATTGTTATAGAGTATATAGAGTGCTGAATTCACGTATGGTAGCGCTAAAAAGGAGGGTATTTGTTTAGTCTGCATTGATGGGAAAAATAGTGTCAAATATTTAAAGAGATTGTGAAACTTTTTATCGTTATCGTGGAAAATGGAAAATGATGTCATACTAATCTCCATGTATATATATATAATATGAAAAGGGGTGTTCACAAAAACAGAGACTATTGTCTCACCTTGAAAAACGTTGGTAGGTTTATTAGATATCCTTGTGATGTATCACTGTTCAACCGCAGTTGCTGTCAAAGACATCTGTATTTCAACAGTTGTTTTTTCTTTGTAACCTTAAAATATATATATTCAAATAACAATCATATATAGATATATATGTATATTTAAGTCCCAATGCAGTATTGCCTTAGACCACAAAAAAAGATTCCAAATATTGTTTCCAAATATTAAAAAATACAGCAATTTCCTCCACAAAGAGTCAGAGTAACAGAGACTTTGACCAGGTCCACGGTGTCTTCCTCAGGAAGCGTTGTACACACGGTCTTATTTTCTCCCAACTGAAAAATGACATAAATAGATTTTATCAATATAAGACTAAACAATTTTAATTTAATTTCTTATTCCCGATATATGTATATACATATATATTTATATAAATTTGTATATATAAGCTTTTTAAAACAATTTAGGCTTTAATTTAAACATTAAGTATCTAATTCTAAAAATGTCAAGTACAAATTGCATGTCGTTCCCCTTAACTTTAAATTATTGTATCTCAAAAAATTGTTATTTACTTCGTTGTTGTATGTTTTTTCATTATTCACTCAATTCAATTTGAATTTTTCAATCAATTCAATTTAAATTTTTCAATCTTATCAATACTGTTTAAATATTTTTATTATATGTTTAAAGTATTCAGTTCTTAATATCATGAAAATATATTTATTGCTAAATGTTGCAACATTCGTCCACTTTCATGTCAATTCAAGGGTCGAACAGTGAACTGAAAAGAAGATGAAAATCTTAATATTTTTGTGTTATTATAGTGTTTCCAAGAGTTTATGTAACACGTCTTCGGATATAAAGAGACACAGTATCGAAAGCAAACATCTTGAGATGAGTTCAACTAAGGACAATGATTATATCGCCAATTACCTTTCCTTCAATGACTAGCGGCGCCTCTTTGACGTCAGGGGTGTCCAAGCATTCCTCTTCATCTTCAAGTAACTCATACCACCTCACTCCAATTCCTGGAGAAGGACTCGCAAACTCTCCGTCGGGTCCCAGGGGCGGAAGCCATTCGCAGCATGGTCCTGCACAAGGTCCTAATTTTCCTTCATGAAGGAACCACTTGTCTGGTACAGAGAAGTAGACGCAAATACTGGTCTAAAAGACAGGATTATAACTATTAACTCTTAAATTAGTCATTCAAAAGATGTACAGTGTGTTCCATCAGAAATGTAATTTTTAAATTGCGAATTAGAAATATTTAAGTAATTCAAATCGTATCATTGATACGCCATTTTGTTCATAAAGAGAGGTTTTTATCAGTTTATAAAAATCTGCATTGATTGTCAACCTAAAAATGTTTTCTTTTTTTTCTTCTAAGACTTTATTGATATAGAGATATTACATATAAAAATATATATAATAAATATTATAGTTTAAAATTAAATATAAAATCTAGCAGCAATATCAACAACAATTAATTCTAAAAAGTTTAAAGAAACAAAATTGTAATCATAAATACAGACATCCTATATAATGTAAAAATTAAAAATTAAAAAGATTGAAAATATTTATTTTGTTTGTCTTAGGGCAAATTTCTTGTACTGTTTCACAATCTGTTGCAGAAGTTGGAGATGTCCAGCGGAACAAGAGGGATAAAATCGTGCCAGATCCTCCACATATTTCCATGGAATGGTATTGATCGTAAGGATCTTCACAGTAAAGGCCAGGTATCGCGCTGCCGTCGAAATCATGATGGCCCGAATGTCTTCAATAATTATTATTCTGTCATGAGTTAATTTCTCCGCCAGGTAGCTGCAAATGCTCGCTAAAATTAGTTCTGTAGCTTGTGTTTTCGCTGGTGCCTTTAGGGGATTTGAACTTAGTCCAAAAATAATGTTGGCCGTGACAATTCTTTTTCCCGCTCCTTTAATGTGACCCTGACAAATTCCCTTATGAAGAGGAGAGCAGGACAGTTGACAAATGTATGGACAACTGAATTAAACAATTGTCCACAGTCTTTACATGGTCTATTAAAAAACAGACATTTAGCAGAAATCTGAAACTGGGAGGTAAATCTTTTTCATCGATAGTTTTGGAAATAGAGCACATAATTCGTTTCTTCCAAGACGCTTGGAGGCCTAGCTCTTTCATATGGATATCACAAACTTTCTCGGCTTCCTTTTTAGTATTTTGTGAAAAAGAAATCCTTAAGTGCCAAGGTATAGGTGGAAGATGATTCCCTGCTGCTCTATTTAATGGAAAGAAAAAATTTCCACATTTAAACAAAGGCTCCCTGTCTAAATCATGAACAGAAAAAATTCTTCTAATAAAGCCTTCCAATCTAGTTCTTTTGGCCGAGGGAGGTTTTTGAAATAAAATGGCTTAATAATTTTTTGTCGAACTAAGTCAATGGTAAATGAGGATGAGAAAGCGGTGTGCCTTTCCAAATTATTCTTCGAATGGTTGCTATTATAGAAGAAAATTCCATTAATTTTTCGTTCGTAGCGTCCGTCCCAAACATAAGTAAAAAGTATGCTGAACTAGAAGAAAACACAGCTCGCCATTCCTGGTTCGGATTAACGGATAAATCCACTACCACTTTCTGAAATATTTTAGGAATTATTTATAAAGCAGCGATAGCCCTCCTCCGATATGAGACATTGGCCTCTTCAAAGAGGGCAGATAACTCTTATGAAACAGCTCATTTAGCCATGAGCTTTCTTGAGAGATTGCTTTTTCTGCAAGCCACGTAAGAGATGATGCTTTGAACAGGACATAAGGAACAATGGAATAATTGTATAAGTCAATTATTTTTTGTAGACTGAACTTTCTCCAACGTTGAATGTTGGATCGTAAGACATGATCTTCGATTCTGTTTTTATCATTACACTTCAGTTCAACCATTAACTGATAACCACAAAGTGCAGAGAAGGCAGTTTTGTCAGTGGATTTTGCAGCAACCATCCAACATGTCGATAGAATCATTTGGACTGACGAGAAGTTCTTTAGCCTCCATCAAAAACCACATCGAAAAAATGACGGAGTGTGGACAATTGAAAATCCTCGAAATATCTGCGAAACAAATGATAGGAGTTATGTTAATGTAATGATCTTCGTTGCCATTATTAATGAAATGGTTCCAATTGTTCATGCATTCCTTGAATATGATGGCCATTTGTCGTCGGTAAATTGTGTTTCATATCTCAGATTGCTCCAGGACATAATTTGGCTCAGGCTGCGCCATTCTGCAACTCGTTCTTCACTTTGGTGGATGCAAGACAGCACTCCACCACTTTGCACAAATGCAGCTTTTGAGTTTTTAAATGAAAAGTTTCGAGGCCGAGTCATCAGCAGAAGGACGGGAAATCCCTGGCCAGCTCACAGTCCAGATCTCAACCCATTGGACTTCTACTTCTGGGCTGCAGAACAGACTCGAGTTTATAAGGAAAAACCAGATTCCACTGAGTCTCTCATACAATGTGTCCAAAACTTCGCTGAAGGATATAGCCAGGAGACAATCAAAAACGTTTGCAAGAATGTCCTGAAGCGTGCGTCGTTCTGTCTTCAGGCTGGAGGGGGTCATTTCCAGCCACTTTTGTAAGGCTCCAGATGTGCATCTTATGATATAGGACAATAAATTTTTAATAATCATAAAAATCCATTCTTTTCCTTTAAAATGATGTACCTATGAGGGAATTTGACGAATTTTAAGTACTTCTAATTCGCAATTTGAAAAATTACATTTCTGATAGAACACGCTGTACTAAGGCTATTGGACGTTTTTGTAAAAAATAATTTGATCTTTATAAAATTGTACGCATATATCAACTAAATATATTCAAAATACCCTGCTTAATTTTTTGTTTAATTGGTTGAAAAGCCAGCTCTCCTGCAGTCTCTTTGGAAGACTCGGAGATAGCATATCCGGTTCTAGATTTTTATTTAAAAAAAAACTTTTGGACCATGGAGATTTAAAAAACATAGAGAGCTTATTGGATTCTTCAGAGGAATACGTTTTTGTGCCAAATATAAACAAATATTTATATCTCTATGATCAACTTACGATGGCGTAGTACAAATTGCTTTGTTTATATTGGGCACAGGCGACAGCTGAACGATGTTTCTCCGATATTGAAGGGAATAAGCTCTCTTTATCTTTATATCTCTTAATTTTGGACACCATCTAATATATTTTTATAATTTATGATACTAGTATTAACAAATGAAGTAATTAATCTTTTCACGTTCGTTCGAATACAACTATGCATGAACCACGTAGTATAATGTGTGTTACTAAGTAAACTTTGATGATACCAGAATAAGTTCTGGACGTGGAGCGGCTGTAGGAGTAAAAAATAGAAACAAAATCAATATATATATATAGTTAAATACAGAGCTGCGACTACCGAATGTAAATCAGTATTCGATACTATCGACGGTAAATTTCAAATATCGAACCGATTAAACGATATTCGGTAGAAACTACCAAATACCATACCGATTAACAATCGGTACGGTATATTTGAAAGTATGACTTTTGTAGCATTCATATAGAGACATAAAGATATAGGTAGAGAGCTTATTCCCTTCAATAGCAGAAAAACATCGTTCAACTGTCGCTTTGCCCAAGCGCTCCCTTGTGTGAAGAACTTG
Source organism: Caligus rogercresseyi (assembly GCA_013387185.1). Classification (NCBI taxonomy): domain Eukaryota; kingdom Metazoa; phylum Arthropoda; class Copepoda; order Siphonostomatoida; family Caligidae; genus Caligus; species Caligus rogercresseyi. Next base: position 7,173,449 of record CP045892.1, on the reverse strand, counting down.
AACTTGGAAATATACATTCTTGTGGCCTTAAAATACGGTTTTTGCAGTACGAACACTTAAATAAACTAGGAATATTTTTATATGGCCGTAAAAGATTTACAAACAAAAGGAAAAGTTTCTCTGTGTTTTATGAATAAAGTATCAGGGATGTTTTTAAAATGTGCAGCTTTCGAGTCTATAAAGGCAAAGGATGCTTTGATTGTTTTAATTAATGTGGCAAGGTTTTAGAACTCCTCCCAACTAAATTCATATACTATTAAATTATTTTTAGTAGATTATCGTTATATGGTATTGTAAGCATTATATAGAAGGGGGAAAAATATTAATCGGATTTATTGAACGTTCTGCTTAGATAACTTTTAAAAATAAACTTTTTCTTGGGCGAAGGAGAGTTTTTTTTTTTTTTTTTGCTTTTGTAAAAGTTGCTTTGAAAGATTATGAAAAGTTGTAGAGGATTTAAAAGTTGGTAGGGATCTTGAAGCATAAAAGTGGATTTATTAATTAAGCATGAGTTGTGCATTTTACTGGCTGAGGTTGCATCATGGTGCAAGATGAAGAATATTTGATTCATGTATTTATACTTTTAATATACAGATATGATAAATATAAATATTGAAGAAAGATGGAATTTTTTAACCATTAGTCAGCAAAAAATATTGCCTAATATTTTGAATGAAATTTTAAAAAAACCTCCCTAACCAATACCTCATTTTTAATATAATCCTATTGTTTCCAATATAAAGGAAATGTCTTTAAATTTAATATAAAATGAGCTTCTATCTTTGAGGATAATAACCCTTTTCAGAACTACCACCAACTAAATTTCAAAGTTTGAATATATATACACACAATGACTTGTATAAAGTCTTCAGACTTACAATATGTATTGATTTTCATCTTTAAAGGTTTTTTCTGTAAAAATTTCAAAAGAAAATGACAAAACAAAATGAAAGTCCTAATGAATCACCAATCGTTTGCAATAGTTTAATTTACAAGCTATATCAATTTGATAGCATATCTAATGCAATAGTAGAACAATAAGCACAATTATGTCCATTGAGAAACAATTTTAAATCAAGAAATAAACATTTGAACGATTTTGAAGCTTTTTAATATGTTATATAAGATATAATTTTTTTTATTCGATGGAATTATTTTCATTTTAAACTATTGGTACCAATATAATTATATAAATAGATATGAATAAAATATTTGTTTATTTAAATGATTTGATGGTGCATTGTTTGTGATATTGTCTTCTATTGAAATATATTGACAAAGGACCAAACAAATTAAAATAACTTTGTATTAGACAGATGAGTATTAATATGCATCATGTGTAAGTAAAAAAATTAATCCAAGTGTAATAATAATATAGGCAGCTAAATAATACTTAATATACTCCAGTCCAGTACTCTGGAACCATTAATGTCAATTCAAAACATGACGTAAAGTTCGAGTTTGAAATGGAACAATGTCTTATATTTTATAACTATATTCTTTTATTATATTTCTACTACCTCAAAACATGGCGGTTAAGCGAATACAGGCATTTATGAATACTTCAAAAAAGTGACATATTTACATTTAACCCATTTTGATACTAATTGATAATAATAGCATGCAATAGCATTTAGAATTTTGTCTTTATAGTTGGGTTGAATTGATCTAAATTTTTTTATATATAAATTAATATATATGTATACATATATATATATATATATATATATATATATATATATATATATATATATATATATATATATATATATATATATATATATATATATATATACTTATAAATATACCGTGTAGCGTGGTATTTATAAAATAGAATATATAATTATTTCCATGAATGTTGATTAATAAAGTTGTCCCTTCTTTAAAGTCGATCCAACACCTTCATAATTATGAGTTGAACACACTTCCAAAGGTCCTTCCATATTAAATATTTTTAAATATAACATTTGTTAATACATCCTATGAATATAATTAATTAAGGATTATTGTGACAAGCTGCCCAAATAGAATGATTTCTTTAGCTTTGTATTTACATGCATGACTAGAGGAGTTTCGGGAATCATTTTTACCAATGGTCATATACAAAACTAAGCTGAAAATCAGCTATTGAAAACATGTATCAGCACTCATATATAGAAACCAAAAAAAAACGAATATCTATCTATAAGGCATAACTATCACAATGAATCTCACCTCATTCGGCCTCACAAATACAGGTCCTCCCTCAACGACTTGATCCCCAGAGTCAGCATGCTCCTTGCAGTCCCCCCGGCTCTCGATTCCTGAGTGCGGCACATACCATAGAAGAGTAGGCGGAGATTTTTCCTTCGATAGGGCGCAATGGATCAATCCACCGCATAGCAATAATAGCCCTTGAATCACGGCCTCCTAGAAAAAACAATATGGCGATGGCATAAGTATGCTCTAAGATCGTTTATTCCATTCCGTCTTGGATCTCAATGAGATCGAGTGGATCCCAAACAAATAGACAAACAATAATATTATTAAAGACCCTTCCTTACCTTCTTCATCATCTTGCCGACTCAAGACTAAGGGGCAAGGATCTCCCTCTGCGGCTTATATAGCACAAATACACACCTCTCAACATCATCTTTGACTTGATAGGGTTAACAATGAATCCCCTGTTTCTTATCATCATCATCCTACATAGTCATCGACATTGACAAAGGCATGCTAAATATCCTCCTGCCATAACCAAAATTATACTTTGATTCTATGCTTATCCATGCCTTAGGCTCTTGGTGTTCTTTTTTCTTAATGATGCTCAAGCAAGGGATATGATGTAATTACACCAGATCAGGAATACTTGAAACAATGAGTTCATGACTACATGGTGGGTAATAATAAGAATCTTATAAGCACACTTCTTGAAAGATGCCACATATCAGTTTAATACTTTGTGATATTTTCTTATTAATAGCCAAACAATATTTATATCAAAATTTAATCATTGGAGGCATAATTGTTTTGACAATTTGGTTGAAAATGGTATAGTTTACATCCTAAAAGAAGAGTCGAACTTATTATATTTCCATTTTTTGGATGATCAATCAGCTGTCATTGGGTCGATATGTGACAACTTATATTTTTATGTTGTCTCTTGCTCGATTTTAGAATGTATCTAAAGACTTGAGACAATTAAGTAAAGTTCACCACTCAGAATTGTCTATATTTCGATGCTCAAGTGGAACCGTCCATGATCTGTTTTGTCTACAAAACAAGACATCACATGCTTCCTTTATAGAATACATGTGAGGGATTTGCTTCGTTTTCGACTACTCATAAAGTCGATTATTGTTATTTTATTTCGAGTTCATAAAAATTGTTCCATGATTCGTCACCAGTGACGATCTTAACACCATCTTTTAAAAGCCTCAATATAATGTTTTTCAACATTTGTTTGTAACAAACGGCAGGAGACTTTATTTTGAATTATTGTAAAGTTTTACGGTATTAAACGAAAACCAATATTATTACTACCAGGTACTCTTGAAATATCGAATGGACTAAGAAGAAATGGACAAAGAAAGAATGAACCAAGAAGAAATAAACCAAGGTAGAAAATGATTACTCAAGGAAGAAATGAACCAAATACATAGGTAGGCAACTATTTGAGTGGAATACACCTACCTAAGTATTGTTTAAATACTATTTCTCATATAAATTGAGTAAACAAATACATAAAATAATTTATTTTGCAATTTTAGATATATACTTTTTTGTTATTGTCAACTTTAGTTCAAAATTACCCAAAATTTTTAGATAATACGTTTTGTCTTAAATAATAAGCATACCGATGTTAGAAGCACCTGAGGAAGGATACATGTATAATTTCGAGCGCATACTGATATTAGAAGCACTCTAATAGTAAATATATGTATAATGAAGAAGAATATTTGCCTAATGTCCGACACAATTGTCATAATGCATAAATAAACTTTTTTTTGCTTAGAATAAATCTCAAAAATTTAACAAAAGGGATACAACCTTAAATCAATGATAAGCAATTAATAATTTACAGTGATCATGGAACTAGATTTTTTCATCGAATGAATTCCATTTTTTCCAAAGAAATCAAACGCGACCAAAATTAGGTATTCATTTTTGTAACCTATTAAATGATTGTGCCATCGGTTTGCACCTATTCTCATTCTATCATGTATTACTATTAAAAATAAAAACTATTTTTCATAAAACAATGTTGCTTATTTAAAAAAATATGAAATATAAGTTGAAAATATTTTGAAAAATATCAATCGACAAATCAGAGATAGAACTGCTGCTGAAATTTATTCTAAATATAAATATTCCATTTATAACAATCGGGTCCGAAATTAGGCATATATATATATAAATTCTTCAAAAAATATTAAAATTACAGTGCTTCTAATATTGGTATGTTCGTTTTTTAAGAAAATATTTATTACATATAATAAGTTGGGCTATTTTGAACTAAAGTTGACAACAACAAAGAATGTATTTATGTAAAGTTACAAATATAAAAATATGTTTTTACGTTTTATTTACTCATTTTATATGATAAATCGTATTTAAACAATGCATTCCAATCAAAACTTGACTCCTTGTGTATTTGGTACATTTCTTCCATGAGTAATCATTTTCCTTTTCTGTCTTGGTCCGTTTTTTCCTTGTCCATTTTTTCCTAGTCCATATTCTTCCTTATATCCTCACATTCAGTATTCATAGTCTCTGGCACAAAGGCCTAATAATAAAAAGCAAATCGGTCTGCAAATATTCAATATTCCTCTAGTTAGTAGTCTGTTGTTGGCGATTATCCCATTGCAATCCAACTGCAATTTTTTTTTTACAGGAACCATTTACTGGATAACTTCCAAACAAATTAAAGCAATTAAAATGTTTTGCCTGACAATTTGTGATATGTTGAAGTACGCATCAACGCGCAATTTATTTTAAATAGTATTATGAATGTACTAAAATGAAGCTGCGCATGAGGTAAGCATTTTTATATACAGAAAATAAAAATACATCCAATAAGAATTAAAGATATTGTCTTGTAAAGTATAAGATGGCCACAGGTTTTCAGCGTTGTCTATAACTTTGTTCGCTCATATAAAGATATCATTGAGCCCCAGCTATACACAATTTTGAACAATGGCTTCCCTTATAATGTTGTTTATTACCAAATATGATCAAAGTCATGTCAAAGACATGGAATTACCCAACTTATAACGGACTGTCCATTATCCATCCGGAACCATTCCTCCTTAATTAGCTAATTGAATGATACATAATTACTTTTAATCCCCAAGGATCAAACAATCAACTTAATATTATAAGGTTAATCAATTTTTAAATTGTATTTGTTAAGTACTTAAGGTATATATATATATTTATATTTATAAATATATATATATATATATATATATGGGGGCAATTGGGGCAACTGCTCCCCCCAAAAAAATTTGGGTGAGTTTTCAAATTCGGGCAAATTGCTTGAAGTTTTCGGGCATTTAAGTTGAAGGAAAATATGAAATTATAAAAGCAACCGGATTTTGAATTACAACCAAATAAATATAATGTAATGAATAGTAAGTAATTACTATAAAGAAAACATTAATCTATATATATATTAGGGGGTATTATAGAAAGCTAATATTAAGATATCAAAATTTATCCCCCCGCGAAAGTTGTGCCATAAGAAACTAAATGATCGTAGAAAAATGGATTTTGGTTTGACCCCCCCCCCCTTACCCCCCCCAAATTGCGTTCAAAGGTTTCGTTATGAAGCAAAACTTTTTTGTTATTACTTATTTTGAAAAAAATAGTTTTACAAAATTTAGCTATGATCAATTTATGACTTCGTTATTTCTTACAAATTTTCATCAAATAATATTTAGAGCCAATAAATGAACATAAGTGCTGACGCACAAACCATTTTTTAAATAACAGCTCTTACTAGGGTTCTTTTATAGTTTCAAGAAGGAAAACGAAAAAGAGTGTACTCATGTTAATGTTTTTAAGTTATTTTTTAAATACGTATGCTTTTAACATCTTAATTTTCATACAGTAACTCCCTCACATGGTTGAGAATATAAATCTATGAGGTTGATTAATCCATAAACTTTTGCAGATAATGCTTTGAGCCTTCAATAAAAAGAGGATTTAACTTAACCAAAATCCATTTTTCTACGATCATTTAGTTTCTTATGATACAACTTTCGCGGGGGGATAAATTTTGATATCTTAATATTAGCTTTCTATAATACCCCCTAATATATATATATATATAACATTTGTATTTATTTGCATATAAATATTATATTTGTTTACTTTCCACTATAAAGGATTGCGGTTTTTGTTTCATGCTAATATACATAAACTTTTCTCATCCAACTTAACCAAAAATACAGAGTTCAATGGCAATTATTGCAAAAAAAAGAATTATGAAGGGGGAAAATATTGACGAAGAGCTATGAGATAACAAAGTCTCAGTGATCTTGATTTTAGGATCTGTAGGACATAGGCAAGGAAACCTAGTTTAGAAACATAACACAAATGTTTTTTTATTCCCATGTGGCTCAATTAAACTGCATTCGTGAGGATATGAATGAATGTAATTAAAATAACTAAATCGAAATATTGTTGCCCCATTTTGTCCTGTCCCTTTATGTAGAGGTGATCTACATGTTGAAATTCAAACACATCTTTTCGTATTGCGCTAACGCTCTCTCTTTATTTATCTTATTTTAATATTATAATGGATACAAGCAATGTTTTCTATGAAGACTATTTATTGATATTGGTAGAATAATCATGATATATAATTTCGCTTCCAGGATAACAGATAACTAAGAAACATGGCATCTTCTGATTATGATTTTTTGAAAATTACAATAATAAATTAACAGAGTATCCAAAGAGCTATCAGATCGATATAATCAAAATGATATTCAGTCTAGAAAACCATAATAAGCCCCACTAAGAGTTTAGCTAAAGGTACTGTAGCCCTCATAGATCTTCAAAGCAAGGGAACAAAAAACATTTTTGTAAACGTTACCTGTATCAGAGTTACCTGTAGCACTCTTTGTTCTCTATAATTAATAAATTATGTGAGATATATTAACAGCTTTAGACTCATTTGTGACTGGAGGCTAAAGCTGAAAATAATCCAATTTAAATACTGTGAGTAAGCTTGTTCAACCTTCAATAGGAGAAGGTTAATATTAATCAACCTCATTGAAAAGAGATTCATAGGTTCGATGTGACTCATTCGAAACATATTGACAAAAATGTTTAGGCATATAAAAGAATTGCCTATATATAAGTATATATATAAATATATATATATATATGTATATTCATTTATATATATTCATAGCTTTAATCCTTGAAAAGCCAACAGACTCCATATTATTGATATCATTGATAGTGAAACAGTATGGATCTCTTTCATCATAATTTATTGAACTTTTCTTTATCACAACAAGCAGACTTCTTTTTTTCGTACGTCAGTCAGTATTGCTAAATTTACCCAACCTTTCATATTCTACAAAATATTATTCATAAACCCTTCATACGGAAAAATATTAATCAATTGGTTTTCAATTTCATCCAATTTCCCTCCGTTATAAAAACCCACCATTTGCTACCTCTGAAGTTCATTATCTATATTATATATATATTATGCTTCAGAAGATATAACTTGATATTTGTACATAGGTATGATGAGTATTAACTCAAATAGTTAATTATAGTGCAAATACATGGATTTTTTTATATGTACAATATATAACACTCAAGTGAAAAATAAAGAAAGAAATTCAATTACTTTGAGTACATCCATTTTTCAAGAGCTCCCTAATTATTTTATATACATTGGAGTGTATAAATAATTTATTCGTATAAATAAACCACAACACCAAAGAGAAAATAACTATATATTATATTCTATAAAAACTTTTTGTATTCGTTTTCTATATAATCATCAAAACAAGCAGTGGTTACTTTAAAAAATATAAAGTCATAATTCATTCGACAAAAAAAATCATTTGGTTCTGTTTCCGTCATATATATATATATATATATATATATATATATATATATATATATATATATATATATATATATATATATATATATATATATATATATATATAAGGTCTGTCCTCATTTTTCAATTGTTTGAAATGTTAGTAACATTGTAGTTTTTCTGTTTCTTGGTGATAAAAGAAGACGACATACAAGTTTGAACCAAATCAGTCAACATTACGAGGTCGTGCAACGAGGTCAAAGTTTTAAAAATTTAGTAAAAATATAGTTTTCCGCAAAATTCTTGAAAATAGAGGACGTTACAGACTTCAATAATAATTATCAATTTAAAGGAAATCTAATTTACTACCAGACGTATGTTGTATGTTTTTTTAATAAAACAAAGTTTTCAGGAAAAACAAAGAAAAAATGGAGTGTGTAATGTTAACGTATTTTATAGCTTTTTTGTATCAATTAACTTCACTCGCCTATAGAAGATGACTTGTTCGCTTCAGAGAAAAATAGTACTTTTAAGTTTAGTAAACCTTTGGATGATAAATCCAAAAATGACCTTGGTTGCATTCTATCAATTCAGAATTCAGTACAATCTGAGTTTACATCATATGATTCAGAGCTTGTATTGACCTATAACAGGGGTGGCGAACACGCGGCTCGCGAGCCTCATGCGGTTCTTGGTCAAAAGGAATGCGGCTCTTTGCTTTCGATAAACACCGAAATGGAAGAATGGGAAGACGCTTTTTTATTGAACGGAATGGAAAACCGTTCTGTTTAATTTGCAGCTCCACATTATCACATTTCAAGGCTTCAAATCTTCAACAGCATTTTCGCACGGTTCATGCTAATGTTGACAGAGACTTTCCCAAAGGCACTGAACTACGCACGCACAAAGTGAGTACTTTGAAAAGTCAGGTAAAAAGACAAGCTCAAGTCTTTCACGAATTCAGCAAACATGCAGAAAATGTGACGTTGGCCTCTTACATATGGCGTGGAATATAGCACGTCATAAAACCGTACAGTGAAGGTGATTTTGTGAAACAGTGCTTGAAAGATGTGATTGAAACTTAACTCCAGATAATATCAAACTAAAAGATGCCATCGTAGATCTTCAGCTCTCAAGTCACACTGTTGAGACCAGAATATCAGACATAAACAAAGCGATTGAATCTGATCTCCGCACAGATCTGGAAAATTGTAAATATTTTAGTGTCGTTCTAGACGAGTCATGAGACACACAGGACAAGCCACAGCTGGCAATATTTGCTAGTATGATTTCTCCAGACGGCAGGCTTAAAGAAGAACTTCTGGATATTTTGCCATTAAAAGACCGAGCACGCGGCATTGACGTGAAAGAAGCAATGATGGACGTATTCAGAGAAGCCAATTTTTCTCTCGATAAGCTCACAGCTATAGCCACAGATGGAGCACCATCAATGATTGGATCTGTGAATGGACTTGTGGGTCTTTGCAAGAGTGATGACAGATTTCCCGATTTTTGGAGCTTCCACTGTATCATACATCGTGAACAACTTGTGGCAAAAACACTCAATTTAGACCACGTCATGAAACCTGTACTGGAAATCGTGAACTATATGCATACGCACACTCTCAATCATCGGCAGTTCAAAAATCTCCTTTCTGAACTTGATGCGGATCTGCCACGTGACTTACTTCTGCATTGCACGTTGAGGTGGCTGTCCCGAGGAAAAGTGGTTTCCTCTTTTTACCAACTTTTGGGAGCCATAAAAATATTTTTGAGAGAAAAGAAAATGAATTATCTTCAGCTCTCAGACCAAATGTGGCTCCTAGACTTGGCGTTTTTGGTTGATGTGCTCTCACATTTGGATAAGCTCAACCTAGACTTGCAGGGGAAATTAAAAACGCTACCTGATCTGGTGCAGTGTGTTTTTGCATTTATCAACAAGCTGTAGGTTTTCACAGATCGTATTAAAAAGAGCGATCTAACCCACTTTCCATCTCTGCTCAACATCCAGCATATGGCCGCTGTTAGTGTGGATGCAGCCAGGTACGCGCGACTGCTTGCGCAACTGTGTGGGAACTTCACTGCGCGCTTTCAAGATTTGCAGCAGAAAAGACCACAGATTACATTTCTCATCGATCCATTTAATGCGGCGACAAACTGCTTAAAAGTACCTCTTGTCACCAATGAAGTAGCAAGTGAATTAGAGATAATTGAACTGCACGAGGACGACAGGTAAAAATATCTTTTGAAGGATGGTCCTGTTGTTTTTTGGAGAGCTGTCCCAATTGAAAAATACCCCTGTGTTAAAACTCAAGCTACTCTCCATGTTCTCGTCAACATATGTGTGCGAGTCCCTGTTCTCCACTCTGAAACACGTCAAGTCCAAACATCGATCCATTTTGACTGACACTCATGTGAAAGAACTTCTGCAAGTGGCCACTACAGAGTATAAACCGAATCATCAAAGAAATACTAAAAACAAGAGATACCAGAAGTCTCACTGAGTCAGTTACATTACTCAAAAAGGTAAGTGAAAACTGTGTGTAGCTTATATAGTCTTCTCTCTTGGTAGTTGCAGTGGCGACTCTGGTTGAATGTGGATGACGGCCCCGTCGCTATGGACGGGCCATCGGGGGCCTGCCCCCCCCCCCTAACTAATTGCTTGTGCCTCCACCCCCACCGGAGGCCCAGATCTCTATTTTTAAGTTATTATTATTTTAATTACTAAAGTTGCTTGTTCATCATTAAAAATGTAAAGAAATAATTGTCGTTTCTTGAATTTATCCTACAGTCAGACTATGTGGCTACGTAACGTTACGGGTTATAATAATTTTGCCCCCATTCATTTGATATGTCCCCCTTTAGACTGATGTGTGTAGACCAAGTTATTGGTGTTAATTATGTTATATGCGTTATATTATCAATTGTGTTTTATATTTTGTCTTTTGTTTCAAAGTCAGTGGCTCTTTGGCTTTCACATTAAAGAATTTAGGCTCTTTGACCTGGACTTGTTCGCCACCCCTGACCTATAAGAAATCGATTATGAAAAAAATAAATAATAATGTGTTTCTTAGATTTGCGTCAAGGTATTTTCTCAAAATTTTACTTTGTCTCTGACGCATTTATAATCCATTATATACGTCATTTTGTACGTGAGATATTTTTTTAATGTATATATAACTCTCTACTTATTAAATTGACATGATTTAGTATACCAAAATATTAAAGCTGGTGTACCAAGCTTTCATTTGATATGTTTGGTGTTCTAAAAATCGCTATATTTTAAGAGAAATAAGCAAATACATTTTTGCACGTACTCTCTCAAAAAAAATTGATCTTTTGATATGAGAATATACAAATACCACTTGGTAACTACTACCTGGATAGAAAGAGAAAGAAAAAAAGAAGGGAGAGAAGTGAGGCAAAATACTCTCTCCCTTTTCTTTTTCTTTCTCTTTCAATCCAGTTAACAAAAATGTATTTGCTTATTTCTCTTAAAGTATTGAGAGTTGAAGAATATAATAAATTGCTATTAACAGTAACAAATTGTACAATTTGCTATATACAATAAACGATAAGACAATAACTATAAAATTTTAATTTAGCGATAGCATTAGCAACATATGATTCTATTCATACCTTATTTTGTATTGAAGCCTTATTAAGTAAACAAATATAAATTAGGATAATGAAAATTAATCGATCCACAAAAAAATAAAATTCATAAAGATGAGTCAAACTAGAACTGAATTGGAAGTAACTGAGTAAAATGATTTGTTTATCATGAACGTTCTATTAGCCAACTAAATTTTCTGAAAATATAGTTTCTGTATTTCAAGAAACCTATAATGCTATAATGCTTATTTATATCCTGTCGGATGCAATTCTATCAAACCATATAGGCAAAAAGAAAAATGGAAACCTATAAGTAAAATTGATTTTGATATTAAACAGTCAAACTCTCATGGAGCCTTGAGTTTTGGAGCTAAATATATTGAATCTTTTTACTATATGTAATGTATTAACTCCATTGGCTGCTGAAGTTGAGCAATGAATTTTCATATTAGTAATGTAAATTTATAAGAAATATATATTTACAAAATAATAAAAATGCAGGCTTTTCTAACAATTTGTATTTTAAACAGCGATAAATATATATTACTTCATATATAATAAATAGTACTGGGGACATAGATAAAGTAATTCATTTGAAATTAAATATATTTTGGCTAGAAAGGCATAGTTATTTATTTTCCTTATAAATAGAAAGCTTTCGACTAATTATTTTCGGAATATATCATTATTTGAACCTTTTGAAATCATAGCTAGATAAAAGAGATAAAAATAATAAAGGAATAAAAAAAGTGTCAACAAAGAAAACAACTTTTCAAAAATTTGCTTTGCAAAATAATAAAATGTTTAAAAACACATATTTTACTTGGTATGCTATATTTTTATTTGATAAAGGTCTAAAGATCTGTGTATCGATGGACAAATTATACTATGATATCATTTAATGGTTTTTATACTTTAAGCTTTTATTAATACGTTATTCATTATTTATTTATCATTCATACGTAGTTCAAACGATATTAGGAAGAACTGCCCGAGGAAAATACAGCCTAGGAAGAAATGACTCAAGAAAAATTCAAATGGGAAGAAATAGCCACAGATAAAAGGAATTTGATGACGCCTGAAAAAATGGTTCAAATAAATCCTTGCACCATTTATCGATCATTGCAAAAATAAAGTAATTTTTGCCTAATATTAGCTCATTTATCTGTGAAATGGTATTTGTAAAATACTTAGTTGCATTGCACTTGCCTATCCATGTACTTGGGCCATTTATATTACAAAAAAACTGTTAATTAGCAAACCAATTAAAACTGAAACAAGAGAGCAATTCGTATTGCAGCAACTCCTAAATTTTCTGCCTTTGATATAAAGATTCCCTATGTGGAGTATAAAAGTGGAGGTATGCTAAAGATACAATCCGATACTGCTCTAGGTACGTGAATGTCCATTTAAATTTTCTTTGTTCGCATCAAAGAAACCTTACACAATTAAATCTTGTTTTGTGAAATTAATTTATTATTAAGTTGTTAAAAAAGTTTATTTATTAAGATTTTTTTCTTAATTAACCACTATGAAAAAACTCTTAGTTTTTGTATTTCAATGCTTCATCTAACCTATATTGTGATAATCTTATTGTTCATTAGCCTTTATGTTTTTATTTTAAATTTTAAGAGAATGTTTCTTTATTATATAATCATGTAGATTTTCTAACACAAATACTCTAAAAGTATATATAATTTTTGCCCGGTTATTTTATTTTTATTATCTTAACCCATTAATAAGGAAGTATTCAGTAACTGCAGTCACTGTAGTCATATGAGTCAGCATAGTATCATATATTATTAAATAATTTAAAGGGATGGAGCCAAAGGTGTGTTCAAATTGTTGTTTATCATACTACGGATAAATATTCCTCTATACACACACACATCCAGAATAGAGTATGCATACAAACACTAAATTAAATACACAAACACCAATGCTCTATGTTAGTTATTTTTGTGCTTGTTTCCTGCTTGAAGAGGATCCCTTTCAGGATAGCAGCCCTTATAAACAAAGTATGTAGAGATCAACAAGCAAATCAATGCCCATGAGAGCAGCAAAGCAACATTTTTCATGCAAAATAAACATCACGTTTTTATTATATGTGCAAAGCTTAAAAGCTATATTTTAGTATACAAGTTGAAGTAAACAAAAAAAGATGTATCCGTGTGGTGAACAAACATACAGTATAACAGCTAATTTATAATCCTTGAGATCCTATCCAACTTTTGAACCCAATTATTTCAAAGCGCATTTATGTTGAGGATATGTGGAACGATCGAATGACGAAAACTAATTTAGTACATAACTTTTGGGTCCGTTGAAGAGACACTTAGCATTATTCGATTTCGTTCAAACTTACACAAGAAGAACTGTATACAATAGGGTATAATATATATATATATATATATATATATATATATATATATATAAATATAGTTAAATAAATTATAAAATAAAAAAGAGAAATAGACCTATACGAATTCTTCATTTGTGAAAAGAATAGGGAAAACCTTAGATATTATTCCCAACCTTAATTCATGCAACAGAAGCCTGACCTTATACTTATATATAAATGTATATATATATCAGAAAACAACAGTTCCCTTAATAAATGGTGGATCCCTGAACCAACATATATTTTTCATTTAATCTATATTGCTTAAGGACTTTTTATTCACAAGAAAAAAAGCATTTCCAACTGAATGAGTGGTTTCATGAAAATTGAGATCATACCTCTTATAAAGAAAATTGTCTCATCGATTTTATTTGTTTAATTTTGTTAATGGAATTGCATAAAATAATAGGAATACTAAATATGTTTTCCTCTATCAGCAAATGAAGTTTTCCTTGTCTACTCTTGGGGCTTATGTATAGATGCATTTAGTTGATATTTCTGTAAACATCAATAAATGTTTATATTATATATATATATAACAACACAATAGATATAAAATAAGTCTGGTTTGTTTTTTCAAAAAGTAAACAAAATAAGTCAAAAATTCCAACAGGATATTTTTTATCTCATATTTTTCTATTAAGAGAGGTTGAGTGAATTTACACAATTGGTATAAATTCAAGATTTTCTCGAGGACGCTTGACAAAGACGTTGAACTGTCCAAGACAACAATCTTCATAATTTACATAGTTTGTTAGGAGACACTGCCCTCTTCATAGCACCAAAATCAGTGCCACTAAAATGACCTATGATGCCTTTATTGTTATCAAAATACTGGTTAATTGTAAAGGGTGTAGCTGTAAATTTCTATAAAGAAATTGCTAGCATATGATGCCTTTCTCTCAAATTTTGGAGAGGGCTCGAAGATTTGTGGCTTGGATCAAACGCTTTCAAGCTTTAAAAGACTTAAAGGAACCGTAGGCCCTCTGACAGTCGCCGATCTTCATTGAACATTACTCGGCCTAGCTATACATGAGCAGGAAAATCTTATTGAGGCTTAAAAGCGGAACTAAACTCATGAAAAGTGATAGCTTTGCGTTTTGAATTTGATATGGGATGAAAAATACAAGTGGGTAGCTTTCTCTCAAACATACCCACATTACCAGCCGGCACATGTAGTCTTATATTGATTTCAGGGCAACACCCCACCGTTTCATAATGCATAAACTTAGGTTCCGAAATATTTTTTGTGTGGCGTCACATCTGCCAGAATACATAAACAAATCACTTTTACTATTTAATAAGTATTAAATCCCTACTCAAATTTTCATTAATGAATCTTACCCTTACAAAAAATTGGCTTCAATTAATTTAAAAAAACCAAAAAGACAGTGTGCAGCTGCTGTTTGTCCTTCATTTGATCCAATTCTCACAATGTAGTATACCACTCGTTTCCAACTCAAGCTCAACTCTCTGTTAAAAGAGCTGCAGTTCAATGTCAATCAGATAGTGAATTTTTAGTGCGTCTCTGGATCGAAAGAGCTCTATGAAGTAGACTAAATCTTACAATACATTGCAAGATTCATTATTGGATTCACATTTTGCTGGTGAAATCGAGCATGATGGCAAAATTGAGGCAGACGATGTATATTTAGATTCTGCCCTTTCGACAAAACAATATTCAGATTTTGAGCATATCCCTTCCAAAAATGGCTTCTCTAATCACCAGGGCTTTATATATGTGTGTGGTTTTATAGCGTACAAGTTAAAAATATATCATCCACACCTAGAGAATTACACATCAAATCTAAATGCAGTAGAATTAGCTCCTTGGTTGAGGTTTATCTCGAAGGGTGGGCTTATACAACCAAATTAGCATTTTTTAGATGCTATGAGGAAATTTGAACATTTTTTTTCAACTAATTTTATAGCATATGAAAAGGTTGATAGGAACGACAACCTTGTCAAAAAGAGTTTCAAAACATTGTCAAAGGTGCCGTCGGTTCCATTGGAAGCTATTAATACATTTACTAAAATCTTTGTATTTCTCCAAATAAAATATAAAAAACGCTTTCAAGAGTAAAAAGCTAGTCATAGAAAAAGTTAAAGAGATAGGCGAAAAATGAAACAGTGGATTAATTAAATGCTTCAATAAATTATATACTTTTTCTAAATATCTCTTTGTATTAATATTTATGTAATATATGATTAAAAACAGTATTTTGTTTTATTATAATTTATTTTGTTAGTGTTTATGTGTTTTATCATATTATGATTGAAGAGTTAGCTTTTTATGTAAAAGTTTGGATAATTCCAGAAACTTTAAATTATTAAAAATTTATGAGTATTCACAAACTATAATCTTTGTCCGTTTTTTAATAGAATTGTGATAATTAATTCCTCTGTGATCTAATTAAAGGCTAAATTCGATTATATTTAACATATTCTACTTATAAAATAGACCTTCTTTTGGCATATGTTACGTCATGCTCATGAGGTAGGTTGCGTGGCGGTGTATGTGGTTTTACTTTCATTGGTTAAAAGTGATCTACCTTACTTTTAACTTACCTTGTTTTAGGGCAATGAGGGTTAGCACTTCTATTAGTAGAGCAGAGCATAAAAAATGTTTCACGCAGGATCTATTTCCACATTTGGTTCGTTGCTATGTTGATATTTGATCGTCCGTGGAAGACGCATTTTAAATTATGTGTATTTGGGAAACTAATAAAAAACAAATAAGCTCAAAAACCGTTATTTGACGCCCTCAAATAACGCATTACCTAATATGTTCCTTAATCTCCAGAAATACTTATTCACCAAAAGTTAACAGCCTACATCAAGAGCAACTACATAAGCCAGGACCTTAAAGGGAATTAAAGCTATCGTAAAAGCGCATTATCAGAATTTATGTATACGAAGGAGTACGAATTATTCAATACACTTTTACAGTTTATCTAAACTGTGTTCAGATTTCGTTGTAATTGTATTTTCAATGACAATAATCTGTATAACTTTCTATCTATATAACAAAAATGTCAACTTGGATCAGAACAAGGTTATTCCCCTCCCTACGTACAGAAATATCACCTCAATCCTCAAAGTTAAAATGCAATTAAAAGGGAGGTTAAGCATCCTACAAAAGTTTTCATAATTTAATTTCGACGAATCAATTTAGAAGTTTAAGAAAAGCCAAGCTTCAGGATCAAATTAAAATATGGCTCGTTAGTTTCAATTTTCATACATAATTTTTCCTTCATATCATAACAATAAACAAAATATAGCAAAAACGGTATTAAAATAACTGAAATTGTGAAAAACAGTACAAAATATTGCATATGCATATTAAACTTTTTTTACTACCTATCATAAGTTATAGAGATAATATTCTGGATACAACGTCACTTTGAATTTATCCATGCTTCTTATTATAACATATAAATAAAAGCCGAATTAGAATCCCATTATCTCAACACTTCACTCAAATGAAACAGTTAGTTACCAAAAGGGGTTTTTCATTATTGTAAAAAGAAATTAATGAAATATCAAACACATACTGCCTCAAACCACGTTAAAATTTAAATACATCTGTTTGAATATAGCAGATATATATGTACAGAAGAAGAAATAAAGTTTTATAATAAGCAGATGTTATAACTTTAATTCTTCTTCTGATATTAACTAAATTATATATCTTTTTTTACATAATCAGTCTCCTTTTGCAAAGACTAAAAAGGCAAGAGCGTTCTATGGGTTCAAGACTTCCATGGGCGAGTGAAGCTTTTATCAAACCCAAAGTTTTAGGATTCTTTGACCCCAAAAACAGTTTTCCATTTAACTACAAGGATTTGGTCATAACTACTTTATATTAATTTAAATTGATAACTTTTTGTTGCACAGTCGTTTGGCGCTTATATGATTTTCCATATACCTAAATGATATATATATATATATATAATATAAATGTAAATTGAGTCAAAATCTAAAAATAATAATTACAGACTCTTGACAATGTATTTTAATCCATATATTCTCTCAACAAAAGTAGTTATTTGAAAATGTATATGATTTATTTATAAAAAATGCTATATATAAAAATAAGAGTCAGTAGGAAAATAAACCTAAACTAAAATATTTTCAACATTATAAACCAGTTAAATATTGACAATCTGTTTGACAGTTTGTTAGGCCGTTGATGTCTTCACATTTTCTTCAATAAAGACAGAATCAAAATTATTAATAAGCCCCAAGGATGAGATAATGTGAAATTTTGCGGTTACGATAATGGATGTAGTCACAGATAGTTTTTAATTAAGCAAAAACGCTTCAATGTATTTAAGCATAGCAACAATGCAATAACTTTTTGCCTCATAATTGAAAATCGATAACAACATATGTTTATAGTATTACATAAGCTTAAGAATAAGTAGAAACAATCTCAAAGAAAGATAATATCTGATTAAATATGAAATTAATTGAAATGTGAAGAATGAAAATAATATAAATATCATAGATATGCGTTTTACTTATGCGAATTTTTTCATACAAAGGAATATTTTTTGATAATCATACCAAAAAATGTAGTTTTTTAAACAGTTAAAAATATATTTAGAATTCAATTCTGACTCATTCAGTAATCTTAAGGGATATATTTAAATGGAAAATGTCTTTAAATAATTTTGAATATCAACGATTTCAAAATTCGCTATTTTAAACGAAGGATTCCCTTCTTTTTATTTAATGGGTCATTTATTTAAAATTCATACATAACATAATATATACAATAATAAATAAAAGAGCAAGAAGGGTTGTAATAATAAAATCATAAATAAACATTGTAGTTTAGAATTAACCCTCTGAAGCAAGACCCATCACATCATTAATTCCATTTTATAGATATAACGTTAATTATATCCATACGGATGCAATTCTATCATATCAAATAGGCAAAAAATATTCCCTCTTCTTCGAAATACTTGCAAGTGACATTTTGACGCACTTTTACAATACATATTAATGAATTATGAATATAAAAATAAGTTTTAGAATGTTTTAAAAAGTTAGCTACTCAATAAAAACTAAATATTGCATATTAAATCTTTACTTTCATCGGATGAAAATAAAGTTATAAGCATGTGAATCAGATTATTTGTTCTATAGGCTGATAAACATATTTTTATCTTGAAAAAGTGTCGTATATCACATAAATATTATAGTCAATATTTTTTTTAAATACATACATACATCTTGTGGGTAGAAGGATTATCATATTATTGTCTGATCTTATGAAACAGGATAGACATCAATAATTAACCTTACTATGAACAGATGTGTATTAAATTAATATTAATATGAGGCTTTTAAGGAGTCCGTTCAAAGAGTTATAATTGACATTGATCTAGAGATATATAGTGTAACGAAGAATAATTTTCTTAATACTGAATAAGATGTTTCATCTAAACAGCCACCAGATAAGTGAATCTATTTCATAGTACTTACTAAGTAGTATTGTTTTTTATTGTGCATTGTATCTACCAATCACGTTCTAGAAAAAGTTCCACGTCTGATATCCTTATATATAATAAATTAAGATAATAGTATGTTTTAATGAACCTAAATATCAAATGTCAAAAAAGAAAAAAGGGCAGTAGAACAGTTCCAAAAATGATGAGTTCTCAATTATATATATATATATATATATATATATATATATATATATATATATATATGTATATATATACATATATTAGAGCTGGGGTTCGGTAAAAAAATATAACGCCGATTGGTATTCGGTAGATTTTATTATATATTTACCGAATATCGATCGGTGCGGTAGATAATAAAAAAAGATAAACTTATTTATGTATCTGCTCTGTGATTTCTTCATTTAGAATTGGACAATTTATAACAAAAGACAATTAAGTACATAATTTTTTATAAGATAATTTGCAATTTCTTGCATGTATTTTTTTTACAATTTCATATATTCACTCGGATTTTGAAGGAAATGGAAGGGAATACCAAATAAATTATTTCCTTAACTGTCTTTGTTATACGTTGTCGATATTAAATGCACTTTCAGGTACTTTAGTACATAGCATGTGCAATGTGCATATGTTGAATGTATTTTTATGTATTTGCTCTATAATACTATAAGTTGTCCATTGGAGCCATAGAGATACAAAAACATAGAGAGCTTAAGGATTCTTCCGAGAAATACGTTTTTCTGACCCATATAAACAAATATTTATATCTCAATGATCAACTTACGATGACGTAGTACAAATTAGTTTGTTTATATTGGGCACAAGTGACAGCTAAATGATGTGTATCTGCTATTGGAGGGAATAAGCTCTCTATATCTTTATATCTCTATGATTATTTCAAATAAAATAGGAATGCAATTTCAATTATTTGTAATTTTTCCACGATAGTTAGACAGTGAAAAATATTGATCCGGTTAAACGATTGACAAATTATGAAGACTATTTGTGGGTCCTTGGAGTAAAAAAAGGATTAAAAGAATTAATTATTTTGTTCATTTCGATCAACTAACTTCCAGAAAGAAAAAAAAAGGCGAACAAATGAACTGTTCACTGTATCAGTATCATAAAAAAATTTAATTATACGAATATGATTCAAAAGCTGCTGATAGTGAAATTAAGAAGATCATTTTATATTCAAATTCTTTATATTTCAAAATAACAATAATTAAATCATATATAAGAAAGATTGACTACTTACAATATAGATAATTCATGTTTTTTTACGAAGCATAGCTTTATAAAGAATATTCGATTTGTCCTTAGATTAACTTGTAATACCACTTGTTCAGTATTTTATCTTGTAATGAAAAATACTTATATGTTTATATGCAAACGATAACATAAAATATAAGTAAAGATAACAACTACTTTTATTTTTATTTTCTACAAAATATCAGCTTTGCTTCAGTTACATAAGTTGAATTTCGATAATTTTTCTGTTAAATGTTAGGTTGCGAGAGTAATTTTTAGTTATATATTCCGTGAGAATATATATATAATGTAACCGAATGAAGTTTTGTTATCTGATATTCTTTTTTGTTTATAATTGTATGACTTGAAGTATTTATTAGGTCAAAATATCGTCCTAGATTAAGGAAAGAAACCCAAGCAATAATAATTATTGTAAAACTTTCTATAAACTAATGTCATGATATATTAAAAATTCAATGAGCATTCACCTTACATTGAAGATAACCAGATTTAAAGAAATGTAAATGCATTTACGTTTTATCCCATTGTACCAATCTGATATCCCTATAGAAAAAAGCTCTAGTTAAATATTCCTTAATACAATAAAAGCATATAAAATTATTGTATTTGTTTTTAGGGGCATCACATAACAGGACCATTTGTTTTTTATTATATCAACAAAATTAAGAATAAAAATTGTAATTTCAGAAACATTTATTTATTCTATCTAATTTTTTAAGTTATAAACAAATTTTTGATTATATTTTGATGATAATACAGAGAGTATATAAAATTGAGGATTTTTAATTTTATACTGATAAAATATTCAAACAAGAAGTGTTGTAAGTAAACAGAACCAGTCAAGGTCGTGAGTCGGATTATATAAAAACCTATAAGAACGTTTCATACATTTCTGTTTACCAAATTTTAACTTTGATGGAGACCAAGAAACTTTCTATGTGCTTTTGAGATATTGTATTTGTTAATTTTCATAGAATATGAGTTTTTTGTACTTGTTTTTTTTTTTAATGTTTGAATTCAATTCTTAGATTCGGTTTTTAACTTTATAATTATTTGAAGTGTATGTTTGAATTCGTATCAATCTTTTGAGTTAGGATAATTTCAAGTGATCTGACCTTGTAACATTTTATTTCAGTTTTATTTTGAATTATTATTAATATAATGCATAGCTACATTACAACAATAGTAAAATATAAGTACAATATTATTTACCCATTTATATTGTTTTCGTATGATTGAAGCTCAAAAAAGCAAAAAAATAAAAATGGGAGGATTTAGTTCATTACTTTCAAACCCATGTTTTGTTGTCTTTGTTTATTTTTATATAAATCCAGGATATAATTTTTTTAAGATAAAATAAGTGAATAAAAATAACCTTTATAATCCATATTTTTAAAAAAATATGGTTTTAATTTCAATTGTAACTGGGATTAAAAAGTAATAAAGGTGGTAGAAAATCCATCGTTCGATAACATTGTGCTTATAATGAAAATACTTAATAAGAGCCAGGTTATGCAAATAGCGTTAAGAAATATATAAAAAAATAGTAAGGAAAAAATACTAAAAGGAATAGAACAAAGAAAATTGCTAAAAAGGAGAAAATAAATAAAACATATCATTAAAAATCACTTAAATACAAAATCATATTTAAAGGTTTGGCCTATATTCTATCTTAGAAATTTCGTGTAATGGAGAAAATTGTAAATAATATATTCTTAATGTCGACCTCAGAAATCCTTCTAATAATGGAAATGTTCTAATACAGCTATATATTGTTATACATATTGTCAATATTATTTTTATTTCTGAAGATGTGAAAGGAAAACAATAAAATAGATTACAAGCTTTGTGTCGAAGAACATAATAATATAATAAGTCCTTCTTTTCAAAATTTATATTATAAGCGTGAACTAATATATTTAAAAAATACTTTATTAAATCAAAAAGTCTTAAATGCACGCTTTTTACAGGCAAAATTGTTTTTTTAAGAAAGGGGAAAAATACATATTTCTAAGGAAGACCCAAAATTGTTTATATGACATGTCTATTTACAAATATTAAAAAGGAAAAGAAGCATTGTTCTTCAATAAAAACTACCTCGGGGAAATGATTATATCTCATTTCATAGGAGGATTTTTTCCTTTAAGACCATCATAGAAACAAACATTCCTTCTTTTATCTATGTTTGATGTCTAGAACTTTTTACAGGGCGGGGCATATGTAATGCTAATCAATAAAACATATATCGTATTTATTATAGTCTAGACTTTTTATTGGTTAAGATGTTTATTTATTTTCTAAAATCCTTACAGTAATATCAATTTTATCACAAAGATTTGTTGAATCAATATTATGATAATACCCAACTGTATGTTAATAAACAAAAATTAGTTTTCATTTATAGCCACAATCATCAAATTAACGATTCGTGGGATATGGCTGTCGAAACTATAGTCTCAGCCATGTGTGGTAAAGGTCACAAGTTGTTCAATTTTTGAAGAAAATAGCTGAAATATTATAAAACGTGATGACAACGAATCTAGTTGCGAAGTTTAATGAGGAAGTTTCGCTAGGGAGGAAAAAAGATTGTCAGATAGGCAAATGAATGTGGAAAAAATATTTATAAATTAAAGTCGATTTGGATTGCGACAGCCGTGTGCGTTAAAGCGTGTTCAACTCTCAATGTTGGGGGTGCAGGTTCGAATCCCGAGAGGGGATGGTCATTTTTGGTCTACCTCATTGATAAGATCCTAGGCTCGATAGACTAATTTTAATACTATAGTTTCAAGACAATAAATTTAATCTTGGGTTACTTGATGGAAACTATTGTAAAATGTATCGTTTGTCCAAATTATTATCTAATATAGTGGAATCTATTATGAAGAACTAAATATGACATCATTGAAATATATCTCAGACCCGCTTTTAATGCTTAATCAAGATAATGAAATAGTTGAAAAATAAGAACAGCCCTAATGTACATATGTATAATTTTATTATTGAGATTCATGACGCAAATCTAAGAAACACATTATTATTATTTTTTTTGTCATAATCGATTTCTTATAGGTCAATACAGGCTCTGAATCATATGATGTAAACTCAGATTTTACTGAATTCTGAATTGATAGAATGAAACCAAGGTCATTTTTGGATTTATAATCCAAAGGTTTACTAAACTTAAAAGTAATATTTTACTCTGAAGCGAACAAATCATCTTCTACAGGCGAGTGAAGTTAATTGATACAAAAAAGCTATGAAATATGATAACATTACACACTCCATTTTTTCTTTGTTTTTACTGAAAACTTTGTTTTATTAAAAACATCAAACATACGTCTGGTAATAAATTAGATTTCATTTAAATTAATAATTATTATTGAAGTCTGTAACGTCAACCATTTTCAAGAAATTTGCGGAAAGCTATATTTTTACTAAATTTTTAAAACTTTGACCTCGTTGCGCGACCTCGTAATGTTGACCGATTTTGTTCAAACTTTATATGTCGTCTTCTTTTATCACCAAGAAACAGGAAATCCACAATGTTGCTAACATTTCAAACATTTGAAAAATAAGAACAGCCCTAATGTACATACAAAGAAGGGGGAACATAAGAATAAAAATATAATTATGCTAATTAGTAACCTGGCCTATGTGTTTAAGTTTTCACCAGCATTTTTCAGTTGAAGTAGCCTATTAAGAAAATTGACTCGAATCTGTGTTCTTTTTTTACAAAAGCAATAATAATTTATTTTGAATAATTTGGATATTAATTGATTAGTGGCTTAAAGAGTCTTTAAAAACATGGGGTCTTTATCGATTGTGTCATGCGTTAATAATAGTAACGAAAGGTTGATGATCCGTGACGAGGGTGAATGTTGATAGGCCAAACAGGTATCTGTGACATTTTCGGAATGCCCAAGCAGCGGCGAGCATCTCCAGTTCAACCATAGCGTATCGCGCCTCGGTGTCGGTGATGAAGCGGCTTCCACATTCGATTAATTTCCATGCGTTCTGTTCATTCTTCTGGAGTAGAACGTACCCGAGGCCGTTAAGTCTGCTCGCATCCATGTGTATCATCATCTTTCGCTTGGGGTCAAAGGTTGTTAGTATGGGTGGAGAGACTAGGCAGTTTTTTTACTTCTTCGAAGGCCTTGGAGTGATCCTCATTCCAAATGAACCCATTTTTGGAGCTGAGGAGTGGCCGTGAGTACTTTGCCGATACCGTGTCTGAAAATCTAGTTAGCTGTTAAACCAATCCCAAAAAAGATCGGAGATCTTTTATGTTCTTAGGCGTTGGAAATTGTGTTATAGCTTTCATTTTCTCTGGGTCCGCTTTGATGCCTTGGCTTGTGACTATAAAGCCGGCGAACTTGACTTCGGATTCAGTGTAGTGGAATTTTTTGGGATTCAATGTAATTCCGGTTTCTCTGCAGCGATTGAGAAATTTTCTCACTTTCTGCTCATGGAGTTGAATGGAGTTATTATGTAGAATGATGCCATCCACAACCTTCTCTATGTTATCTATATCCGCGAGTGCTTCGTCTCCTCTGCGATTGTATTCGTCTCCTGCGGATGAGAGGCCATGGTGGCGTGGAGGTGCTTGTGGCGTCCCCGAGGGGTTAAAAAGGTCGTGAGTTCCTGACTTTTTGAGTGGAGCGGTATCTGATGGTATCCTGGGGTGACGTCGAACGTTGTGAAAATTCTAGCATTGGGAGGTATGTTGGATACTGCGTTTTTTGGAGAGGTGATAGGATGGTCCGGTCTTCGGACATGCTGGTTCAATTTGCGTAAGTCTACCGTGAGTCTTAATTTTTCTCCTTTGGCGACGACCGACATGGGGTGAACCCATTCAGTGGGTTTGGAGATCTTCTGTTTGACGCCTCGTGATTCTAAATCGTCAAGCATCTTTTTCACTCGCTCACGAATAGGTAGAGGGGTAGGTCTGGGGCCTCTGACCTTGGAAGGGGTGACATCAGGCTTTAGGTGGATGACCATAGGTGGCCCATCCATCACTTTCAGGTGTTTTTCTCCGTCAAAGACATCTGAGTACTCTTTGAGGAGGGATTCCTTGGTTGTTCGGAAGTTTGCAGCTCCGACCTTGGATACGTTCCGGTGAATGCTTTCGGTTGCTACCTTGTGAAATGAAGGTGCTTCAGCCGGAATGGACTCAAATGTGTCGCCGTTGACGTGAAGTATAGTGCGTTTGTCCTTCTTTGCTGTTATTGGGGCCGGAAAGTCAGGGTGGATTATTCCTAAGGCTATGGATGTTTCGAGGCTGAGGAGTGTGCCTCGGTATTCGCTCGAAACCTGGAAAGTAATGAAAGTCCTGATATCATGAAACTCAATTTGCAAATTGATTTCGCCGATGATGTCAATGCTGAGATTGTTTGCTGCTGTGAGCTGTCCATCTGGCTTTTTAAGGTTGCTAATGTCCAACCCTAAGCGTTCAGCGTCTTGTTTCCCCATGAGGTTAGCTGATGCGCCGTTGTCTGGAAGGACGCGCTTGAGGGTTCCCAGAGATGTTCCGTTCATGGAATAAAAATTTACGGTAATAGACCTTACTTCATAGAACTTGGGTGAACTCGAGACTTTGTCCACGTTAGCCACGTATACGGACAACACTTTGGAGCTGCGACACATGGATGAGTAGTGTCCCTTCTTGTTACAGCTATTGCAGCTCTGACCATTTGCGGGACACACATTTTTGCTGGCTGCATGTGTTTTGCCACAGTTTCTGCATGCGTTAGCTCCGTTCGTCTTTGATAAGGAGCGGTTGACATTGGCGCGGATTCGACTGGTAGGTCTCGATCTGGGTCTAGTTTTGGCCTGGATGTTTTGAATTTCTACGTTGGAGAGCTTGGAGGAGGATCTGTTAGCCGACTCTTTGGCTCTACAGATCGCGATTGCTCTGTCCAGGGTTGGGAATGTTGACTCTTCTTCCAGTGTTCCCCTTGTATCGTTGCCGTGTATGCCGATTACAATTTGCCTGACGATCTGTGCGTCACGACAATGTTTGCATAATTACGCTTCATCCGCCATGTCTTTCAGCGAAAACCAAAACTTGTCGAAGGATTCTTCAGGCTGTTGTTTTCGTTTGACGAAATTCACTTCAGCAACGACTTTGTTGGATTTTTTTACTGAAGTAGTTGTGCAGATATTCAATCAAAGTGTTCACGGTGATGTTTGGGGATTCAAATATTGAAGAATTTGTTTTCCATGAGAACCAAGAGTGCTAAGGAACGTCCAGATTTGCTGTTCATGAGAGAATGAAGCAAAATTATGGGCCCTAAATGTGGTTCTCCAGTTTTCGCGCTAGTGACGAAACTGAAGAAAGTCTGCCGTGTCGGGAAGTCTTCCAATGTCGGTTGTTCGAAAGATCTTGGGTGCTGAAGCGGTGGCGTTTGTCCTATGCAAGGGGCTGAGTGGGTTTGAAAAGAGCTGTGCTTCATGTGTAGTTGGGGATGTCCGAAGCGACGATGAATTATGGATCCCCTCCTGTGGCGTTTCCTGTGGAGGAGCGGGATCTGTGATGCTGGCTGAAACCGTTTGCGAGCAGGCGGTTGACGGCAATGTTTGATGCGTCTCCGCAGTAGCAGTTATTGGGTCTGCAAAGGTCCTCTGTGTGAGCAGAGTCCGCATCTCCGCTAAGAGGTTTTCTGAGAGTATCGCCATTTGGGACTGGACATCAGCTTTGATGCTCATGTGGCCTCGGTTCATAGCAGTCCAAAGTTCATTACGGATTTCCTCCGTCGTGTCCTGTTGCTTTACTTCGGGCGAGTATTTGTCTTCGAAGATCCTGTCCGATGAAGTGCGTAAAGAAGTATCAGCTTGCGTGACTATTTCCCTGTGTCCCGGGGTGTTGTGGGGGCTTCGGCATTGGTACTTGAGTTCTTTCTCGCGTTTTTTCTGACCATTTTAGCGTCAGATGATGTGTGGTCGTGTCTCAATCTGTGAGTGGATGAGTTGTGGGGTTACGATTCCGTGGGGGTGGGTTCTTCTTGGTGAGAGTTACGATGAGGTCCTCGACCAAGCCTTTTACGACTGCGCCATGTGAGGTTACCCGATTGAATGAGACACGGATTAGTATTAATATATCTATTTATTGAATACGCGTGTTGCTCGCTTAAGACGGAGATAGGAACTGAATAATATATAGAAAACAATGGAAACAAAGGAAAAGAAGAGAAGAATGATGACATCACGCATACATGGTACGATGTTGAGAGTTCGCGGGCGATCTCTCATATCCTTACAGTTTCCTTAAAGTTTTATGAGCTAAATTTGAGGTACTTAGCTTTGTGGCAGGACAGCTTCATTCTCGTGAATGAGAGTTCCTCATTCCTCCTCACTATTCAGCTCACAACTTTTTTTCGTTCACGGACTTCTTGATGGACCTGTCTGAAGGACTTGGACACACTTGAGGAGGATGATCCAGGGATGAAGAGAGAAGGAACAGCTAGAGACCTAAGCTTCTTCCTAGCAAAGATGCCAAGAAGCTCAGCCTGAATATTCCTTTGGAAGTCATGTGGAGTAAAATGACGATCGCAGATCTTTGCATTCTTTAGGCCAATTTTATCGGATCTTCTGCATCGTGCAATCCACAGACGTTGGATATCAAGATCCTTTGTCTTACTTCCTCGAGAATATGGCATTTTCGCTTTACAATACAAACTGAACTATAAATCAAGCATAGCAGCTGTGACATCATAACAAAATAGTCAGCTGTCGCCCTGCAATTGCCTACTTCGATTCCCATTGTCTCACCTTATTTATATTCTTTTTGCATGAGATAGTAGAAATTTTCAAAGATTAATGTATTTTTGCATATTGTATGAGTATTGAGTACCGTAATGGTACATTTTTAGTCATAGTCTCTTGTATATACAAAAATACAAAAATGGTTATAAAAATTCAATAACAAAATTAATAATAATATAATATAATGCATGTAATGATTACTGTTATCTTCATTCGAGTGATTTTCCTACATTGCATTGCATATCGATAAATGGAGCGATAATATCAGACTGTAAAAATATATTTGCTGCATAGTTTTGAATGACTTTTCAGTTTTTATTTGACCGTATATTTTGGTAAAATATTTAGTCATTTTAATAGCAAATAGGAATTTATGTAGCTGCAATGACAGGATACTTCTGAGTCCCTTGACCCATTATTATGTCCCTGTTTGCAACCAGGAGGGGAACCCCTGTAAATCATTTTAAAACACATAATAAATTTGTCTACCAAAAACGATGTTTTAAAAGTAAATATAGTAAGACTAAACAAATTATATAGGATATAATTTAAAAAAAATAAAGGCTAATGGTATGACTTCATGCTTCCAGGTAGCTCTTGTATTTCTTGCTAGATAATAATTATAGTCGGCCCTCGCTAATTCGCCCCTAGACATCTCGCAGTTCTTTTACTACGCGACGACAGCTTGGCTCATGTTTTTTCACGGCAAAACGTCCCCATATGAACTCAATGGCAGATGTTTGAGGTTGAAAACTGGTAAATCTTCAAAAAAGCAAGATGGCGGCCCAAAAAAAGGTCCGGCCGCGTACATGTATTCAGACGCACGTACGACAACAAGGCAAAATGGTGGTAGGTTTAAACGCCGGGTGATGTCAAATCTCTCTAAATTTCAATATATATCAACATCGCGACCCTCATATATATCGCGGTGGTCGTGTATTGGATCTGGGCCGTAGCGACTTTGCGGGGGACGACTGTATACTAAAAGTAATTCGGGTTATGATAATCAAACTCATGCTAAAACGATAAATTTACTTATCAGGAGTGAGAGCAAAATGGAACTTGCCGGAACGCCGTATCGGCAAAATATTGAAATTCGTTACAGCACCTGAAATATGATCAAAATGCTCTAAATAAACTATGGCAGTTAAGAATTTAAATATTAAATAAGGAAACTTGTCGATAGTTATTGATTCAAAAACCAACAATCATCAAATATTGATAGTCATAAGGAATATAAGTTGATTTAAAGATCTAATCTTTTCAAGAAATCACTTAATTTACCTTTAAAAAACGAATAATAAAAACACTTAATTTAACTTTTAACAAATTGAATCATTTGGAAAGTAGGTTTATTTTTTTGGAAAAATTATGATTTTATACAGATGAGAGAAAAAACTACCTGGAAAGGTTAAAAGATCGAAGAATGAATCATGGTGTAATACATTCATATTAGATATATAAAGATATATTTTTTAAATCATAATAAGACTTTATTGAATTTAGCGTAAATGCATATATACAATATATAAACAAACATTATAGTTTAAAATGTATACACTAAATAAAGTCATACAAAACATTAATCGCTCACATAAAAGTAAAATAACTTCATAAAACAAAGTTGAAATTAATTGGACCATAAAGTAACATTAACGTGATTTGGAATAAAAAGGCGTCATTTAATTTAAAACTAGACAATTTTTTAAAATCGTATTAAAAACTTCAGATGATGAGAGGTCCTCTCGGAATAGGAGGGGAAGTAACGAACGATGTCACGCACAAATCTCCAGCTTGAATCCTCTGGAATCTTGATGGAGAGCGCCATGTATCGAGCTGCTGCTGATATGATATAACAATGGATTTTAGGTCTCCCTCTTGAATAAATAGCTTCTCCCGAAGATAAACGCTCTACGATGTAATTTTGTGACTCGAAAGCGTAAACTAAATTGCTTTTGTTTTCGAAGATGCTGTCCGCAGATTATAATTTAATCCGAAGAAAATTATGGCAGCGATCAGATTTTTCAGTTATTCGAGGAACAGTTAGAAGAACAAAGTCTCTTTAGATACGTAGAACAGGGCAATGGGAGAAGGCATGTATGATTGAATTAAGAACCTTCCACAATCCTTGCACGGAGCATCAAAGAACTCACATCTGGTAGAAACTTGAAATTGGGCAGTAAGCGTTTGCCGTGAACTATTTTGGAGGTAGAAGACAAAATTCTATTTTCCACGATGCAGGCAATTCCAAGTCTTTTAAATACAAGTCAGCATGTTTTCTGCCTCCATTTTTGTGTTATGGCCATAGTACATTCTGAGGTGCCATGGGACAGGAACAAAGTGTTTCTCTGTCGATCGTTTAAGATGAAACAGGAATCTTCCACACTTAAAAATTGACTCCAAAGATAGATCATGTTTAGTGAGGGTGCAAGACGATAATGCTATCTATTCCAATCTTTTTGGGACTTCCAGGTTTTGGAAAAAAAACCTTTTTATAGCTGTTCTGGCGTATAATGTCGATTGTGGTCGAACATTGGAATATAGGACTTCCCCGCCAAATAAAACTATGTAATATTCCTAAAGATTGAGAAAACTCTTTAATCATATCGTTAGGAAAGTCTGTTCCCATCATTAAATAGATATACACATGGCTGCTCGACATATGAGCCCTCCATTCAACCTCTGGGTTTTGTGAGATGTCCGTTAAGACCTTTGAGTAAATCTTTGGGATTATTTTCTGTATAAAGACAATCCTCCTCCTAAATGCCGTTTAGGACGCTTAAAGCTGGGAGATACGTTCTGTGGAATAATATGCTTAGTCACTTGTCTTCTTGTGTGACAGCCTTTTCAGCAATTCAGGGAACTGCAGTAGAACTGTAGGGAACTGCAGGGATATCAAGGAAATTGTACAAATCGATTCTTCTTTGAATATTGAATTTTCTCCAAAGAGAAATTTGTCTAATCACACGGTTTTGTGACGAAGTCCAATTGAGACTTGTAGGTCCATTTTCGTCTCCATGTTATACCTAATTGAACGGTACCTTTTACACTTAAGTCAGCTACCCTCTGACCATTGAATGGCATCCAATTCCTCAGCAGAATGATAACATATTTTTTATTATTTATGCGAAGACCTGATCTTTTGCTATATTTTATAAGATATTTGATCACAATGTCTATGCATTTTAAAAGTTGAGATTCTGAATTCGCTTCTAAGAAAAGGGTAATGTCATCTGCGTACATGTCAATAATATGTCTATTGGAGCCAAATCAATGTCAAAACCTTTATATCTGTTGATTATACCCTCACTAATATCTTTTAGGCCGGCCACAAAAAGCAGAGGAGCAGTAGGGCACCCTTGGCGACAGCTCCTGTTTAACGTAATGGGATCACAATATTTGTTTCCACTAATGACCCAAAAGCTTTAAAATAATTGTACAATTAAAATTGGAACTAACTCTCAATAATCCTTTATGGATAAAATATGGAAGATTATTGTTTAGCCAGAAAATGTTATTTATTAATTTTTAATTATTAGAACTTGCACTTCACTTCATTACCACTTTCATGCAAATGCCTCATCTAAAATCCTGTTCATTTTCTGTGATACTTCTTTTATGGTAGACATGGCAAATAGACACAAACCGTTGTGATGCCAATATCATAACAATACTTTACTAAATGATGTTATATGCATATAGGACCAAAATTACATTTGGACGTAATGCACAAGAAAATATCATACAATATCAAAGCCGGCCATGTTTTACAAAATAAATTAAAATTTATTGTTACTGAACATCATTTACCACTTAAACGCGCTTAATACAATTATTTTGAAACATTTATGAGATATTTTTGCAGATTTTATTTAATTTAAAGAATATCATACTCATGTCATCTCGCCACCAAATAGAACTGTTGGCGGCCAAAAAGGAGCCCCTGGGCCGTAAATAGCCTGATATATGCTAAACAATCCCAAAATATGTTCATAAGTTATAACATTTGAACTAATGGAGTCTCTTACTTGATTTCATCGAATAGAAATTAACTTTTCACGCAAAAAAACCTTATCCTTTGTTTTTTTTGGATATTTATCTCAAACTGTATTTGTCATAATATTCTGTAATTAAAATCATGACAAAGAAGAATCGGAATATAAAGTTGACGATGCATTTTATAATATGACGTTATGTTTTAGAGTAGTAGAGTCTGGACGAAAGACGATGAGTCATAACACAAGCTGACAAAACCCATAACGAACAAATTTCATATCATAAATTAATAGGTGTTTGGAT